>PVKU01002845.1:74443-206318 GCA_004027475.1 Anoura caudifer | reverse complement strand
TAGATGGTAGGTAGAAAATAGACAGGGGGAGGGCAAGAGTAGTGTGGGAAATGTAGAAGCTAAAGAACTTATGACACATGGGCATGAACTAAAGGGGGGAATGTGGGTGGGAGGGGTGTGCAGGGTGGAGGGTAATGAAGGGGGGAAAATGGGACAACTGTAATAGCATAATCAATAAAATATAATTAAAAAAAGAAAATTAAAAAAAAATAAAGCAATTGAGAAGGTAATGGATCAACATCTTTAAATCACCGAAAGAAGAAAAACACTGTCACCCTGGAGTTTGATACCCGGTGAGAATGTCTTTCCCAATTCCGTTAACTTGACACCCAAAAGACAAGCAATCCAATTTTTAAAATGGACAAAGGACTTAAATAGACATTTCTCCGAAGAAGACACATAAAGAAAGGGCCAATAAGCACATGAAAAAACGCTCAACATCATTAGTACTTAGGGACGTGTCAATCAAAAGTGCAAGGTGAACACTTTGCAACTACGTGGACAGTAATAATAACAGTAAAAGGAGTATAGCAAGTGTTGGTGAGGATACAGAGAAATGGAGTCCATATACATTGCTGATGGGAATATAAAACGCTGCCACCGTTGTGGAAAACAGTTCGGAAGTTCTTCAAAAAGCTGAACGTAGCGTTACCCTGTGACCCAGCAACGCCCCTCGTAAGCATACACCAGACAGAACCGGAAGAAGGCAATTGACCGCATCCCTGAAATGCAGATGAGTCGAGAAGGTTCGCAGCCGCCAGAAGGGGGAAACGGCTCGAATGTCTGTCTGCGGGCGCACGGATAAACAACTTGGTGCCGCATCCACCCAGTAACAGAACATGATCAGCCACAGAAAGGAACAGAATGCGGATACACGCGTCCGCAGGGAGGAACACCGTGGTAAGTGCGAGAGCCAGACGCGGAAGTTCATTGTTACGGACTGGGTGCCTGCGGCCCTTGGAACGTGCCTGCTGAGACTCTAATCTCTGTTGGGATGGTATCTGGAGGTAAGGCTTTTAGGGAGTAATTAGGTGACGAGGGTGGAACCCTTATGATGGGATTAGTGCCCTTGTAAGAAGAGACACCAAAATACATAAAAAAAATCCATATATTGAACTTTGAGAAAGTCTTTTTACGGAAAGACACAGCTAAGGGAATGGAAATACAAGCCCTTGGCTGGAAGGAATATTTGCAAATGACATATCTGATTAAAAAAAAAACAAACTTGTATCTATCTAACTTCTTTTTCTTTCTAACTTCTAAAGAGAATGCTTGAAAGGCAATAACAAGAAAACAAACAACCAATTTAAAAAGGGATACAAGACTTGAACAGATATTCCACCAAAGAAGGTATGCAGGCAGCAACTAAGTACATAAAGTGGTGTTCATCGTCATCAGTCACTAGGGAAACGCCAATTAAAACTGCGATGAGGTGGCACTGCACACCTGTCAGGGTGACTGAAACGACAAGCCAGCCAGGTGCTGGCGAGGATGTGGGGGAAGGGGGACTCCCATGCATTCTTAGCAGAACATAAAGAACAACCATTTTGGAAAAGAGTTTTCTAGTTTCACACACTTACCGCATGACCCGCACATCCCACCTCTAAGAACTCAGGAGACATGCAAGCATATGTTCATACAAAGACTCGTAGTGAATGCTCCTAACACCCTCACTTGTAAAAGCCACAACTGACAACAAACTAAATGCTCATCGACAGAAACACATTTTGGCTATCCGGACCATAGAATAGTACTCAGCAATAAAAAAAGGAAGAACTATTGGTACCCACAACATGAATTAATCTCAGAATAATTATTCCAAGTGAAAAGCCAGGCAAAAAAAAAGAGTACATACTGCATGATTCCATCTGTATAAAATTTTAGTGAATAAAAACTAGTCTATAGTGACTGAAAGCCAGCCATGTGTTGCTTGGGGATGGGAGCAGGGGGCGGGGGTGGAGGAGTGAGAGGGAGGGGTTACAAAAGGGCTCTTGGAAGTGGCGAATATGTTCACTATCTTGATGGCAGTGATGACTGCATATGTCGAAAAGTGTCAGATTGTACATTTTAAGTATGTGCAGTTTACTGCCTGTCAAAAACACCCCACAAGGCTATTAAGAACTACATAGGTGAATGATTATTAAAAATAATTAAAAGGTGCCCTGGCTGGTGTAGGTCAGTGGGTTGAGCGCCAGCCTGAGAGCCCAATCGCCAGTTCAATTCCCAGCCAGGGCACATGCCTGGGTTGCAGGCCCCCAGTAGGGGGTGCATGAGAGGCAACCACACATTGATGTTTCTCTCCCTCTCTTCCTCCCTCCCTTCCCCTCTCTCTAAAAATAAATAAGTTAATTAAAAAAATAAGTATAAGGTATTGCACTATAATACAATGAACTCAATAACCTGCTAGGAGTATAAACTGATGTGCCTGCTATTACTGAGTTTTTTTCCATAGAAGGTAAATTTACCGTAGGGTTAGTGTTACAGAGGTTTTTGTGCACCTCCCTGTTCATTGGGTAATAACCACCACCCCACCCTGCCCCTTCCCTGGCGTATCTGAAATGCACACTTCTCATTGTGAAAGACAGCAAGCCATTCTAATGGCCAGTGAAAATTACATCAGCAAAATAAGAGAACATGCTCTCTCTTCCTTACAGGTGCATAAAAGCAAAAAAAAAAAAAAAAAAAGTATTCCATTTCATAAAGTTGCCCCAGCAAAGGAATCCTCCAAGTCACCTGGTCTTCAGAAACTGCTTCTCCGGCCTGGGACGCGCCTGGACAAGCGCTATGAATGGTTGTTGCCTTTAGGTCCTGTTGCAACAATCCTACTGAAATTGACTTGTTTTCTGATAGACACGCGACACCCGTCAGTTTTCACAGCCAGGCCAGGAGCAGGTCCTCACACTCCAGTCGTCCACTTGCAAGAAAGTACTAGAACTCGCGATTGCTCATTTTCTCATTTAATCAAAAGAGTCGGGGACTCGTGACCTTCGGAAGAACATTTCTGACACCGGAGGCCGTTGCCACGCCCACCACCTTCCCCGCTCCTCTGGCCACAAGAACTCTCACCTCCCCCTCCCCTAACAGAGTCAAACCAAGTCTAGTTTCTCTTTCCCCGCCAAGGCAGGCGCCTCCCCAGTTTCCGGAGGGGCAAAACCAAGCAAACATTTTGTAGCCACCCCACATGTTTCCTCCTGGAGAGTCCGCGCTGAGACCGCGGTGCGTGTGGGTGAACCCGCAGGAGCCACGCAAAGCCCCGCAGGCCAGCGTCCCCTGCCCACCACACCGGTCCTCGAGGATTCCCTTGTGGTTCCTAGAGACCCTCGTGCAAAAGTGGACCAGAATCACTCCCAGCGGCCCAGCCTCTGCGGCCAGAGCCCACGGAGCCCTCGCGACCCACTCGATGGGGGAGGGGTGTGGGCCCCGGGGGCTGTGCTGGGAGCCCGGCAGCCCCCCCACCGCACCCCCAGTGGGAGCTGTTCTGTGTGAGGATGGCGCGCGGAGCCGGGGCGCCCAGGCTCTCCACCGAGCGCAGCCTCGCGAAATGACCCGCACCCCGACCCCGTCTGTCCCCCGGGGAGCCTCGGTGCCGGATGTAGCCGTTTCCTTTGAACTTCTTCCAACCCCAGACCGCGGGGAAATCTTACGGGTTCAGGTTGGGGAGATATGGGCTCCAAGGCTGCGCGCCTCTCCTTCTTCCCCGGCTGCCCAAGCACGGCAAACCTCCCCGCTCCCCGTCCTCCACGGCCCATGTGTGGGAAGCTGCTGCTCCCGAGTGGGAGTCCACAGACCCAGGCTCCGGTGCGGGAACGGCGCTCCCGGGGCAGCGACCAGGCCGGAGGGCTGCGACCGCTGCATCCCGCCTGCGCCCCTGGGGGGTCGGGGACGCGCGCGGACTCGCGGAGGCGGAAAACCGAGCTTTTGGAGGACCCGGTAGAGGGGCGCGGGGACTCATGATGGGTCGAGGCTTCTGCTCACCTGCCTCCTGGAGAAAGCGGAGAAAGCGACGGCGCCTCCCGAGTCCGAGCAATGGCTTTGGCCCTGCTGGGTCGGGTGCTTTTATCAGTTGAACTCGGTGACAGCGGGCCAGGCAGGGCTCTGCACGCGGGAGGTGGCGGGGGAGACAGACGGACAGGCCGACAGTTTCGTTTCTAGTCGTTTCTAGTGAGCCCGGAACCCCACCTCCGCACCGACGGCAGCCTGGGTCACAGTCAGGGCAGGAGGAGTTTATCTCTTTTTTTCTTTTCGTTTCGCAATTGTTTTTTTAAAATTTCTTCACTGTTGTCCAATTACAGTTGTTCCCATTTTCCCGCCGTCGCTCTCCCTTGCTCCGCCCACCCAGTCCTCATCCCTCCCTCCCCCCCCCCCACCCGGTTGCCCTGGTCCTGGTCCTCCAGAAGGTTCCTTGGTACGCAAGTTCCTCAACTTGACCCTTCTTCCCCTTCCTTCCCAGGTTATCCCCGTCCCCTCCCCGTCCGGTCACTGTCAGTTTGTTCTTCATTTCCTTGGCTCTGGTTCTGTTTCGCTCGCTTGTTTGTGAAACGAGACAGCAGCAGCCAAACGAGCTGGCGCGTCTCCAAAGAGCGCAAACTGCCCGCGTGTGCGCTGCGTTCCCAGGTCACGCGGTTCAGGTGGCCTGGCCGGCGCAGAAACAGCCTGGGAGGCCAAGGGCCAGCTTTTTATAAGATCCAAGTTTGAGACTAAGTGTTGAGGGAACTGTTAAGTACCAGGAGGGACCTAGAGAAAGAAGAAAGCTCCCATCTCAGGTATTTAAAAGAACAGTGATAACCCCGGCCCCACGGTGATTGGGGCGGTTTCCTTCTTTGTTGTTTCTTTGTTTTCTGATTAGTTTTCTTTCTGAGAGTACTCGCCCCCACCCCTCCTTCCCAGGGAGCCCTGGGGCGTTCAGGCCATTGCTGGCTGCAACTGCCTCTCCGGTGGGGCGCCGTCCTCCTGCCTTCCTGGCCCTCGGAGCAATCCAGTGGATAATGTTGCTCCATCTCATCACCTCCGGCTCCCGCCCCACAGCCCGGAAGGCCGCTACGGCCCTCCCAGCAAACTGCCTCCCGCCATCTCCCCAAGACCTGGAGTTCTCAGTGAACAGGCCACCTATGGAGCCCGGGACAGGTGGGGACCAGGCCGCGGCAACCTGGACGGGGGAGCTCGCGGGTCTAGGTCACTTCCCGAGACAGGGTCGGGGATCAGGCCCCACCGGACCCGGTGGGCCGATGGGAAAAAGGCTGGAAGAGGTCACGGTAAGGCCACACGGTCTGCGTGGTGAGTCTACCCTGCTGACCAAGCGCATTCGAATCCCGCCCAGAAAGGACTGGTCCCTCCCACCAGGGGGCTCTGCAGACTCGGGCAGACCAGGGTGCTGGCCCGCTACCAGAAAATCGAAGCGGAGGACTGTGTCCAAGAGACCGCCTGTGGTCATCTCTGGGGGCTGGGGTTATAGGGGTGACTCCTTAATTTTTACACGTATTCTCAGCTAGCTAAGGGGTACGGAAGGTACAAAAATAATGATCATTTGAACCCCCCTGTATTCACCAGTTACTTGTAGTGGAGGGAAGTGAAGGCAAAATGTGATTCATTCTTAGCATTTACTCGATATTAAAAGTAAAACTCTCAGGTTTGGTTTATCCAAGAGTAGGAATTGCCAAGAGCCACCTCGGGTCACTCAGGTGTGCGTGCGCACACACTCAGTCAATGCAACTTTGTACCATTTTTCTCAACGGGCTCAGCCGGGAGCAAGTGCACAGGAAGTGAGGTGGGTTAAAGGAATGTACGGCCTCAGAAGCTTCTAGCAGTCTCTCTAGAGGCAGAATCGCTGCCTCGGCCAGCCTTGTGTCAGCGACCCCTGCCCGCACCTCCGGTGGAGGTCACAGTAAGGTCGGCGGCCGCATGCCTTGGTCCCTATGTCTTGGCCCGTAGAAAACCGGATTGGCATTCTGGTGAGAGACACGAGAGACCGATGCTGAGGCTCCCTGCTCCGTGCGTGACAGGGTGCCCGGTCGGGCTTTTATGCCAAAACTTTTGCGAGGAGACTGCGGGCTACAGCAGCTGGGAGTTTCGGCTCGGAGCTTTATCTGTGCTTCCACAGACTTTCTTGTTAACAGTCTTCACTTCTCAGGCAAAAACATATTTTCTGTTTTCTTTTTTACTTTTGTCGGTAACAACAAATTTTTAAAAATAATTTTTACATAAACATGTTTTGATGGTTTTTAAAAATCCTTACCCAAGGATATGTTTTTATTGATTTTAGAAAGAGAGGAAGGGGGAGAGAGAGAGAAACACTGATAGGCTGCCTCCCGCAGGTGCCCTGGCTGGGGATCAAACCCACAACCTAGGTATGTGCCTGGACCACTAATTGAACTCACAACCTTTTGGTGCACAAGATGACACTCCAACCAACTGAGCCACCCGACCGGGGCTTGGTATTTCTTAAGAACGATGTTTGTCATTGGACAAATTGGGGTGAAATCTCGCCGTTAAGTTTACTAGGAGGACGGATGAGGCACCCTGTACAAGTGAGTATGCAGACCACACCCGTCAGGGACAATGATGGGGAGAATCTGGGTTCTCTGGCCCTCCCAGCACCTACCCTGAGACCCCAGAAGCCTCCTGGCGTTTTTCCTGTCTCAGGAGGCAATTATACTTTTCCTGAAGGAGCCCAGTTGTGGGAGCCCAATGCTCCATTTGCTTTTGCATGGGTAGGAAAGTAAAAGCGTGGCTTAGAATTTTCCCTCTGCGCCCTCCCTCAGATCTTTAGCTCACTGAGAACGAACGTGGTAGACAGAATAACGGCCTCCCAAAGACGTCGACGTTCCCAATCCCCAGAACCTGTGAAGCGGTTACGTTGCAAGGCAGGGAGAATTAAGATTGCAGGCAGAATTAAAGTTGCTAATTAGCTGTGCTTAAAATAAGGAGATTGTCCTGAATTATCTGAGTGGGCTTCACATCATCATGAGTGTCCTTTAAATGCGGAAGGAGACAGAAGAGCGAGTGAGTGTCAGAGAGACGCCAGGAGAGACGGCTTGGCCAGCTGTAGCTTGCTTCCAAGTGGAAGGGAGTCCAGAGCCAGGAGATGCTTGGCAGCCTCTAGGAGCTGGAAAAGCCAGAAAGCAGATTCTCCCCTGGAGCCTCCAGAGAGCAACGCAGTCCTGCCAGTGCCTTGGTTTCGGCGCAGGGAAACCCATTTGGGACTTCTGGTTGCCAGACTGTGCAGTAATAAATCTGCCTTGCGTTGGGCCACTGCATTTGTGATAATCTGTTATGTAAGTGATTCAGACCACAGGGTGGCAGTCGTCAGCCCACCGGATCCTCCATTTGGCAAAAAACCACGAATGGGCCACAACCTCTTGTGAGAGAATTAGAACATCTGAAAATAGTTCATGTGGGCCTCCCATCAGCCTGGCAGGGTGTGCGCTTGCCTTGTCCCAAGGCCACATTCAAATTCCAGCTAAACTACGGAACGGTCATCGCTGAGAACGGCCTGAAATCTGGCCGAACAGAAGCCCTATCATTAAGCATATACCTAAGAGGCCACGTCGGGGCCAACTGGATAACCCTATGGGAAAAAATGAATCTTGACTCCTACTTCTCACCGTACACAAACTCTATTCCAGATGACTTATATAAACAGGAAGAAGGAAGACTTTCTTTTCTTTTTTCTTCTCTTTTTTTTGAATATGACTTTTTCAGTTTTATTTTTTATTGCATTTTTCCATTACCATTTAGTCCCTCTATGCCCCCCACAATCACCACACTGTTGTCCATGCCCATGAGTTCTTTTTCCTTTTTGCTCAATCCCTCCACCCCTAGCTTCCCCCCAGCCCCTGCAACCTCCAGCTGGCCTCCTGCTCTCTGTCTGTGAGTCCGTCTCCACTTTGCTTGTTAGTTCGGTTTGTTCACTAGATTCCACATATGAGTGAGATCATGTGGTATTTGTCTTTCTCTGACTGCCTTATTTCCCTTACTATAATATTCTCCAGGTAAAATTTTCTTTTCTTTTTTTAATAGATGAATAGTATCCCATTGTGTAAATATCCCTTAGTTGTTTTATCCGCTCATCTACTGATGGACATTTGGGCTGCTTCTGTATCTTGGCAATTGTAAATAACACTGCAGTGAACATAGGGGTGCTTGTGTTCTTTAGAATTAGACTTAAAGGTTAGACCCCAAACCATAAAAATCCTAAAAGAAAACATAGGCAGCAAAACCTCGGATGTAACTTGTGGCAATATTTTATCAGCTACATCTCCCCAGGCAAGAGAAACAGAAGAAAAAATAAACGAATGGGACTACTTCAAATCGAAAAGTTTTTGCGCAGTAAAGGAAAACATCAACAAAAGAAAAAGGCAACCCACAGAATGGGAGAACATATTCACCAATAAATCTGATAAGGGGTTAATATCCAAAATTTGTAAAGAACTTACAAAACTCAACACCACAAAAATGACTCAATTTAAAAATGGGCTGCCTTGGCTGGTGTAGCTCAGTGGACTGAGTGTGGACCTGTGAATCAAACGGTCACTGGTTCGATTCCCAGTCAGGGCACATGCCTGGGTTGCAGGCCAGGTCCCCAGTGGGGGATATGTGAGAGGCAACCACACACTGATGTTTCTCTCTCTCTCTCCTTTCCTTCCCCTCTCTCTAAAAATAAATAAAGAAAATATTTTTTTTAAGAAAGAAACCACATTAAAAAAAAAATGGGCAAAGGACCTGAATAGATACTTCTCCAAAGAGGACATACAGTTGGCCAAAAGACATATGAAAAGATGCTTGATGTCACTAATCATCAGAGAAATGCAAATTAAAACCACAATGAGGTATCACCTCACACCTGTCAGAGGGGCCATCACCAATAAATCAACAGACAAGAAGTCTGGTGAGGATATGGAGAGAGGGGAAGGCTTTTGCACTGTTGGTGGGAATGCAGATGGGTGCAGCCACTGTGGAAAGCAGTATGGAGATGCCTCAAAAATTTAAAAATGGATCTGCCTTTTGATCCAGCCACTCCACTTCTGGGAATATATCCAAAGGAACCCAAAACACTAACTCGAAAGAACGGAAGACTTCTCCCCCAGCAACAAGCCCAGCCAACGGGAACTGTTGCAACTCAGCCAATGAGGAGGTATCACCACCCCGAGCTCTCACTTTCCACCACAAGTCTTTCCCTGGAGCACCCACCAAGCCTCCTCCCTTCCTCCGTGAGGGAACCTTCCTCTCCTCCGATGGGTAGGCTTGCCTGTAGGTTTCACTATGGCATGCTTGGCCGAAATGACAATTCTCTGCTATTCCTGAATAAGCCTATTTTTTGCTGGTGAAAATAAAAATAAAAATAGTTCTCATAATGCAATCTCAGGATCCAAGGCCCTTGCAACACGGCTTAGCATTCAGGTGTAAACTTGATGAGTTTTTGGCGTTTTGTGAACTCACCATATCACAACTTTAAAAATGTGATTGCTTTGGGATGTTTCAAATTCTTTGAAAACTTCGTAAGTGAAATGTAGTGATATGTTAGAACAGAAGTTTGGTGGAAAACTGGTTCAGAATATTGTGAATCCACATAAACAATAGATATTAGTGGGGCTTTTTTTGAGACCTTGAGTCGTGCATCATTTGCATTCTCCTTAAATCTCCTTTGTTACAAACTGTCACCATTGTTCTGTCCTAGAACCACTCGGTGGCATTTGGGGCCGACGGGTCGACCCCAACAGGAGCCTCCTTGCAAAGACAAGGAATACTGTTCCAGCAGGAAGTGACTCAGTGGATACAAAATTTCCAGGTTTACCAGAAGCTCTTTCAAATGGGATCTGTAAGAGCTAAACGGCTTGGTCAGTAGAAAGATCACCTTCCTTCGAGTCAGGCCGTGGCACTGGGAAGTCATGGGGAAGTCATGTGACTTCAAACTTCACCTTCTTTGACACAAACAATACAGACCCTTTGGTTCACAGGCCTGCGCTCAATCCACTAGGCCACACCAGCCGGGGCTGAAGTACTTATTTTTAAATGACTTTCAAAAGGGAAATCAAATGAACTTGATTAAATATATAATCGGACTGAGGGTGACTAAAGCTTTAACTTATTAAGTACTTCGGGAAGAAGAAAATAATTCCTCGGTGGTGTCAAATGAGCAACAGCAATGGCTGGGAGTCTGTGAACCACAGGGACCGAGCTTGTGCAGGAGCACAAGTTTGGTTTGGAATGGATCCACCCTTCCCTGGTCCTCTCCGCTCTGAGCTCGCAGAATTCCTTTTATTCTGAGGTTCTGAAACAGAAACAAAACATGGTTGATCTCTGCAACAGCTAAAGGAGTTTTTGAATTCTTTCTGAAAAGGAAACTGACTTTTCCTAACCCATGACTTCCTGTACCTCTTACAGATCAATAAACAACCTCGAGGGGTAGTCAGCACTGCCCTGCATGACGCTATAATGGTGGCCACATACCGTAAAACTTTGTCCGCACCTGTAGACCGTGCAACACCAAGAGTGGACCCATATGTAAACGACGGGCTTTGGGCTACAATGAGGTGTCAGTGTAGGTTTGTTCAATGTAACACTCTGGTGCAGGGTGGTGCATCTGTGCGGGGGTGGGGACAGGAGGTGTATGATAACTCTGTTTTCTGCTCAGTTTTGCTTGGAACTTAAAGCAGCTCTAAAAAATAAGGTTACTTAATTAATGTGAGGCATGCATTAAAAAAAAAAAAAAAAGACGACAGGAAACTGACTTCGCCTAGCCAAAGCGCTTCCTTTTCTGCCTCCCCATTAGAGGCCGAGACCTGGCCTTGGTGGCACCGTGTTCAACTGCGGCGTTTGCACGTGTTGGTGGCAGTGCCAAATGTATCGCAGCACTCGGACACGATGCCTTTATTTATTTTGGTATCTGTGGTGTCTGTATGAATCACCTGGGCGTTTTATTAAAAATGTAGGTTCCGCCCTGGCTGGTGTGGCTCAGTGGATTGAATACCAGCCTGCAAACCAAAGGGTCGCTGGTTTGATTCCCAGGCGGGGCACATGCCTGGGTTGTGGGCCAGGTACCCAGGTGGGAGGGACACAGAGGAAACCACGCATTGATGCTTCTCTCCCTCTCTTTCTTCCTCCCTTCCTCTCTGTTTAAAAAGAAATAAAATCTTTTTAAAAATGCAGGTTTTGACTCAGTTGTTTGGGAGTTAGATCTGAGATTCTGCATTTCTTTCTTTTTTTTTAAGATTTTATTTATGTTTAGAGAGGGAAAGGGAGGGAGAAAGAGAGGGAAAGAAACATCAGTGTGTGGTTGCCTCTCACACGCCCCCCCCCCCCCGCACTAGGGACCTGGCCCTTAACCCAGGCATGTGCCCCAACTGGGAATCAAACTGGCGACCCCTGGGTTTGCAGACTGGTGCTCAGTCCACTGAGCCACACCAGCCAGGGCAGATTCTGCCTTTCTGACGAGCTCCCCAGTGATGCGTGGAGAATTTAGAGGAAGCTGGGCATCCCCTTCCTCACCCGGACCGCCACCTTTGCTGTGTGCCCAGAGACTCACCGTTAAAGAATGGTTCTTGTGGGTCTTGAATGCATCGCTCTGTTCAGCATGGTTCTCCTTTGTCTAAGTCCCATTAGTGCTTTGCTTGAGGTTCTTGTGGAACGTAGCACATTCTTTTGTTACACTTGTCCGTGTCCATGTCTTAGTCCCCCACCCTGCCCCTCTCTACCTCCACTCCCCCTTCTAGAACTGTCCTCATAGAGCCCTGACTGGTGTGGTTCAGTTAGTAGGGCCTCACCCTGCAAGGTGAAAGGTCGCTGCTTTGGTCTGAGGTCGCCCCCCACCCGTGTCAGGGCTCAGTCCCTGGGTTGGGGTGCTGGCATGGTTCCCCTGGCAGGGTGTGGCCCCTCTCCCATCAGGGCGTTGTCAGGGCACAGTGCCCCTGGTTGGGGTGGTCTGGGGTCAGGCCAGGTACATGCGGGAACTATATGGATGTTTCTCTCACTCTCTTTCTCCCTCCCTCTCATTCTTTCTTTTAAAGATTTTATTTATTTATTTTTAGAGGGAAAGTAAGGGAGGGAGAAAGAGAGGGAGAGAAACATCAGTGTGTGGTTGTCTCTCACACGCCCCCTACAGGGGACCTGGCCCGCAACCCAAGCATGTGCCCCACCTGGGAATCAAATCAGCGACCCTTTGGTTCACAGCCTGCACTCAATCCACAGAGCCCCTCTCTGTCTTAAAAAAAAACAAGCAAGCAAACAAACAAAACAAGGATATATAAAATTTGTTTAAAAGCTGAAAACATATGTAGATTTCAAAAATGTTCTCATGGAGTCCTGTACTTTTCATTAAGGACTCTTATAACAACTCTCATTAAATAATTATTTTTATCATTGCTGGTATGACTGTCTCCCCTACTAAATCAAAACCTCCAGGAGGCCAGGTATCATGTCTGTATTGTACGATACTCTGTCTCCATCATTGCCACATTATCTGGCACAATGTCTGCTGAATAAATGAATGAATTGTAAGATTCTCGGGAAGAGAAACTTTGTCTCCCTTGGAGAACTCTGCCCAGGACCCGGCACACGGTGATTTAGTACGTAATGGTTGGCGGAACGACGATAATCTTAGGAATGCTCACCAGACATTTGCTCCTGCTCACAGCAGTGCTATGCACCAGAACCGGCAGGTGGAAGCAACCCGACTGGCCGTCAGCGAATCAGTAGATAAACAAAATGTGGGATGTTATTCAGCTTGAAAACGGAAGAAAATCCCGTCACATCCGGCAACATGCATGAACCTTGTGGGCATTATGCTAAGTGAAATAAGTCCCTAACAAAAATACAAATGATGCATGGTGCCACTTATACAAGGTACCTAGTACAGTTCAAAGAGAAACAGGAAGCAGACAGGTGGTTTGCAGGGGCCAGGGGAAGGAAGCGTGAGGAGTCCTTATGTAACAGGCATGAAGTTTTAGTTTCGCAAGACAAAAACAGCTGTGGTCTCTTTCATATGTGAATGTGAATATACTTAACACTACAAAACTGTGCACTTAAAATGGTGACTTTCATGTCGTGCATTTTTACAATCAAAAAGTGAACAAGATACTGATTGACTGGATGTGGTAAAAGAGGGACAGGGAGACATCGATCGTATGTGGCAAGAGTTCTAGAGAAAGACCTAGGTGGGGGACACAAACATGGATATAATCAGCCTGGAAAAATAAGAACAGCCCTGGCTGCTGTGGCTCAGAGGATTGAGCGCAGGCTGTGAACCAAGGGGTCGCAGGTTCAATTCCCAGTTAGGTCACATGCTTGGGTTGAGGGCCAGGTCCCCAGTAGGGGGCACGTGAGAGGCAACCACACATTGATGTTTCTCTCCCTCTCTTTCTCCCTCCCTTCCCCTTGCTCTAAAAAAGTAAATAAATAAAATCATTGAAAAAAGAAAAATGAGACGAGAACATCCTGTCGAGAACAAAGGCTGAGGGATATCTGCACTCAGAGAAGAACACGCATGAGTCATAAGCTTGGTGACGGCGAACACAGCCAGGCCCCGAATCAGTAGCTCTGTGCACCCCTGCCCAGCACCACCCACGCCTGGCTTCCTACAAGTAAGCAGTGTCCTGACTTCCAACAGCGCAAGCTGCCGTTTGTCTGGTTTTGAACCTCTACGAATGGAATCGCCCACTCTAAGGTATACTCTGTTGGGTCCAGCTTCTTTCACGGAATATTGTGCTGGTAAGTTGCCCTCATAGCATGTGTAGAAGTGGTTTGTTTTCTAAGGACATTGGGGCTATTAATGAAAAATTGGTGGTCGTATGTGTTTTTGGGGTGCGTGGAAGTACGTGTTTCCGCTGGCTGGGCGCCTAGGAGGTGCTGATGTTCAATTTCAGCGCATGCTACCAAACACTTGTAGGGGATATGCCACATGTTTTCCTGAGCGGCTGTGGCAATTTACATTTCCACGTGCAACGTCTGAGAGTTTCAGTTACTCTGCACACTCACCAGCACTTGGCTTTTCTCAATGTTTTTAATATCTGTCATTCTGATGAGTCTACACTGGCCTTCTCATGATAATTTTATTTTCCATTTTCCTGATGACCAGTAAGGTTGAGCATCCTTTACATACTTATGGCCTCTTTTATGAAGTGTCTTTTCAAGTAGTTTGCTCCAACACCATTTTTCAATTCGGTCTGTACTAGGCCCTGGCGGGGTACTCAGTTGGCTAGAGTGTCATGCTGATACTCTAAGGTTTCGAGTTCAGTCCCTGGTCAGGGCACATACAAGAGGCAACCAATGAATGCATGAATAAGTGGAATAACAAATCAGTGTTTCTCTCTCCCTTCCTCTCTCTAAAATCAATTTAAAACAAAACCCCCCAAAACAGCCGTTACCATTCTTGACTCTTTTATTTTCAGATACATGTCAGAAACAACTTAGTCTCTGTCCCCCAAAAGTCTCAAAATTTGATTGGTGTTTCGTGGAGTCTATACATCAATGTGGGGAGAATTTACGTCTCTACGGTGCTGCGTCCTCCAATCCATGAGCACGGTACTATCTCTCATGTATGTGGGCTTCCTTTTATTTCTCTCCACAATATTTTGTAGTTTCCTATGTAAAGCCGTTCAAAATCTTTCACATGACTTACCCCCAGACATTTGATGCATTCAATGTTGTTATAAAATTTAATTATAAATTAAATGTTAATTTCCTGTTTGTTACAGGTGTCCAGACACACAGTTGATTTTTATAAATTGACCTTTTAACTAAATTCATTTACTGTTTCTAACAGTTTACCTGTAGGTTTTTTTCAGATTGTATACATGGATGGGCAATCCTGTTTTGTGAATAATTTGAGTTTTAGTTCTTGGTTTTCAACCTTCACGCTTTCCATTCCCTTATGTTATGCACTAGCTAGAACCCCTGGTACAAAGCCACACAGAACTGAGAGCAAGTGTTGTTTCATTCTCAGTCTCAGGGGGATCGTTAAATACGGTGTTGACTATAGACTTTACTACAGATAATGTTTAACAAACCAAGGATGTCTCCTATTTTTAGTTTACTGAAAAATTTTATCATGCGTTGTCTAATTTTACCAAATGTTTTCCTGCATCTATGGTATAATCGTATTGTTTTTTCTTCTTTATTCTGCCAGTGCGGTACATTGAAATGTGACGGGAGCTCCACACTTCAGCGTCATCGCTGGGGACCGTGCTGGGCCCAGAGTGGCTTTCTCTCTTCCCCTTCGTGCCATGAACCACACAGTGACGACGTGAGCCCGGGCCTTCTTTCCTGCCGCAGGGAGAGAGCCTGCTCCAGAAAGTAAGGTCAACCCAGAGGAAATCAAAGCCAAGATACGGGACGGGGGGTGAGAGATAAAGACACCCACACAGAAAATAATGTTGGCGACAGCATTTGAACCCTGATCTAACAATATCCGAACTTCCCCTGGATAGACAAGATCTAGGAACCAATGAAATTTTTGAGTTGATTTCATTCACATTCTGCATGCCCATCTTGCTTGGAAGATTTTCCCAAGCAAGTTGCAAAAATCATGTCACACCGCTGAACAGGAGCTTCATTTCCATCCCCGCTGAGCAAGGGGATGTGATACGGGGCTAGGACCAGGCACCGAGCTGAAGCGTGCAGTTCTAAGCGGCCTTAGTCAGACGGTCAGATGGTGGAGAGAGAGTGTGGGAACCCGCCCAGACCCACTTCCAGGCACAACGGCGCTGACCTTTAAATCCACGCACCTGCGAGCTCCTACCTTACCACACGGGTCATTTCCCCAAATAGAAAGACCTTCAGCCCTTTATCCTGGCCTTTGGAATATCCAACCTGTCCTCCAAATTACAGATAAGAATTATTGTAGGAGTTTCTAGAACATGACAGGTGTGGGGAGACAGGGAGCAGGAGAGCCAATGAAACAAACTTTGGGCAAAGGGAAAGATTCACAACTCAAGGAAAACCAAGTGTTTGTTTGTTTGTTTGTTTGTTTAATGGGGACTCCATCGTCACTGTTGTGATCCCCAGATGGACTGACATTGCAGGAGATCTGGGCCCAGGACTCTGCCCGGCACCGGATCAGCCCCAGCATGCCTGTGGGCCCCTGTCTAAGACACCGGTTTAATGAAGCCGTAGTCCATGCACTTGACGAGACATTCCCGGGCCATCTGAATCACTGCCGCCTTCTTCTCGTCCGGTTCCTGCTTGCCCACCACTGTCAGGATCTCCAGCAGCTCGCTCTCCACCAGCGTCTTGGCCAGCTCCGCATCGGCCGCCAGCAGGTTGTAGGCAATGACCAGGCCCCGGTGTTGGATGCAGAGCTGGTCATGCAGGCAAAGCCTCTGTAGGATCTCTAACCACTGAGTCGTCTGGAGCGGGGAAGGTGGGTAAGGAAGGGTTGGAGGAATCCGTGGGTGGACAGAGAGAGGAGATTTTGGACAAGACAAACAGAAGGCATCGGCCAGGCCAAGACTGTGGGCTCTGTAAGGGCAAGCACACACCTAGTCGTGTGTGTATCCGGGACTCAGCGTGCGCCTGTGTGGGTCCCTTGGGTTCCTGGAGCCCAGGAAATGGGAGAGTCACAGAGTGCCCTGCGGGGGGCTGGTGGGAGGAGTGTGCGACCAGTTGCTGCAGCAGAGGCTGCGCAGGGTAGCAGCCTCAGCACCCCTACCCCCGATTCTGAAGCAGAATATCTGGGGAAAGTATTTTAACCAGCCACCCGCCCCCCACCCTTCCATGACTCTTGCACGCCCTCCAGTGTTGAGACGCTTGCCTCAGGGAAAGTGCTGAAACCAGGCAGGACGAGCCAGGCCTGGCAGGGACACCCCTCCCCTGGGGCCAGGACAGCATCAGCACTGTGGACCTCAGAGAACATCCCCCCCCAACACCCCTACATTCAACTGGGTATCCGAAAGAGCCTGCCTTTAAAGCGGACTTGATTTGAGTACATTTGGATGGAGGGGTTTACGTTTGTCTCCGCCAGTAGGAGATAACGGCAGTGAACTCAGTTCAGTTTGGAGAAGTAGTTTCATTTTGCACCCCCATGCTGGTGACTGTAAGTGTCCCTTTCATGACACCCTGCTGCGATGGCCACAGCGCCACCAAAGGAACTGGACACTGTGTCCACCTCAGAGAGCTTCCCCTGGAGCCCCAACCCCGCCCATGCTTCTCCTGGGGAGCTGGAGGCTCCACGGCAGCGCTCGGCGTTGGGGCTGTTCATGTTACTCTTAAATAACGAGCCAAAAGCACCACCAAAGGCAGCGGGTGAAACTACGGTGGAAGAGACCTGAGCTGGAAAACTCAGAAAGTTCAAATAATGAACACAAGGGGCCACAGCATGTAGACTCTCCTCTCCGTAGGTGGTAGGAATGGGGGAGGGGCTGGGAGTGGTTCCCCCCCAGGGAAGGACCACACAGAGCGTGTGGTCTGGGAGGTCTGGGCGCACGGAGATTCCCCAGAGCCCACCCCCTTCCACCCCCCAGGGCCCCCTCTCACCACTTGGGTCATCTTGAGGCACAGTTTCTGATGCGCTGCTGTCAGCATGGCCAGGGCCCCCGCGGCTGCGTTCTGCACCTTTTCGTCGTCCTCCCCGCAGAGCAGCACCAGCAGCTTCAGCCGGTCGTTCCCATCGGCCAGGAACCTCTCCTGTACCTACGGGAGGGAGGCACGCGGCTCAGAGAAAAATGCCTTCATCTGCCAGCCTGGGGAGGGAAAGACGCACCTGAGGCCACATTTTCTGACCCAGGATCTCCGGGAGCTTTCCTGAGAAAAACACCCACACCACCTCCCCCAGGAAGTCTTCCCTGATTGGCTGGATGAAGGGGCTATATCATCATCCAACTAAAAGGTTAGAGAAAACAAGGGATTCCCCAGACAGTGTGTGCCACCATCTCTGTCTGCATTCGGCCAGCCACCGGGGAAGGAGGCAGACGCTGACTCTCCAAGGGTAGACGTGGCCGGAAGCTCTGTGGCTCCCTGCCCTTTGCGGAAGCCTGGAGTGTTTCTCTCACAGCAGCTGGGCCTTCAGGGTCTGCCCTAAAATGACTTTGCATCTCCTAAAGGCACAGGGGTGTGGCAAGAGCAGGGGATGGCGGGTAGTTTATCTGGCATTAAAGAGACGAGGCTTTCCAAGGATCCAAAGGCAGGAGAGGAGTCCCCTGGGGCCCAGGGCCCTGACACAGCCCACTGACCCCTCTATCCCTCTGCTCTACAGTGATATGTGATTGGTCAAGTTTAAGGGCATTTTATAGGGTCAGGTGGCCTAGAAGCGGAGCTCCAAAAGGAGTCAAAGATCACAGCTGCCCAGGTTACGACCCTCCGCCTGCTCTCCCCGGAGCTGGATCGGGGTCCCCGGAAGTGACAGTGTGGCAGGGAAGGTCAGTGTGGTGGCTCCTCGTGGGGCACAACTGTGACTGGGAAGCAGCTGCCCCCCCCAGGAGTGTGTACCCCCACGCCTCCCACCGACATGTGTCGTGACCGGTCCCCGCAATGGGTCGCGAGTGGGAGCCCTGCAGGTGCCCCTCCCAGGGTCTCTCTCCCCGTCCACTGTCTGAATAGAGGTCACTCCCAAAGGAAGCAGAGGGAGGCAGTTCTCGGTGATCAGAGAAGCCTGGACCCGTGAGTCGCTGCTTGGAAGTGAGCCGCCCTGTCAAACCCGCCCAGTCAAACGCGAGTGAGAAACGATGGTGAGAAAGGAGCCCTCCTGCCGGGCCGGCCCTCGGTATAGTCAGGTTTTGCTGGTCGCAGCACCGGTGCTCCCACCGGGAAGGCTGCCTGCCGCCCCTTCCCAGTGCGTCCCCCTCCTCCGCGCTGGGACGCACGCTCTCCTCCCACATCCGCAGCTGCCAGGCCCCCAGCCCAGCCTCAGGCAGCTCCCTGGGGGGCCCGGGGAGGTTTCTACCCTGCGACTGTAACAGGCTTTCACAGGTGGAGTTCTCCTCCTGCAACAGTGAGCAGACCCAGGACTTAAGGTGAAGAGGACAGGGTGCACCTCACACTGGGCCCCCTGGCCTGGCCCCCACGTCCGGGAGGAAGGAGCCTCGGACGCACACGCTGCTGTTACCTCCAGGGAGGCTACACCCACGGGCGGGGCGAACTCCTCTAGCAGGAGGGGAAGGGGAGGGCGTGCATTCTCGTGCGGCTACAGCTAGTCCCATCACTGGACCATGAGGCTGCCGACATGTTCCGAACTCACTGTATCGTTACGAGGCCTGAGATTGTTCTGTGAAGGGCGCAGTTACAGTGCAACGCGGTTTCTACGGCAACCATGGCTGTTCATCCACGTTAACATTTAAAACATTCTAAAACTGTGGTGCTCGCTCCGGGAGCACACAGACTAAAATTGTAACTGCTTTTGCATTTCTTTCCTACACAGAATATATGTGGAATATATGTAATATATGTGGAATAACATATGGGATTTGTTCTATATATGGGGCTTCAGTAAATGCCACTGGCCGAGCCTCTCCTGACCTCTAAGAGGCTCTGGTCGCATATCCTGCTTTGCTGTGAGATCATTGAGACCTAAATAACTTAGGTAAATGGTCACTTCCTCCTCGTCCGGTGCGAGCTCTGGGGTCGAAGCCCGGGCGAGGGGTAATCCTACTTTGTCTGCTTCCTTTTGCCTCCTTTGTGTTCCCCTCAGGGCCCTTCAGGGGCTATCATCCAGGAAAGATTCAGGGGTCCCGGTTCTCTGGCAGAAATGCCTCCTTAATGCCGGGACAACAGCCCCAGCCAGGCCCCGGCCCGAGACCCGACTCCCCGGGCCTCGATCGCCCCCTCCCCGCGCCGGCCCCGCACCTCCTTGTTCAGCACCATGTTGCACACGCACTCGGTGGCTGCCTGCCGCAGCTGGTCGTGATTCTCGAACATGTAGTTCTCAATGTCTGGCAGGGCCTTCTCCTTGAAGATCTTCTGCCTAGGGTGGGAGGGGCAGAGGAAGAGAGGCCACTGAGTCCCCTGTCCTGAACAGTTGGGGTCTGGGGGCCACCCGGGTGCCCTTTCCCCCACCCTAGTGGTGTCCCTCCCACGTCCTCGGCCAGCCTGGCTTCTGCGGCCTCCATCCTGCGCCCAGCACAAACTAAATGACATGGCACAGCATCCTGGCCACGGTGACGGGTTCCAGGATGACAGTGTCACCCAGCTGGAGATTTTTTTCTATTATTGCTGGGAAAGAGGAATTCTCTTCCTCTCCCTTTCTTGCCGGGTATGAAGCCAAGAAGAAGATGAAGCTCTTTCCTGCTGGATGTGAAGGCGAAGCCTTGTGACTGTGAGGGAGATGGAAAGTCCCCCGCCTCCCGCCCCCGGAGAGCAGAGAGCCGGCCCCAGGCGGGCTCTGTAACCCCTGCACGAAGCCACACCTGAGTCGGGCGCGCCCCAGACTTCTCATTTCCACCAGCCGCTAAATCCCCTTTATGCTTAACCCACCCAGAGTTGAGTTTTCTGCCACTTGGCACCAAAAGAATCTCAACCCAACACGCTCCCCCACCCCTGCTCCTGAGGAGGAGCACACTTTCCCCCCAGCTGTCCCCCTGAGTGTCTTCTTACAACTTCAGAAGGAAGTCTTTTCACAGTCTCCTATGGCATGAATGCTCGCCTCACGGGCTTCCAAGTGCTCCCTCGAATCCCTCCCACTGGGTTCTTCCCGCTGCCCTAGACCCTGGTCTTGGAGCAGAGTGGCTGCCCCACAGGTTAGGTGTGAAATTCAACCGAATCCTCCCTGGGACCCCAGTCTTCACCCCCGCGCCCTCCATGCCCCGCTCACCGCAGCTTCTCGCTCCGCCCAGACAGGTTGGTGAGGCCCAGGAGGGCCTCGTAGTTCTGCAGCCCGTCCCTCTGTGTGTCCAGGAGGCTCACCAGGGGCCGCACCACCTCATATACCTGTGGGGGCGGGGTTGAGCAGTGGGTCAGGTGGAGACCATGATCCCCGTTTCTGACGTTTACAGGTGTCCAGCTTTAGAATGTCTAAAGCACTGGTCCACCCATTGTCTGATTCGACCTTGACAATGACCCCGAAAGGCAGGGTCACTTCCTTTACTTTGCAGGCGAGATGGGTTCCGAGAGGACAGCCCCATTGGTCACAGGCAGCGCTAACTCTGGAGTCCAGGAGCCTCCAATTCACTGCCCACTCTGCACCAGCACCCTGCCCCCTCCCAGGGCAGAAGCAGGGGGACAAGAAGAAAGGCCCCTCGCCGCAGAGGAGACTCCTCCCATCGCCCTGTCCCGCCCACCCAGACACCCACCCGCTCCCCGGGGAAGGCCATGTCCGGGTTGGAGACGGCAGCGATCTTTGCGAGGGCATGGGCTGCCTTCACCTTGCCCACGTCGGTGCCCTCCAGAGCCAGGGGGATCAGGGCCTGCAAGAAAGCGCAGTCAGTCCTGGGTCCCAGACACCCCGAGGCCCCTCTCCCCATCCTCCAGCTGCTGCCTGTCCGTCCCATCAGAAGTTCAAGAGGACTCTGCCCTATAATCATTCTAGGATGAATGAGGGAACTCCTTCCAGGATGGCAAGAACCTTGTCTTGCCCACTTACCTTGCCACCACCTTGAGCCACAATGGTGCCTCGGTCTTTTGGGTTGTCGCACAGTGCCAGGAATACCCTGTAGAGTAAGGATGCAGGGCACGTCATGCACCAGCACAGCCCTCCCGGCACCAGCCGCCAGCCCGCCGGAGCCAGGGAAGCTCGGGAAGGTGCTACCACTGTGCGTTGTGGGAAGACACTGCCAAGAACGTCAGTGGCGGGGGAGGAAGTGAGCCAAGCGAGGCTGCAAAGAGCCACCCGTCCTCATTTAGGGAGACAACAAATGGCTCCTTGCTGCCCACCAACCACGAGAAGCACATCAACAGAGAGGCACCCCAGGACCTCTGCGACCTGGCCCTGTCTCCCTCTCCGGTCTTTCCCAGCGCTGCTCCCTCCCACGCACTCCATGCGTACTGCAGGCGAACCCCGAGTTCACCCACCCTTCCTCCATCCTTGGTGTCTTTGCACGCACTGTTCCCTCCACCTGGAAGCCTTCCCTCCCCTGCAGCTGGCAGCTGGGTGGCTCCTTCTGTTCCTTCAGGGCTCCCTGGAGCTGTCACACCCACCAGGAGGCCTTCCTGGCCCCCATCGTTGCTCCACTGTGTTATAACTGTGAGCCTGTCCGCCTCCCCCAGCCTGCCCCCTGCCCAGGCTGCACTCACAAGGTGGCCTTTATCTCCGAAACAGCAGGAGGTCCCACACAAGCCTGGGAACCAGGTAACCGGTGAGAGAGTGACCTCTTTCCTCCTGATGCAAACTTCCACGTGCGATCCCCGGTGCTGGTGCCTGTGTCACTTTTCTGTGACAGTCCTTTTTAGGCTCCTCTGAAGCCCCTCAGTGGCTCATTTTCTTATTTACTCCCTGCCCCTTCTACCTCGCTGCCCAGCCTCCTGCCTCCCGTCCCCGCAGACCCCAGCCCGGCCCATTGCAGCCACACCTGGCCAGCAGCTCTTTGGTCTGGTCGGTGAGGATGGCGCTGTCCGCTTTCACCATGCAGGCCAGCGCAGAGATGACGCCGGCCTTCAGGAGCCGCTTCACCCGCATTTCTATGAAGTCTTTCTTGTCCTGGGGACACAAAAGGGCAGCAGTGGAGAAGGGCCCTGGGCACCAGACCAATCTGTATTGGAACGAACATGTGCATTTCTGACATCTTGTGGTACCCAGAATAATATTCCCCAAAGGTGTCCCCGTGCTAATCTGCAGAACCTGGGAATTTGTTACCTTACCTGGCACAAAGGACTTCACAGACATGATTAAATTAAGGGCCCTGAGCTGGGGAGGTAACCCTGGGTTATCTGGTCAGGCCCAGTATAACCACCAGGGGCTTTAGCAGGGGGAGGCAGGAGGTCAGAGGTAGAGGTAAGACAGGTGGCAGCAGGAGCAAAGGTTGAAGGGATTCAAGGTCACGGGCCAAGGCAGGTGGCTTTCAAAAGTTGAAAGAGACAAGAAAAGATGGTGCCCTCAGAGCCTCCAGAAGGAACCTGCCCTACTGATTCCTTGACTTTGACCCAGAGGCTACTTCAGATTTCTGACCTCCAGAACTGGAAGATGATAAGTTTGCGTTACTGGGAGCAATTATATTTGTGGCAATTTATTGTAACAGTAATAGGAAACTGATACACTCCTCTAGATTCCCACCGTCCAACCGCAGCCAAGGGGGTTACAGCACATTCTGTGGTTGTGGTCGGAGCAACTTCTCTTTCTCCCGGCCCCGCCCCAGGCACACAGCCTGAGTAGCTGGTAAGGCCAGGAAATCGATCCCAAAGGTTCTTCATTCACAGAGGAGTGGAATAAAAGAATGATAATCCCAAACACTAAATGTTAGGGGTTTTTTTTTGGGGGGGGGTTGCTTTGTTTTGTTTGCAAATGGTTGACTTTCCATGAGGGCACGTATCGGGTGCAGGCGGAATGAGGGGAGAGGGTGCAGATAAAGCTCACGCAACACGGATTGGGTTTTGCTGGAAACCCAAAGTCGCCCCCCAGGTTGAATAGCCTTTACGGATAATCCTCAGAGTAGCTGGTGCAGACTGCCAGTCACGGGCCCTCTCGGGAAGCCACATTTGAACTTGACATCAGCAGCGCGCACGATACGCTCTTGCCTGCATGAAATACTATGCAGCTTTGGAAAATAATTCGGAGGATGACATCACCATGAGAAAGCATGTAACGCCTTTTCCCAAATTGGGTACAAAGTGATAAGTAGGTTCTGATTAAAACTATGTAAAGAAGAAAAAGTGCGTAGAAGAAAAAAAAAAAAAAAAAAAGCAACCTCTCTGGCAGGTACAGCAACACACCCAGGTGCTGAGGGCGGCAGGGGGAGCGGATGTCACTGAGGGGTCAGTTTCCTTGCTCTCCCCGCCACCTTTCCGTTTGTGTTGCAACACGGTTACACTACTTTGATCGTTTTAAAAACCTCCGTGTTTTACTGGCTGGAAATACGATGCATGTATGATACATCCGCATGCAAACCACGTACAAAGTGCGCCTGTGCGTGCAGGGCATCGTTTCGGGAGGGCCTAAGGGATTTGTGGCATCTTGGCCACTGCTGATCCATGTCCCTTGTCCTCTCATTTTTCCTACTTGGTTCACGCATCCCCAAATCCAGACATCCCAGAAAATAAAATATTTATGTGTTGGGAACATAAAATGCATCTGTCTGATGTCCATGAAACCAACAACATAAATGGCAAAGTGTTCACCATGGCCCTGTTTTCTCCCACTACAGATGGCTGGGTTCCTTACCTCCCCCCAACCCCCACCCCGCCAGCCGGCAGAACATTAAAACTAAGAAAAACCTGAGCGCCACCTAGTGGGGAAAACTTACCATTATGATCTTTAGTTCACCTTGTGCCAAATTCTCCCAAACACACCCACACAGCACCCTGACCTCACTATCTTTCCTTCCCACCTCTCTGGAGGTCTGGTGGCACAGACCCCCATCCTGGGCTGTCCCCGTCCCCACCTTGGGGTGCTCCTCGGGCACATGCTGCTTGGAGAACTTGGCCAGCTGTACAAGCTCGGGGATGACCTCCTTGACATCGTAGCTGTTGGTGCAGTTCACCAGGGCGGTGGCCACCGAGTACAGGACGGTCTTGTCAGATGTCTGGGGGGTACAGGGTAGAGGGGTAGCAGGGAAAAGGCAGAAATGAAACTTTAGAGCAAACGTCTGCTTCCAAGGCGGCTCCCTCGCTTGGCCCACGAGTTGGTCTGGGTGGAGCGTGTGGTTGCGGCAGCTCAGCTCAGGGCAAGTACAGCCACACAAGGGCGAGGAGCTGGCTCTGCTGCCACAGGGTGCACCCTCAACAGCACCCCTGGGAGCATGGGTGGGGGTCCTCTGAGGACACCCCCTGCTTTGTGCCTCTTTGAAAAGTTCAGGACGGCCCTGGCCAGGGAGCTCAGTTGGTTAGAGCGTGTCCCCAATCGCCAAGGTTGCGGGTTTGATCCCAGGTCAGGGCACCTATAAGAGTCAACCAATGAAAGCATGGATGAGTGGAACAACAAATCGATGTTTCTCTCTCTCTCTCTCTCTCTGAAAAAAAAAAAATCAATGAATAAAAAAGAAAGGAAAGAAGAAAGAAAGAAAAGTCTAGGCTAACACGCTTCCACATACCTGCCTGCCTCCCTGGGGTGGGGATGGGATAGGATGGGGACCGGGTGGGCGCTGGACGCCCTCTGGGCCGGCCCTGGGGGAAATGTCCCACACTTCCTCCCTTTAGTGGTGAAAAAGAGGAGGGGCACCTGAGAGGGGCTCAGAAGGAGAGCTGGGGGCCCCCAGGAGGCCTGGTGCTGCCTTCTGGTCCTTCAGGTCTCACTTCCTGAGGGTCCCGGGGCAAAGTTACCGTCCTCTTGTTCACCCTCCCACTGCCCAGCAGGCACGGAGAGTTGGGAGCCCAGTTTTCACTCAGGTAAAATGAGGGCGAGAGAGAGGGACCCGGGTTCCCACAGGGAGCAGAGGGCGCAGCCAGGATGAGGGTGCAAGGCCCTGGGAGCCTGACCCCGGGAGGTCTTCCCCGAGGCCACGGGTCAGGGCCGCACTTGCCTTGGCCAGCTCGAACATGGCCTGCAGGGCAGGGAGGTCCTGCACGAAGTCGTCCTTCACGTCGGCGTCCAGCGTGAGGTAGGCCATGCCCTCCACTGCCCATCGCCGGGTCCGAATGTCTATGGACGGATTGCACAGCCACCTGGAATTGGGGAGGGAGAGGCACTGGGGGAGGCCTCCGGGCTCAGTGGGGCCTCCCACAATCGGGAAGAGGAGGAAGCACGCCGAGGGACACAGGACCCCTTACTTGCGACACTGTTTGGCCAGCTTTTCCGTTGACCCTTCGGCAAACTGCCTGAGACCGTAGTCTGTGCCACCGGCGGAGCCGAGCTTACACAGTCCCTGTGAAGGAGGGCGACAGTGGGCATTTGAAGGGTCAGAGACATCGGGCCGGGGGACAATGCCTTGCTCAGACTGGTCCCTGGGGCTGGAACACCTTGCCCCCTTTTCTTTGCCTGGACGAACGTTTATGTGTACTACAAAACTCAGCTCCGGCGCCACCTCTTCGGAGACGCCTTCCCCGAGACGTCTAGGTGCAGGCAGATGCCCCCACAGCTGGAGGCGCTCACCCTGACCCCTTTCCCTGCCATCCGACCCCACACATGCGTTGTGCCGCCACTTTGAAACATCAGCACGAGATAACAGTAATCGTGTCTGAAGCTGCAACGCTGAAGCTGTCGGAGCACAGAAACTGGCGGGGGCATCCTGTCTTGTGGGTGGCGAATTCGGGGGCACAGAACTTTGCCCAGGAGCTGTGGGCTGTCGTTAGGAAACATGTCTTTCCTAAGAGAAAACGCACAACAGCAGAAGCTGAAGTCAGGTTGTACAAAATCGATGCAAACAAACAAAAAGATGACTCAAAGCCTCACTAGAATTGTTTGCGAGGAAAAGGTGAATGAAAATAATTCCTGTAAAATGAAGATGGAAAAAATGAAGCAGGTTTGACTGTGCCATACAGAAACTGACTAACGAAACAAACTGACTTTGGAGTTTGCTCTAAAAATACTTGCTGGGTGAAGCTCATCAGGGGTTAGTGCCATCCAAAAGCATGGAGGAGGTAAAAATTGAAAGAATTAATAGTAATAATAATAATAATAATAATAAGAAGAAGAAGAAGAAGAAGAAGAAGAAACCTCACAGACAGACGACAGTATGGCCAGTACCAGAGGGAAAGGTGGGTGGGGGGAGGTAGGGAAGGGTTAAAAGCACAGGTGCGCAGGCGTCGAGATAAAACACAGGGCCCACCGTTCTGAATCCAGTTCCCACAGCCTGCTGCACTTCAGCCTGCTCTGCAGGGGCCTGTGGCGCCCTCAGGGGGTGACTGTCTCGCTCACCCTGATGTCCCCGCTGCCTGGCATGGCGCCTGTCCCGAGCCCACTCACCACCAGCGTGCGGATCTTGATCTTCTCGTTTCTGGTGGTCTTGTAGATCTGCTTGAGCAGCGACACGCCGTTGGTGATGATGAACGTGGCCCGGCTGAGCTTGGTGGAGGCGTGGATGAGGGCCTCCACGGCCACCAGCTGGTCCGCCTCTCGGTCCGAGCCGCACAGTGCTACCATCATCTCCATGACCCCTTTCAGCCCCAGCAGCTGATTGCCCAGGTCAAAGGGGCCCTGCAAGATCCCCGACACTGTCTGGATGGCAATCACATTCTTGTCCATGTCCTGGGGGTCAAACTTGCCCCTAAAAGAGAAGGTGGGGGTGGTCAGGAGAACTGGCCCTGGGACGGGGGGCGGTGGTTGGAAAGAGTGGGAGATTTGGGGGCAGACAGATTCGGATTTGCCTCCTGGATTCGCCACTCATGTGCTGTGTGACCTTGGGCAATGCACTGAACCTCTCTGAGCCTCAGCTTCTTGATCTGGAAACTAAGAATAGAACTGCTACTTGGAAGAGTTATGAGGGCAAGTGACATCACCGATGTGCTAGGGGTCATGTCCCCCTAGAAGCACACTCTGAGACCGAGATTGACATGCCGGGGGTTTATTAGGGGGAGCTCTTGGGATCAACGCCTTTTGGGGAAAGGAAGCAAGCAGGATGAGACAGAGGGAGACCCTGGGCTGCATGCAATCATGGCAAAGCCCTGGCCCGTGAAGAGTTCTAGAACTGAGACCCCCTCAAAGCTGTTCCACGTTGGGGTGGGGACAAGTCATTGGATGCTAGCTGCCCTGGAAAGGGGAAGCAGCTGAGACTCGTCCTGAGGACTGTCAGCCAACAGGCCTCCCAGCAGCTGGGGTGTCAGGGGGGGCGGGGTATGACGGCCACAGCAATACGAAAGGGGCACTGTGGAGCCTGAGCCAGTCACTCCCCTGCTGGTCCCAGGCCCTCCCCCTATCAGGTGAGGGTGTGGCCTGGACGAGCCAGAAGGTTCTGCTTTGCTCTCAGAACTTACTACAGTGTCATCTATTCTATGGGAAGGTCTTCCTTTGGGGCCGGCAGAGGCGACATGCCTTCTGAGCCTCCCATGACCATGACCATGACCATGACCTGCCCAGGCTGGTTGGGAGTGGGGAACCCGGGCAGCTGTGCACCGAGGAAATGCAGATGTGTGTAAAGGAAAGAAGGCAGCGTGGACCTGGCTCCCGTCCCACATCTGCCTCTGGCTGGCTTGGTGACCTGGGCAAGACCCTCTGGGGGGAGGGGTGGGCTTTGGAAGCTCTGAGAACCCCTCCAGTTCTGATACTCCAGGTCCTGCCCTTCTTCTTCCCGCCCAGTGCCTGGGACCCTACAGCCCTCAGAACTCGTGGGCTCCTGCCCTGTAAGCTGGTTCCTCATGCCAACGGGTGCCTGAACTCCCCCCAGCTCCTGGCCCCGGAGGAAGCAGGGTGGGGCAGCCTCAGGTGCCTTTGGTTGGAGGCAGTGACCCCACCCACTGAGCCTCAGGTGACAGACCCAGGGGCGGGGCCTGTGCTGAGGTGGCATTCCACCCGCTGACTTGGGGGGGGGGCCTTAATCAAACCTTGGGTCCAAATGCAGACTAGCTGGGTGGCAGCTACCCAACTCAGGTGGGGACCTCATGAGAGACTCAAGAAGTTGGCCACAGAACCCGAGGCGGAGGGGGAAAGACACCGGAACAGCCCTGAGAAACTCTGAGTGAAACATGCCCAGGGCCAGGAGCAGCGGTGGGCTGTGCGGGGGTCCAAGGACTTCGGGCCCAATCTAGGGAGCTGAGGAGGGTTTTCACATTTTAAGGGTTTGGGGTTATTTTCAATGTGCAGAGACCTACATGTCCCACAAAACTGAAAATAGGTATTCTCTGGCCTTTCCCAGAAAAGTGTGCAAACCCGGAGTGAAGACAGGGAAAGGAGAGTGAAGGCACGGTCTTTATCTTCCCAGGACTCACCTGGGTGCCTTTTTATTTATAAGAGTTTATTTATTTATTTTTTAGAGAAAGGGAAGGGAGGAAGAAAGAGAGGGAAAGAAACCTCAATGTGCGTGCGAGAGAAACATCAACTGGGTGCCTCTTGCATGCGCCCAACAGGGGCCCGAACCCACAACCCAGGGCACCCGTGCCCTGACCCCCGGGAATCGGATCGGTGACCTCTCGGTTTGCAGCCAGATGCCCCACCCCCTGAGCCACCCGGGGTCAGGGCACCTGGGTGCTTTCAAACACGCAACTTCCTGAGCCACACCCCAGGCTGCCAAGTCAAGGGTGGGCCCCAGAACCTGAGTCCTGCTCGGGTTCGAGGGTCATTGGAATAAAAGATAAAGGCCCTGCAGCAGCGGGAGGGGCAGGGAGAGGACACAGACAGAGGAACGGAGATGCGGAGAGAGCATCCGCGTCACCAGGACGATGGAGGGACATGGGAAGACCCAGGAACTCCAGCTGTCACGGTTCTTCGGGTCTCGCCAGAGCCACATCCCCCTCCCTGACAAGCTGAGGTTTGTTTCTTTCAACTGCAGGACACTGGGGTAGGGCTCATGTATGCCCAGAAATATTTTGACGGCCCTCCCTGGGAAAGGTAGAGCCTAATTCTTTGCTCTTAAACACAGACCAGACTTAATGACTCGCTTCTAATGAATGGATGGAACGTGGCGGAAGTGAGGGTATGCCTTCTGAAGCCAGGTTATTGAAGACACCCCACTTCTGCCTTGCCTTGCTCTCTCGGAGCACCCACTCTAGGGGAAGCCAGCCGCCAGGAGGAGAGGTCCGCACAGGGGGGAATCGAGGCCTCCGGCCTACAGCCAGCGCCCGTGTGCCAGCCCTGCGCGCACGCCATCTCGGAAGCAGGTCTCCCTGCCTCAGTCACGCCCTCAGAGGGCTGCGGCCCAGGCCAACGTGGACCTGCAATTACAAGACAACCCCAGAGCCAGAACCACCCGGCCGAGCCGCTCCCAAATGGCTGTCCTATTATACGATCATTGTGGTTTTGAGCTGCTGAGCTTGGGGGTAATTTGTTACCCATCACTGATAACTAACCAATCACCGAGGCCGACCCCCAGGCCTCCAGGGAACTCACGTGATGTACTCCTCGCAGATCTTGCGGAAGTGATCGCGTTCTGGGTCACAGCGTAGGTCGTCGTAGAGCTTGTTGATGAGGATGGAGGCCAGCATGCGGGTGTTGTCGGTCAGGGGCAGGCAGGCGGGCAGGTCTGGAACCTGCCCCACCACCTTCAGGACCTTCCGCAGGCCTAGGGGACAGATGGCAGCAGTGGCAACTGTAAGACCCCTGCTGGGACTCTGTCCTCACAGACACGGTGGCGCCTCCCCGCTCAGTCACGCCTGACCACCAGTTCCTCTCCAGCCTGCCTGGGGGAGCACGTGGCTGCTCCAGGGTGAAGCCCGCTGGAGTGCGGCCAAGACCCAGGCTCCGCACCTGACCCTGCTCCTACCTGGGCCTCTCGCCTCCCCACCACGGGCCTGCGTGTTCACATTTACAAAATCAAGAAGAACTGATCTCAGAGGACTCTATCAGCGCTCACATTCTACAGGTTGATGTATCATCTTCTTCAAAGATTATTTGACATTCTCTCTTCTCCAGGCCTCAGTTTCTTTATTTGGAAAATGGGAACAATACTTCCTCCCTCCCAGAGTTCGAGGGCTCAAGGAGATAATCTAGGGAAACTGCCCACTGCCAATCCAGACGCATCATAATCGCTTGGTAAATATGTATCATTTATTTAGAATACTGTATTTACTATTTATTTTTATTCTCCCTACTCTTCTGTTGAAGACTCTTCAGTGGCTTCCTACTACGCATCAGACCAATTTAGCCGTCATGTATTTGTTGGATAAATGAATGCAGGAATGAAGGAATAAATGACCACCTTCTAGGCACAGGAATGAAAGAAACAGCCCTCACCTCAAAAAGCTCGCAATGCCACAGGGAAGACAGACGTACAGAGATTGCAGCAAGGTGTGACAAGCACACGGTGGTAGCCCCACGGATGGGGTGATCCACTCCAACAAGGTAAGAATTGTGAGTTATTTTGACCGCTTACTCTAAGACCTTTATACATGCAAACTCATTCAGTCCCAACATCAATCCAGCCGGTTTGGAATCGCTGTTCCCTCTTTCACAGCAGAAAACCAGGACTCAAGGAGAAGCCAAGGAAGTTGCCCAAGACCACGCAGCTGGCAAGCGACACAGTGAGGACACTTCCCCAGCAACGTCTGGTTTCACGGCCCATAATGTCAGCTGTCAGGCTGTGCTGTCTCTGACAGCTGGGCCCCAGAGCCAGGTTCTAGAGGTGGCCAGGAGTCCGCCAGAGCTTAGGTGGCACGCGGAAGTGGGAGGAGGAGCATACAAATGTTGGAAGGCATGAAACTGAGTGGTAAGGCTGGATTAACAGTGCTCGACAGTAAATCACATGCCGTGTGTATTTTACTACTTATACAAAAGCACTGGCAGGGCTGGGGAGGCACAGGGAGGGAGGGGCCTCACGAACCAGCCCCACCTCCCCATCGCCTCTTGCACCTGCTCCACCTCCCACCGCCTTCCCGACCTCGTCTCCCATTGTACCCTCCTGTCCCTGCCCTCGCTCGGAGCATCTATCTCATCTACGTTCTGCTAGAACACTCTGCACCTTCTCTTGGTCCACCTCTGCCCCTCCCCGAATCCCAAGTGGCCCAGCCCAGTTTGCAAAGCGCACAGTCTCGGCGCTGCAGCTTTTCATTAGTACAGGATTCTAAGTCCATATTATTTTTACGCAAGCGCTCTTCGTTTGGATGCCTAGAACAGTAACTGTGGCCGCGCACCCCCCTCCACCATAGACCGTGTGGCTGGGCCTGGATGCTTGTGCCGAGAGGTCTGCCGCTGACGCTCAGCCTTTGCAGCACATGCAGAGGCCAGAGCTGGGGCAAAGGCGTCGGGGGCCAGTCGCAAGCACTAGAGTCATTTGTTAACGGACACTTTGCCGAGGCCTGCGAACACCAGACGAGGGAAGCGCGGTATCAGAAGAGAATGGATTCCAAGCTGGTAAAGCTGACTCAAACCTTTCAGGGCAACCAGTGGTCTAAATGCCCTTAACCTTGAGAGGGAGTTCATCATAGCAGATTACAGCCACAGGTGTGACGCCTGACCCATGAGAGGAGGAGGTTTAGGAGGAGGTTAACACCTTGGAGCTAACGGACTCAGTGGAAGGGCGTTGCTGTGCTTCGTGTAAAGTACTCTCGATGCCATGGCTCCCCCTTCTAGAAGATCTAGGAGGTACCTTGCCAACCACGGGACTTCAGGAACGTGACCCTACGGTGGGTGAAGTCTTGTTCGTTCTTTGACACTTACCCCCATTTGTTAGGAAACGCCACCCGGATGTTTTTGGGGTGCTTGGGCATTTCTGGGTATGGTCAGGCCCTGAATTCAGACTTGACCTACACCTTCAGCAGCCCACTGGTGGATCCTAATACGCTAATGCTTTTTCCTGCCTTTTCCTTTGGGACTGACGACAAGAGCCACGCCCCTTCCACTTTCAGCTCCCGGCAAGGCACCCCGGCGCCCCCTGGAAAGGCTGGAGCGGGCCCCAGGCCACCCGCCGCCTCACCGTTATCCACCACGTAGATGGTGCGCGAGTTGTCCTGGATGGACAGGTCCTTCCTGGGGACGTTCTTATTGAGCAGGTTCAGGGCCTGGTCCCTGCCCTGGCCTGACACCTTCTTGCTGACCAGCATGTCAAGCAGGTGATTGGTGATCTGCTTCAGGTCCTTCTTGGTGTCTGAGGAAGGAGAGGACAGGCGTGAGTGGGAAGGACTTGGCAGCCTCGGGTGTTTCGGGCCAGGAACGGAAGGGGGCTTCTAGGACTCTGGAAATGTCACCTGCACCGCTTCCAGGATGCCGGAATTTCCCGGGAGAGCATAGTACTGTCCATCCCGGCCCCCAAAAGGGGGAACATCGACAGACAACGCTCGTCAGTGCCCTCCGAGCACCGACCTCCACGGCAGCCTATTCCAGCCTTGCGCACCTCTGGGTCTTAGAAGGTTCTCCATTCCAGGCAATGATTGGCAGGGGTCCAGGGATGCTTTGTGTCATTTTTAAGAAACTGGCCTGATAAAATCTTTTCCGGAAAGGAAACTTACCCTGCTTACAGACCCCTTACCCCTCGCCGATTCAGGCGGGCTGCATGCAAGCCTTCGCCCCGGATTGCCAGGTCCTCCGTGCCCGCTGGGAATCTTAACAAGCAAATGATCTTTCTGCTCTGCCCCGTCTGGCCTCTCGGAGACTTGGAGACTGTTCTCCTTCTAGGTCGGAGCCCAGAGGCAGGCAGAAAGGAAGGATTTCCAGCCACGTCACAGCAATTAATGATGAAGGGCCTAGGCTGCCTCGGCGGAGAAGGGGAGAGAGAAGCGGGTAGGAGAGTCTGTTTCCAGATAAAGATGTCCTGAGCGTGAGGTGACAGACCGACCCTGTGAGGCTGCAGGGGACAGAACTGGGACCAGAGGTGGGCAGAAGCCATAGGGAGCGAGATTGGAAATCAACAATTAGAATCTCTGAGCAGAGATGTGATAGCTCACTACCTCACAAGGAAGTCCTGGGCCCCAACAAAATCCATGCGCCAGGGCAGCCCCCTGCCGCCAGGGCAGCCCCCTGCCGCCTGGGCCTCATGGGTCCTGTGACCCGCAGCACACCCAGAGGCTTGAACGGCACTTGCACATGGGGGGCCTGTCCACGGAGAATCGGTTACACAGAAAGCCCGGCGGCCGACTAGAGAGGCCACAAGGAGGGCAACCGAGGTGCCCCGGGCAGCATCTCCAGCCACACGCGTGAGGCCAGCTCAGACCCTCCTGTGATTCCAGTGCAGGGAAGGCGCGGGGCCTGCTGACCACTACACGGGTAAGTCAGAACCGTGTCAGGGCGAGCCCAGCACTCCCCGGACGTCGGTATTGCTAATCTACAAAGAGCTCTCCGGGATCAGTGAGGAAGCGCTGGAAAAACGGGCACCAGTGTGAGCAAGCCGTTCCAACACAAAGAAATCCAAATGGCTGACACGGATAAAGAAAAGAGATTAATCTCGCTAGTAGTTTTTTTAAAATTCACACAAGATAATTTTTCTGACAGGGAAAAGATATCTCAAAGAAGGATCGTGTTCGAGGCTGGTGAGAATGATTTGAGGCCTGAACTCTTAACTTCATTTGGTGAGAGCACAAATGGAAGCACCGTCTCAGAAAGGAATTGGAAAGTAAGGGGGAGAGAGAACATTCCTCATGTCACGGCTTCCGACCCAGTACTCCCCTTTCCCAGAATTCGCTCCAAGAAAATAATGACAAATGCAAACGGAGATTTACGTAAAGAATGGTTACTGCGGTGTTTTACCAGCATGCAACCAGAAACAACAGAAATCTCCAGTAATATAGAGCTGGCTGATGAATTATGATACGACCATACAGTGAAACATAATAAAATTATTTATTTATTGTTTTAATTTTTTAATTTTTTTTTTTTAGAGAGAGGGGAAGGGAGGGAGAAAGAGAGGAAAAGAAACATCAATGTGTGGTTGCCTCTCACACACACCCCCCCAACTGGGGACCTGGCCCACAACCCAGGCATGTGCCCTGACTAGGAATCAAACTGGCAACCCTTTGGTTCACAGGCCAGTGCTCAATCCACTGAGCTACACCAGCCAGAGCTGAGACTTAATACAATTATTTAAAATCAAGTTTCCTTTAGGGGAAGCTGCTTCTGTGACCCTCCCAGGCAGAGCAGGAACTCCTAAAATGATGCCCAGGACCGGGATGTGCAGGAAGGAGCAGGAGCCTGGTGCACACAAGTGTGAAATTCATCACGATTAAAGTCAACAGGATGCTTTTGAAGACTATGAAGTGGTGTGCCATGCTAACCTAATGCTCAGTGAAGAAAAAAACACAAAACTATCCATTGTCACATTCCAATTCTGTTAAATAGATATTTATATGGATGGATAGGAGAAAAAAGTTCTCTGGAAGGGTGATTACAAGGTATTTTTTTCATCGTTACTTATTTCTAAACGTTTCCAAATTTCTCCAATAAGCCTCTGATACTTTCTTAAGTTGTGGTAAAATATATGTAACATGAACTTATCATTTTAACCATTTTTAAGTGTACAGCATGAAGGACTTTCTCCCTGTTGTTCAAACCATCGCCGCCACCACCCATCTCCAAAACTTTTTCACCTTCCAGACTGAAAACTCTTACCCATTAAATAATTCTTCACGTCCTCCCATCCCACCCCGGGCAACTGCCATTCCACTTTCTGTTTCCACGAGTCTGACAGCTTCAGAGACTGCACGTCTGTGGAATCACACCGTGTCTGCCTGTTTGTGACTGGCTTACTTCATTTAGCATGACACCCTCAAGGTTTGCCCACGTTGCATCCTGTGTCAGAATTCCCTTCCTCGTTAAAGCGGAGTAAATATCCCACGGTGTGTGGGCGGGTGTAAGACATCTTGTCTATCCATTCATCCGTTGATGGACATTTGATTTGCTTCTGCCTTTAAATTATCGTAGGTCATGCCGCTATGCCTCTGCTATTTTTATAATCGTAAAATAAGTACGAACCCTGACTGGTGTGGCTCAGTGGGTTGGGCGTCATCCCACGAGCCAAATAGTCACCAGCTCAACTCCTGGTCCAGGCACAGGCCTGGGCCATGGGCTAGGTCCCCGGCTGGGGGGGGGGGAGTGTGCAACAGGCAACAATGTCTCTCTCACACATCGATGTTTCTCTCTCTTTCTCCCTCCCTTACCCGCTCTGTAAAAATAAATAAAATCTTTTTTTTAAAGAAAATAAGTATGCAAATAAGACCAGACCACCTCCGCATAGAGGGAATTCGCGGCCTGAGGTGGCACCTGACTCTGTCTTGCCCTCAGTCCCCAGAACCGACACTGAAGACCGCCTCCTACCTAGAACCAGGGCCTCCTCCTTCCCTCGATGCTCCCGCTTGTCCTCCCCGGACAGAGAGTCGATGATGGCCTGGAGCAGGTTGCAGACGGCCAGGGACGTCTCCTCGTGCCCCACCGCCATGAGGCTGCAGATTCGGTCTATCCGGACTGCGTGGAGAATCGCCGTGGCCTAGATGCCCAGCAAACCAGAGTCAGCCATGAGCGCGGGGTCGGGAGTGGGAGGTAAGCCCCCCACGCCGCAGGGAGCCAGTGTCTCCAGGCCCAGGGCCGGACGGAGAGCGCCCTTGACGCAAGCCACGCCCCTTTCCAGAGCGTTAGCGCCACTGGCCACGTGGAGTCACCCAGCAACTGCCACGTGGCGAGTTCACACTGAGATGTGCTGCGCATGTGAAATACACACTGGATTTTGAAGATTTAGTGTGAAAAGGGGTAAACCGTCCAAGCCTCTGCATTCGGCTCTTCCTCTTAAAAGCCTTTCAGTGGCCTCGTCTCTGTGTAGAGACCCATTTCCAGCTCTCAGTTAAAACACAGGAACAATCGGGGACCACACAACAATCGGGGACCTCCAACCAGAGATGGAGGGGACACTTTAGACTTTGTATCAGGGTCTGTTGATGCCAGCCACACCCCGCCTACGTGTGACCCCCAGGTCCTCCGACGAGCAGCCCCTCAGGCCAAGCACCTCACACCTGGGCCCTCACCCTGGCTTGGTGGCCACTGCACATGCCCGACAGGGTGCGCACGGCCGCCAGCACCAGCTCCGGCCGCTTGGTGTCCATCAGCTGCAGAAGCAGGGCCACGCCATTGTTCTGGAAGACCCTTTCTGCTCCTGCTTCTTCACGGCCCAGTACAATGAGGTTGTTGGCAGCCTGCGAGAGAGGAGAGACGGTCAGGGTGAGGAGGAAGCTTGGCTGCTGAGGCCTTGGTCCTGGGCCAAGGGCAGGGCCTGGTTCAAGAGCTGGGTCTTCAAAACGTCTTTAGATTCTTTCGCCCTATAATCTTACTCCTGGAAACACAGCCCAAGGATATAATTCAAAAGAAAGACAAGACAGCTTGCATAAAGACCAGCTTCATGAAAACACAATCAGAATCATAGGTTCAACCCTGAACGTACGCTAACACAAAGCTGTGTATATATACGCTTATGGATAAGGACTTAATAAACAAAGAGGTCATTAGACCGGGGTGGCTTTAATGCCTTGGCAGCTAACCTACGCAAACCAAGACCCAACTAAGCCTGTAAGGCCTCAAGGCTAAGAAGTCCAGACTCAAGCAAGAACGATGAATCACAGCCAACCAGGCTTTCCCAAACGGTGAACAGCTTAAGCGATAGCCAATCACATAATTTCCTTGCTTTGCTTCCACCAGTTTCCTGTAAGCCCTTCCCCCAGCTCCAGTCACGCTCCTGACCACTTCCTTTTTCGACACTGTTTGATTCGAATTGATTTTGCCCAAATAAATTCTTGAAATTTTCAACATGCCTCAGCTCACCTTTTAACAGAAGAATTTTTATGCGGAGAGTTATTTTCCTTGAATATGGTTTGGCATTTTGTTTGTTGGTTCGATTACCTGTTCAGGGTAATCTGAAGTCGCAAGAGTTTCCACTCAGGAAGGTGGGAGGTGGTGGGCCGGGAGCGCACCAGACCAGTCTTGAAAGCCCTGGGTTTGAGTTCCGATCCTGCTACATGCTAGCTGCGTGACCTTGGGCAAGTCACAGAACCTCCTGAGCCCTAGATTCCGGTACGTAAAATTAGGTAGTTGAGCTGGAAGGTTCCCAAGTACTTCCCACCCTAAAGCCTTCCAGCTTGAAAATACATGAACCTTACAAGGCCTGGATCAGAAGAGAAGGCGTTGAGGGGGACGTGAGAACGTCGGGTTGGGGGAAGAACTCATGAAGCAGAAGGAGGAGGAGGAGGGAGGAGGGCAAAGAGATGGGTAGCAGGTGGGTGGAAGGGGGCTGACCAGAGAATCCCAGGAAGGCAAGACCAGAACCACCATCCTCTGCCAGTCACCAGCTTCGCGTTTTACCAGTGCTTTTATCTGTAACAACTCATCCAGTCTTCACAAGAGTTTGTTACAAAAGATATTTGCGTATTATGCGGCCTTACTGACCACAAAGCTAACAAAAATTCCCCAGGCATTGTTTGCCAAGTCCTTACAAATGTAAAAGGCTCAGAGAGGTTCATTTGTTTTTGCTCTCTGAAAAAGGACTAGAAGGAAAAAGGGGAAAAATGCAACAGATTTGGCTAAAAGGATTAGTATTATAAGTATTTTCATATTTCAGAACAAATTTTTGCAACATTTTGTAACAAAATAAAACATTACGTCATTTTTCTCAGCGTGAGGCAAATGAGACACTCAATATCAAAATCAATGCGATGGGGAAAAAAATCTGAGGAACAAAACATCAAAAATGTAAATGTACACAATCTACCCCTGCTACTTAACTCTCCTCATTGGCCTCACCCTAAACCCCGCCCTTCTTACAGTTCACATTGTTTTCTAAAGTGCTTAACCCTTGGCCTGTTTTTGTCCACGTTCTCCAAGGAGACGCCCCCACCACCCCATTCCCGCTCCCCAAACTGTGCGGAGAGTGGAGCTGGACCTGAATTGCAAGTAGTTACTCCGTGGGTCCGACAGCGCCGCCTGCTGGTCGGCTGCTCGTCCAGCACTCACCTTCTCCAGTTTATCAGCTTCACTGTTTTCGTCCAGGAGGATCTCAAACATCTTCTGTACCCTCGAGTCCGTGGAGAACTGCACACGGAGCTGAGGAAGGAGGAGGGAGTGGGGAGGGAAGCAGGCAAAGGTCCACGTTCCAGTCAGCTCCTCGTGACGTTCATCTCAGTAAATATCAAGGTATCTACTCTGCCCCTGCACTGTCGTTCGTTTGTTCATTCATTCATTCATTCATTCATTCACTCATTCACTCATTCAATGAAAATATACTGAACAACTACTAGGTGCCAGACACTGTTGTAGATGTTTAGATGCTGGGGCTAGAACGTCAAACAAAATCAAGTCCTTGCTGCACAAAGCTTACGCTTTGGTCATTGCAAATCTTGGAAGGCAAGGAATCATCACCCTGATTTTGAAATCTTGTAAACAGTTAGCTATGAGACATTTAAATATGGGCTAGAATAGAAACAGGCATCCAAGATCAGAAACCGGAAGCGGTTTCAAAGCAGCTCCTTAACCAATCAAAATGACTATTTTAGATGTCTCATCCCTGGCAGTCCCACCCCGGCCTCTGTGCTGCAAAGCTTCCTCAAAATGACCAACCTGATCACATCCCCCACCTCTCCAGCTCCTTCTGCACCTCCCGCCACTTCCTCGTGCTGGTCCACACTGCCTCCTAGTCCTTCCTGGCCTTCAGGGAAGGGAGGGGGTCTCTCCTGCACGGCCCCTCCTCTGACCCTCCTTAGTCTGTGTTTCTTCAGCCCTGAGTCTCCCCTGTGGACCGTGGTCCCAGCGTGGGGCTGCCCCTGGCACAGAGGAGTTACTGAGCCTTGGAGCCAGGAGCTGAGGGATCATCAGTTCGCCTCCTGCTCCAACAGAGAGGAAATTGACACCCCAGGGGGCTCCTCAGAAAATTGGCAGCTAAGGCAGGACTAGGGTGCAGAATTCCTCACCTCTGGTCCAAGTTCTCCCCACTTCACTCCATTTTCCTAGAAAAGATTTCCTCTTCCTCCTGGCTCCTGACTCTGCTCCGTCCACCACCCCACCAATACACTGCCCCCCCCCCCCATGCCCATTCCTAGGTATCTCATGCTCCTTTAAGCTCCTGGAAGGAAAGAGTTGCAGACATACTAAGTTGCAATAAAAAAAAAACACACACACACAAAACACAACCCTCCATCTGGAACGTAAAAGACCCATGCTCTAGTCTGGCTGGCTCCAACATCTAACCCAGCTCAGCAGCATCTCTGACCGCTCACGGATGGGCGACCTGCTCAGCTGTTCCGTGGTACCCACCTGTGCCACGTGTTCACTCCATCCAAGGGTGCGGAGGTAGGACTAGCCTCGCCCTAATGTCCTGCATCTCTGACGTGCCCTTGCTAGGAATGAGGGGAGGTAGCTGAGGCTTGTGGGAAGGGGTCTGGCTCACCTTCTCCTGGATACTTGTATTGAGCCTGCGCAGTGTCTCCTGGAAGTTCTGGTTCTGGGGCTGGAGGGTGGCACAGCGCTGCACGTCCTTGAAGGCCTGGTCCAGCTTCCCCAGGTGCTCCAGGGCCTGGCATCGCCGATACAGGGCCTTGATGTCCGAGGAGTTGATGTCGATGGCTAGCGAGGGTGACAGGCAGGGCCTTAGGGGGCTGGGCTGCAGACCACTGTCCCTCCCCCCTCGCCACTGCTCCCAATCTCTTCCTTGAAGATTAACCGCCCCCCCCCCCACTCCACATGGACTATCTGGCCCAAGGCTCCCCTTTGTTAGGGAAAGGCTAAAAATCATACTCTCAAGATTGGAAGGGGGTTTAAAGGGTCATCTTGCCCAGGTGCAGGTGCCCTACAGTCTGCTGCACGATGATCCCTGTCAAGCATTCATCCAACGGGCGCTTGCATACCTCAAGCAGCGGGGAGCTTGCTCCTTCTCAGGCAGCCAGGCAGCTCCATCATAAAGCCCTTCCTTCCCTTTCCCTTCCTGGAACATGTCTCTCTGCCCTTTTATCCCAAGTCCAGCGCTGGAACCCCCACGATGAAACCCAATCTTTCTTCCCCGTGACAGTTTTTGCTTCTCAGGGATTTGAAGGCAGCGTTCCCCGGTCACACCTGGGAGTTGCCTTCTCTGAGCTACTTATTGCCACTTCCCTTGACTGCCCCTCGCAGGGTGTGTTTCAGGCCCCTGTCCAGAGGGACCCCACCACCACCACCACCACCGCCGAACTCATTCCAGGCTCTCTGTTTCTCCAAAAAGAGTGGCAACCAGAGCAAAACCCAACGCAGGCCTGCAGCCAAGAGAAGTCTTTCCATTTTAATCGTGCACTTAAGTCCATGTTGACTTACATTTATTTTTTATGTTTATTTCTTCTAGTGTCTGTGGGCCAGGCTAGTGCCTCCCCCTTCCCCAGAAGAAGCCTGGCCCCCACGGAGCCGACTGGGCTGATGGACCTGGTCCTGGGGATCCCCCATGAGAATATCTGAATTTACAATGAAGTGGGCGGGGTGTCAAGACCATGACAAAGGTCTTCAGAAGCAGTCTCTTAAGAAAAGAAACTGATTCAACATACTTAACATGTAACTCCATTTGCAAAGATGTGACTTAGGGATGGATGGCACATCTGGAGCCTCGCCTACAATGCCTAGGTTGACCTTGACACAATTTGTAACTTCTCCAGTTGTCAAGAGCCTCTTGGACAGAACAGGGATGCTGAGAGGGTGGGGCCCGGGAGGAGGGGGGTGGCTCACCTCTGGAGGCGTCTGAAGCCGCCTGAACATAGCTCTCCTGAGAAAGAGAAGGGGGAGACTTGGTTCATGTGGGCCCATGGCAGAGGCAGCCTGAGAGGGTCCCCACGGGAAGGGGAGGGCGCCTGCTGGGAGCTGCTGGCTGTCGGGGGCCAGGGAAGGGCCCCTGGCCGGTTGTGGAAACGTGGGGCGTATTTGGATTTGAATCGGGGCCCTGCTGCTAACAACCTGGGGGATCCTGGACAGGTTACTGAACACTCTGAGCCTGGAGATTCTTGTCTGCGGAATGAGCATAACAGCGGCTGCCTCGGCAGGCTGTTACTGAAAACCTAGGACCTAACCTATGAAAAGCCCCTGGCTGCATGCCTGTTCCCGGTATGCCGCTCCCTCCGGGGGGGCGCGGGGGGACTTCTGTCTCCCAGAGGGGTGGGTCTAGGAAAGCGGTGAGAGGCGCCCTTCTCCACCTGAGGGGTCCGGATGCGGCGGCTGGGTTGCCAGAAGATGGGCGAAGCCTATCAGGATGGGGAGGCTGCCCGCCTCCACACCCCCGCGCCCCAGCCTGGCCCGCAGCCCCCTGCCCTGCCCCAGACCGTTCTCAGGCCGCAGGCTGCCCGGTTCCGATAGAGTGTGGCCTTCAGGGCCTTATCCTTGGTCAGCTTCAGGGCCTGGCCGTAGCTCTTTGCCGCGGCCTTGTAGTCCTGGCGCTGGAAGTGCCGGTTCCCCTCCTCCTTCAGCTGCACAGCTTCAGCTTCCGCCTCTGCCATCTGTCGGGACAGGGCAGCTCGGTCTGGCCAGCCACTCGCTACAGCCCCGGGGCTGGACTGCTGGCCTGAGGTCTGGAGCTCCAGGGAGAAGGGGAGGATTCTCCCTGGAAGGCCCAGCACCCCCCGAATCCATTACCCAGAAGAACATTACAGCACTTGCTTGGAGTATGGCCCGAGTTGAGAGGGGCCTCAGTGTCCCTGTGCCTCCCTCTCTGTCCCTCCCAGCCGGGCAGATGAAGCCACCACGCCAAAGGCCTGAACGCTCCTTGCAGGCCTTACAAGTTCCTGTTGGTGCCCCTTCTCCCACCCCGTCCCTGGGGCAGTCGGACAGGCTCACCTTCTCACAACGACAATGCTCTTGGTCTGTTCTCCTGTGACAAGGCTCCTCCGAGGCTCCGGCACAAACCTCCAGCCCGCCGAGCTCTGTCTGCCCCTCTCAGCCCCAACCCAGGAGACTTTATCGCCCCTGCCAGTGGCCCCAGACCATATTTGGCCATAGGGGCAGGTGCCCCTGGAGTCTGTCACTGATACTCAGGGCCCTCCCCGTCTGCAGACTGGACAGTCGGTACCACGTGGAGATGGTGACTAACCTCTGCCCCAGCACCCTGCTCAGGGGCAGTTCTGGGGCTCAGGCACTCACCCCACAAAGAGTGAGAGACAAATCCAGACGGTGCGGGAACCCCCAGCAGACCTCCTTCCCTAGGCACAGCTACAGTGCCCCCATCCAGGGTAAACAGCCTCCTGTCCCTCCCCCAAACACAGCTATTTTGGGAGCAGAGTGACAGCTGAGGGGCTGACAGACTTGGATGCACAGAGCAGCTGCCCAGGTCCGGGAGGAGCTGGAGGCTTCCAGAAATGCCCTCCTGGAGGGAGGAGGGAAGAGGAGGGGGAACATTCTTTCCCTCTTCTGCTTGTCCACAACTTTCCTATCCCTCTGGCATGCGCTCGTTGAAAATGCCCTTGCTTCCCAGAAAGACCGGGAGACTTGTGAACTCAGTTTAATGTAAGTGGGCTCGGTTTTGGTCTGCACGTCTTCTCCTGTTCCTCCCCATTCAGCCTCCCTCTCCTGTCTGGCTGGGAACTCCCGACCCGACCGAAGTCTTCTCCTGTGCAAGAGCTGGGTCAGCCTGGCAATCCCTGGAGACCAAGGCCCGTACCCCCTGTCTGACTGGGAACTCTCCTGGGACGAGCTGAGTCTCCCGCCTCAGAAAGGGGCTTTCCTGGGAGAGGAAGTGTGTGCTGCCCACTAGCGAGGACACCCCGGGGTGGGGCAGGACCTGTGTCTCCCCATCCAGCTGAGGGCTGAGTGCTAACGCTTGGGGTTGTCCCCCGTGGGACTCAGAACTCTCTCGCCTCTCAGTGCCTCCAAGCCGGGACTCTGAGTCTCCTCCCCGCAGGCAAGCGTAGCATCTCGGGCAGTTGGACTTCCCGTGGGCGGAGCCTGGTGAGGTCAGTGCCCAGCGGGGGTTTCCTGACTGGATACATAGATGAATGGATGGTGTCCCCATGCGGATGCTTTGGTTCACTTACCACCATTGTGCCCCCTGCCCATGCACCTTCAAACTTAGCCAACCCAGGCAGAGAAAGATGCTGAAGAAAAGGCAAAGGAGGGCTACCCGCACTAGTCCTGCTTCTGGCCCCGTGACCTTGAACACACAGCTGTGACTTTGGACACGTTCTACTGCCCTGCTGGACGCAAGGCCCATCCCTGATGCATGCTTGTCCAGTGCAAGTTGTAAAAGAAAGGATGGATGGATGGATGCATTCCCTGAGCTCACGGTGTCCCCAATCCTGGGCCCCTTTGTGGGGCAAGTTCTCTGTAGCTAAGAGGTAATATGACAGGATTCCGCCACCAGCAGAGAACTGCAGTCCTGTGACTTCACGTCCAGTGAATCCCAGGTACAAAGCCTGATTCAGTCGTTCATTCCACAGGCATTTCTGAAGCATCTACTACGGGCCAGGATCTGTGAATGGTCATGAAAGCGGAGAGCGCTCGTGAGGACAAGGACCTGTGTCTATTCTGTTCACTCATGTACCCCAGGTGCGTGCCTCTGATAGTGTGTCATATATAGTAGGTGCGCAACAGTATTTGTTGAATACATGAATAAAATAATTCCATAATCTGCCATTTTTAAATATGAGGAAAACCTGGATGTTTGGAAGACATGTAACAGGGAACACGACACCGTTTTAGAGGAGGCTTCCTGAGTGAGTGGGTAAAGGAGTTAATAGACGGAGAGCTCCTAGAACGATGCCTGCTGGACACTTGCTGAATGAATGAATGAGTGAATGAATGACTATTTCAGGAACAACCTGCAGAGTGAGAAACTTGTATCAGTTTGCTAGAGCCGCAGTAACAAAACACCAGACTGGGTGGCTTAAACATCAGAAAATTATTTTCTTGCAACTCTGGAAGCTAAAAGTGTCAGATCAAGGTGCCATCGGGGGTGGTTTCTGATGGGACTTCTCTTCCTGGCTCGTAGGCAGCCGGCTTCTGTCTGTCTGTCTCTTTACCTGGCCACCTCCCTGTGCAAATGCAGAGAGAGAGAGCGCTCTGGTGTCGCTTCCTGTTCCCGAAAGGGCACCAGTCCTGAGGGATCAGGGTCCCATCCTTATGACCTCCCTTAACCTGTATGACTTCCTTATGGGCCCTGTCTCCGAATACAGTCACACTGGAGGGCAGGGCCCCCACATACGAATTGAGCGTCTGGGGGGACACAGTTCAGAACATAACATTTCCAGACAGAGAAAACCGCATGCTCGGAAGCACTGATGCAGGAAGGGGCGCGCCCTGGAAGAACTAAGAGAAAGCCAGAAGGTTTGATCTTAAAGAGAGAGGAATGGCTGAAGGGGTAGTAAGGCTGAATGGACCCGCATGAGGAGTCTGAACTTTTCCCCTGCGTGTCATGGGAGCCACGGCAGAGGTTTAGGGTGCAGAAACAGAGTGGATTTTCTGTTTCTGCACCGTGGCTGCAGTGTGGAGATCGCATGGGAGGAGGCGAAAATAAAAACAGGGAGGCAAGTGAAGAGGAGCCGTGGGAAACCAACCAGGGGACTCAGCCGAATGCGGCCTTGGCGATGGGGAGAACGGAGCCTGCGGCCGCACGGACTCAGGGGCTGAGGGGCGGGGAGAGGAGGGCGGACAGGGAAAACCCAGGTGTCTGGGGACAGCGCTCGTGTTCTCCGTTCTCGGCTTCGCGGGTGGGGGGGGCTCCTCTGTGACGTGGGGGGAAGGGCTGCTGGGAGCAGTAGGGGGCGTGTGTAAAGCATCGGATCAATGCTCAACACGTCGCGTCATTGTCACTGTTGCTATTGCTTTAAGGTTTCGAGACTGTAGGCACTTTCTCCTTTTGGAATCACCAGATATTTTTAATCGATTTAATCCATTTTAAAAAGGAAGATAAGGGGAAGAGGGTCAGGAGAGGCTGAAGAGGGTAAAGGAGGTCAACTATACGGTAACGAAAGGAGACTAAACTCTGGGTGATGAGCGCACCATGCAACGTACAGACGCTGTATTATAATATCGGACACTTGAAACCTACATAACCTTAGTAACCGCTGTCACCCCAATAAATTTTTTTTTAAACAGTGACTTATTACCAGGTGGGTAAAGTTACAGGTTTTTTTTTTTAAATTCTATTTTATTTTTATTCATGTATTCTAATTTTTCTAAATAAACGTGTACAATACAAATACAATAAAAGTCACTTTTCCATATAAAAGAGAATAACCATTTCTGCCTTCCACCCGACAGCCCTCCGCTTTGTAAGTCATCCCCCACAGAGCGCTGCTGCCTGGAGCCTGTTTAGTCTTCTGCCATTTCTGTGATCTCCGGGAAAATCAGCCGCTCAGAACCTCGATTTCCCCATCTGTAAAGTGGGGCAAGAATCCCCGTGTTGAAGAGACAAAAGGCTGTTTGCACCTCGCTACGCACTGAGAGAGAGCGACCAGGGCGGCAGGGAGCTGTCCAACGCGGGGTGGGTACCAGGTGAATCGGTTCCCCAGGCCGCAGGCCTGGCGCTGCGCGACACTTTCCCTCCACAACACCAGAGGGCGATGTCGCCGGCTGAGGCACCACCCGACCACGGAGGCGGCGCTCTGTCCCCCAGAGTCTTTCTTCTCCACGTGGGGACGCGGGATGGCGGCGGCGGTGGCGGTGGGTGTGCGTGAATGCGGGCGGGGCTGTCGCGGCTGGACTGTGGGGCTCCGGGTCCGCGGTGCGGGAGGGAGGCGGAAGCGGGGACCCTTCCGTCCCAGCCGTGTGGCTGACGCCTGCTGCGCGTGTTGGCGCAGGACGAGGCGGCGGCGCACGACGTGCAGCGGCTGCTAGTGCAGTTCCAGGATGAAGGCGGGCAGCTGCTGGGATCCCCGTTCGATGTGCCGGTGGACATCACCCCGGACAAACTGCAGCTCATATGCAACGCGCTGCTGGCCCAGGTGAGCGGTGGCCGGTGCCGCCCGGGTCGGGCCCACAGGGGATCAGGAGATCCAAGGGGCCCCCACCCTTCGCCGACAGCCGGCATTACACCCGGGGCGAGTCCATGGAGTCCCACTTAGCCGGGGGAGGGTCAGAAAGATGCCTCGGTGTGAGAGCGCTTTACACGCCGACCATCGCGGTCCACAAGCATTGTCAAATGATTCCTCGCCACAGCCCCTGATTAATTATCCCCATGTCACAGAGTGCCTGGAGGCATTAAGTTATTCTCACGATGCTATGCAGTCGATGTTGGATTTGGAATTGGAACCCAAAAGTGTCCAACTCAAAGCCCTGTTCTTTTAACTTCCGAGCCAATGTTTTCAAAGGGTTGCCCTCTGTAGGGGTGGGAGGTGCTTAAAAATGCTGTACTTGGACTCCGCCACAGACGTACTCCACCAGACCCTGGGGTGAAGCGGAGAGTCTGCGTTTCCAAACAGTTTTTTGGATGCTTTTTAGCACATTGTACAGCATGGTGTGGTGGTTTGGAAAACACTGCATAAGGGTCTATACTAGTCCCGGACTTAGTGCTCTTTTTAAGGAACACTGAAGAATCTGAACTAGTCATTAGCAATAGGATGTTGGGCGAATTACTTAGTTGCTCAGAGCCTCAGGGTTTTTTTCATCTATCAAGTGGGAATATGAATGACTGCCTCCCAGGGCTGTGGTAGACTGCAGATAAAGAATGTTAAAGTGCTGTGTAAGAACCTTACAGTTGCTCTTCAAGGATTAAAAAGGCCGACCTCCATGGGGAATGATGGGGCGGGTAACTCAAGCAGTATGGCTGAAAAGAGGGAAGCCCTACCTCGCCACAGCTCAGCGGGCAGAGCCTCCCTGGTGCTGCGGGTGGCCCCTGCCCAACTTTTGATGGCGGAGTTGCCCTTTGCCTTTGCCCTCCAGGAGGATCCCCTGCCACTGGCTTTCTACATCCGCGATGTGGAGATTGTCTCCTCATTGGGGAGGACGCTGGAGTCGCAGGAGGTGGAGACAGAGAAGGTTCTCGACATCATTTACCAGCCGCTGGCTATCTTCAAGGTCCGAGCAGTGACCCGCTGCACCAGCTCCTTGGAGGGTCACAGCGAGGCAGTCATTTCTGTGGCCTTCAGCCCCACAGGAAAGTAAGGACAACTGCGGGATTGTGGAGGGGCCTGTGGGGGTCCAAATTATGATCCATGGGACCCAAGCTCTTGGCTCAGGTTGCAAGTAAGGGACTTCCCCAGTGAGGTTCAGTCCACGAACCCCCAAGGGTGCCTGCCTTGCAAGAGTCCTTCCTGGACTTGATCTCAGGAGATCTGAGCTGCAAGTTCAGCTCTGCCCCGTCTAGCCATGTGTCCTGGGCAAGCCACTCAACCTTCCTGAGTTTTTCTTCATCATCTGTGAAACTGGGTTGTTGTTTTGTTTGTTTGTTTTAGATTTTATTTATTTATTTTTAGAGAAGGGAAGGGAGGGAGAGAAGCATCCATTGGCTGCCTCTCTCAGGCCCTCAAACAGGAGACCTGGCCCCTGACCCAGGCATGTGCCCTGATCAGGAATCAAGCCAGCGACCTTTCGGTTTGTGGGATGATGCCCAAATAAACGAGCCATACCAGTCAGGGTAGAAACTGGGTTCCTTTGCTTTCCACAGCCCTCTGGGGGTGATGGGAAGCTTTGCCTCTGGTCACAGCTGTGGCCATTCCTTTTAGGAAGGAGGAGAAGAGAAATGCCCTCCTGGGTCTTCTCCCAGATCGCATCCGTGTTGCACTTCTCCTTTCCAGGGGAGAGAGAAAAGTGCAATCCCAGGTTCTGTCCTCAGACAGTTGAAAGACAGCAGACACAGGCAGTGTTTCGGGGTGAGCCCTACCCCTTCTCCCCACTGCAGAGGTCAGGCAGCGTCTCTTCCTCCACAGGTACCTGGCCAGTGGCTCTGGAGACACCACTGTACGCTTCTGGGACCTCAGCACGGAGACACCGCATTTCACATGCCAGGGTCAGTGTGCAGTTAGCCATTTAGTGAGTCTTAATAGCAGGCGGGGGATTCACTCAGCGCTTTAATTCCTGAGGAATTAAATCCGGAACAGATTCCATCTCCTTCACCTCCATTTACTGACTGCCCGTCCCTAGGCAGAGACTGTCCTCGTGAGCCCAGCCTGCCACTTGTAAACAGGCAGACCAGACTGCCGAAGCGTGAGCGTGAGGTTATGGGAAGGGACTGACTGGCCAGTAGAAGGAGAACCTGGCTTAAATCCAGCCCCTGCCATAGTGGTTCTCAAACTCACGCATGCATCAGAATCACCTGGGGGGCTTGTTAAAACTACAGACTGCTGGGTCCTGTCCCCAGTTTCTGTCTCTTGGTCTGGGGTGTGGCCCGAGGATTTGCTTGTGGAATTCCTAGCAGGCGCCTGGACTGGGGACCACACACGAGCTGGGCAAGGACCTTGGGTGGAGGGTGCCTATTCCCTTTCTAAACTTCTCTCTCTTCTGGAAAATGGAGGTGATGATTCTTGCTTGGCTCCTTACCTTAGAGCTGTTGTGAGATTTCAAGGGGTGACAGAAAACACTTTGAGCCACATGCCACGCGAGGGATTATTAGAAAGAGGCAGGGTTAGCTGCGCAGCAAGGTGCGTGGCTTTAGCACGTGGGCCGTATGCTCCCTGTGCCTTGGAAGCCTCATCACTCTCTTCTTTCGTTCGATTGTTCATTTGTTTACTCAGCAACTGGTTTAGGGCTGCTCGCTGTGCCCAGCCACTGCTGGGAACTGGGGATAAAGACACGTTCCCCCTTTCTCCGTCCCCTCCTTTCTTAGGACACAGACACTGGGTCCTTAGCATATCCTGGTCCCCAGATGGCAAGAAGCTGGCTTCAGGCTGCAAGAATGGCCAGGTAGGTGGCCGGCCGGGTGACTGGACAGGGACTCCAGGGTTACCTTCGTGGAGCTGGGTCAGAGCCAGTTTCTGGGTCTTCAGGGAGGATGGGTGGGGCAGGGGAAGGTTGGGGAGGGTTATTCTGTGAACGTCCATCTTTCAGATTCTCCTGTGGGACCCAAGCACGGGGAAGCAGGTGGGCAGGACCCTCACCGGCCACAGCAAGTGGGTCACAGGCCTGAGCTGGGAGCCGCTCCACACGTAAGAGACACTGACAGCTGGGGAGATGAGGAACAAGGGGTTCAGGGCTGTCCCCCACGCCACTTAATGCAGCGGGGACAAGGTGGGCAGTCTGGCAGTGACCGTGAGGCAGGAAGCTGGGAAGGTCTTCTGCACCTGCGTCGCTGCTGGGGGTTGGGGGGGGGTGCGGTCGCTGTTCATCACAGGGCCTGAGAGCCACCTGGAGGTACAGCTGGATCTTGAGGTCGGGAAGCTACCTAGACATTGTCCCTGACTCCTGAAGTGGCGATGGGGAGGTGCCACGGGAAGACAGGCATTACCAGGTCGGAAGCGAGGTCACATCTCCCTCCCCCCACCCCCAGGAACCCCGAGTGCCGCTATGTGGCCAGCAGCTCCAAGGATGGCAGCGTGCGGGTCTGGGACACAACCTTGGGCCGCTGTGAGCGCATCCTCACGGGGCACACCCAGTCTATCACCTGTCTCCGGTGGGGAGGAGATGGGCTGCTGTACTCTGCCTCGCAGGACCGCACCCTCAAAGTCTGGAGGGCTCACGATGTAAGAGCTGGGGGCGTCGGGAAGCCGGTCTGGGGAGGACAGCACTAGAGGGCGTATTGACCAGTGTTTCCGGGGCGGGTTCTGGGAGCCAGATCTGGGAGACGGGGCCGGGAGACAGAGGGAGCTGCACTGTGGGGCGCTCTGGTGTCCGTCAGTGTTGGCAGGCTCTGCAGGTTCCCGCTGCAGCAGCCTCTTTAGCTTCCTTTACTGAACCTGCCTTCTCCCAAACTCACCTGATTGGAGCCTTGGTCTTCTGATGTCCTTCCTTCCGGGAAGGGCAATATTTTCAGAAACATTGCTCTGAGCTCGCGCCCTCGTTCTACAAACGAGGGGAGACGTGAGGCCACAAGGGTGGTGGGGTCAAGATCACCCTGAATGAGGGTCCTGGTTCCGAGTCTCCTGGGACTGATCTCCGGGTGCAGCTTCCCCAGGGTTAAGAGCCGTGTGTGTGTCCGACCCGTCTCCTCCCCCCCAGGGCGTGCTGTGCCGGACTCTGCAGGGCCACGGCCACTGGGTGAACACCATGGCCCTCAGCACGGACTATGCCCTGCGCACAGGGGCCTTTGAGCCAGCCGAGGCCTCAGTTAACCCCCAAGATGTCCAGGGGTCCTGTGAGTGAACGGAAGAAGGAGGGGAGGGGGCTGCTTGGTAAAGAGCTGGTTCTCTAGCTTAATGCCTGAGAGTCGGACCTAGGCCGGGGTGTTTGCTGTTTGCGGTGCATGTTCTGATCAGCCTTGTTCCTCATGTCCTTCTCTCCCCCTGGCACGCGGCCACAGTGCAGGAGCTGAAGGAGAGGGCCCTGAGCCGGTACAGCCTGGTGCGGGTGAGTGTGCGCTGGCTTGTCCGGCCCTGTGCTCTCCCTCTCCCAGTCCCTCCGCCCTGCGGAGGCCCCGCCCCCTCTGCCTCCAGCCCCACCTCAGAAAGTACCTTTTCTGGAAAGTTGTTCTTACAAACCCTGGTTTATACTCCTAAGATCCTAAGGTGCTGGGGATCACTGTATTTCATTTTGTTTTGGTTGCTTCTCTGTATCTCGTTCCCAAGGTACCTTTCTTGATGTTGTTTGCGTAAGTAACACATTCATGTGATCTGAGGCTCAGAGAACACCGAAGGGTGGGTAGTAGGTAGCCTCCCATCTCCATCCCATGTTCGATCATTCCCTCTGGAAGCATCTAGTGCCACGGGCGTCTTGTTTCTCCCTCCAGAGAGCTCGTGTGTGTGTGTGTGTGTGTGTGTGTGTGTGTACACACTGTGTCTGGTGCGGTCATGTGCTGCGTGGTGACATTTCAGTCAGCGGGGGGCCACACATGCAACAGTGGCCCCATAGGATGATGATGAAAAGTTCCTGTCGGCTGGGGACGCTGCCGGCCAACGCCCCGTCATGGCACATTATTATCAGAGGGCACTCTTGTTACTTACTAAAAGCTTGCTGTGAACGGTGTGCCCTGTGTGGTGGCCGTGGCCTCACATGTCTCGCGTGTCTCTGCACCATTTTCTCGTGTGCTTGGTTTACTCTCGGGTCGTTTGGTGCAGTGACACGCTCTGCAGGCTTCTCGCCTCGGAGCGATAGGCTGTGCCGTGCAACCGAGCCGTGTAGGAGGCTGTGCCACCGGGGTGGTGTGAGCGCCCTCTGTGACGTTCACACAGTGACACAATCGCCAGGTGACACGTGTCTGAGAACGTATCCCTGTCACCAAGTAGCACAGACCCACGTGAGAAGCCCTCCCCCTTGTAGCCCACCATCCTGGACCTTGCTTTTTCATGTAATTACTCATCTTAGAAATTGTCCTGGGTTCACACGGTTTCCTTTTGGGGGAAGTAACTCGTGTGAGTTAGTGGCTGGCCCGGGCCTCGTCGCTGGTGTTGAGTGCTCAGCAGCGTGTTTGCAGCCGAGGCCGGGTTCTCCCGCCTGAGACCAAATCCAACACGTGTGCTCTCTGCCTCCCCTAGGGCCAGGGCCCAGAGAGGCTGGTGTCTGGCTCAGACGACTTCACCTTATTCCTGTGGTCCCCAGCAGAGGACAAGAAGCCCCTCGCACGGATGACGGGACACCAGGCCCTCATCAACCAGGTGCTCTTCTCCCCGGACTCCCGCCTGGTCGCCAGTGCCTCCTTCGACAAGTCCATCAAGCTGTGGGACGGCAGGACGGGCAGGTGAGTGGGCGCGCGGGCAGGGAGGAGAAGGCCGCCGCCACTCTGGAAGGAGCGCGGCTCCGCCACGTACTAGCTGTGTGGCCTTGGCAGGTGTTTGGATTTTCTGAGCCTCTGTTTCCTCTTCTGTAATAAGAAACCTTGAATGAGGTGGTATATGTATGTATTTATTTTAAAGATTTTATTTATTTTATTTTTAGACAGAGGGGAAGACGAGGAGAAAGAGAGGGAGAGAAACATCACTGTATGGTTGCCTCTTGCGTACCCTCTACTGAGGACCTGGCCTGCAACCTGAGCATGTGCCCTGACTGGGAGTCGAACCGGCGACCCTTTGGTTCACAGGCTGTGTTCAGTCCACTAAGCCACACCAGCCAGGGCGAGATGGTGTCTTTAGCAGCAGCATTGAGTGGGCGCTGAGAACGCTAGTTCACCTCACGTCTAAGGAGAGGCGATCTTAACGCTGGCCTTCCTCAAAGTGTGGTTTGCAGATGGGCGGCGGCAGCAGTGTCTGGGGGTTTGCTAGAAATCAGAACCCCGGGACCCACCCAGAGCTTGCGAATCAGAACCTGCACTTAAAGTTTTAAGTTATTTTCCAATTATAGTTAACATGCAGTATTAGTTTCACGTGCACAGCAGAGTGACTGGACATTTAGATACCAACAAAGTGGTCACCCCAGTGAGGCTGGTGCCAGCCTGACCCTGTACGTGATGATTACTGTGGTGTTGACCCCATTCCCATTGCTGCACTTGACCTCCCCGTGGCTGTTTTGTGACAGCCGCTTTGGACTTCTTAATCCCTTCACCTTTGTCACGCTTCCCGCCAACCCTCCTTCAGTTTGGTGACCATCAGCTTATTCTCCGGATACAGGAGTTTGTTTTTATTGTGTGTGTTCATTTATTTTGGTTTTTAGATTCCACATACAGGTGAAATCGTACAGAATTTATCTTTCTCTGTGTGACTTAGTTCACTTAGCACAGTGCCCTCCAGGCCCATCCGTGAGGTCACAGATGGCAAGGTTTCGTCCTTTCACGTGGCCGAGGAATACTCCGTCATGCGATGTGCCGCGCTTTCTTTATCCGTTCGCCTGTCGCGGACACTTAGGTTACTTCTGTATTTTGCAACTAATGCCGCAGTGCACACGGAGATGCGTATTACCTTTTTGAATTAGTGTTTGGATCCCTCTGGATAAATACCCAGAAGTGGAAGTGCTGGGTCGTATGGTAGTTCTATTTTTAGTTTTTTTAGGGAACACCCATGCCGTCTTCCACAGTGGCTATGCCAATTTACATTCCCACCGACAGTGCACGAGGGTTCCCTCTTCTCCACACCCTCACCAGCACTTGTCTGTCGATTTATTGATGATAACCACAGAATCTGCAGCTTAATAAGATCGCCAGGTGATTCCGCTTGTCACCCAGCCCGAGAAGCCTTGGTGTGATCAGGCACAGCGCCCTCAGGGTTAATCAGGTTGGAGGGGAGGCGAAGGCACAGAGCAGCAAGGGAAGCCCTGGCACCCGCGTGTCCATTCAGTTTCTCTCTGAGGTCAGACGGCTGCGTGTCAGAGATGCCTGGTAACTTGTCCCAGCAGACGCAGCCGGTCTGTATGGATCAGGTGGTCTGGCCACGTGCTGCTCTGTGCCACCTGTCAGCAAGTGACTTCCTGTTGGGGGGGTGTCAGGCAGATGGACTGAGCAGGCAGCTGCGTTGGATTCTAAGGCGTGCAAAGCAGAGTCGGCGTGGAGTGCTGGCAAGAGGCACCCTAGAAACAACTCACTCGGAGAAGTTTTACAGACGCGTACCGGGCGGTGATGATTCCATCGTCCTGGGGTGGGGCCAGGCAGTGGGATTTTGTACAAGTTCCCAGGGGATTCTAACCTGCAGCCAGGGTTGAGACCGCTGCTGTGGGCGCAGAGGGACCCTTCAGATGTGTTTGAGGATCTTCACTGTCACCTCCTTCCCTTGGCCCAGGTACCTGGCTTCCCTGCGCGGCCACGTGGCCGCCGTGTACCAGATTGCGTGGTCGGCCGACAGCCGGCTCCTGGTCAGCGGCAGCAGTGACAGCACTCTGAAGGTGTGGGACGTGAAGGCCCAGAAGCTGGCCACCGACTTGCCGGGCCACGCAGATGAGGTATGGCCGCCACCTGCGGGCCGGGTGGGTTTGGGGCTGAAGCCCAGCCCTTCTCCTTCACCCTCCTTGTTGCTCCACCTCCCCTCTTCCTCCTCTGCCCCGGTCTAGGTATATGCTGTCGACTGGAGCCCAGATGGCCAGCGAGTGGCAAGCGGTGGGAAGGACAAGTGCCTCCGGATGTGAGTTTGGGGAAGTGGTGGTTGGTGTGCTTGGCTCTGTGCCCTTGTGGGGGCCACTCCTGGTGACTTGGCCTGTGGCGTAGAATTTGGGGGCTTGCCAGGGCCCCAGACTGTCCCAGGAGGGTGTGAGGAGCCACGTTCTCAGCAGGCTGTGGGAATGACAGGCACTGTGACAGCCCCCCCCCGCCCAATGCTGAGACCCCTCTCCTGAGGGCAGGCCCAGGGTCGCTGCCGCGCCAGGCAGGAGTTCGGTGTTAGTGCTGCACCGGCAGGTCCTAAAGACCTAGTTCAGATCCTGGTCTGCCTTCACTGTGCCGTCTGGGACAGCTCAGTTAACCTGCCTCGGGGGTCATCGTGCTTCAGTGGATAGGAAGATCAAAGCTAGGAGGTGACACACCTTGGGATCTGAGGCACTGTGTACTTGTACAGGACTGTCACTGTCTACCATGGGACAGCCTTGGCCGGCTCCCCAGGGGCCTGGGCCCCGGTCTGAAGCTGCAGTGGGGCAGCCTGCCGCCGAGTGAGGCAGCAGCCAGGCTCTGGTTGGCGGAGGGAAACCACAGGCCCGTAGGGATCCCCTGGGGTCACCTGGCAGCCTCCCTTTCCTTCAGAGGACCCCCATCCTGTCCCCTCCCCTTTTGCACAGATGGAGGAGATGAGAAGCCCCCCAGCGCTCTGACCCCCAGCTGGACCCGGCCTGTGGCAGCTGCCTGCCCAGCAGCCCAGTGGCCAGGTGGTGACCTGGAGAACAGGTGTGGCGTGCTGGCTGTGCACGGACCCCAGTGGGGCTCCTCCCCAGCACCGGAGTTCACAGGTCACAGGAGGCCACCGTGGAGCTCAGTCCTTGGCCATCACTCTGGGTCTTCCTAGTCCCATCAGGGTTGGCAAGAGGCCAGGCAGTGACTGGGCCCCTTCCTCCTTTCCCTATGTCAGCCTCATGTAGGGGCAGACCCCAGACTCTGTGACCAAATAAATAACTTATATTTTGTCTGTCTGGGTGATGATTCTTGTCTAGAATCCAGGCTCAACCAAGGTCTGCACCAAGTCCTTTGTTCAGCCCCCTCTGCACTGGACTACCCCCAAACCACACAGGCCAGGAAGTTGCCTGGCCTCCCTCCGCCCTGTGCCTGTGTGTGTGTGTGTGGGGTGGGGGGGCGGGGGCGGCGGCTGAAGCCCTGCGGGAGCGGCTGGAGGCTGGTCCGAGGCTGCGCTCTCCGATGTGGCTGTTTGCATTAACTAGTGCCCCGCAGTTACGGGCGCCCTCCCGGGTCGCACTGGCTCCAGGCTACTCAACGTATCAGAGAGCATAACAGATGACACCATCATCATCTGCACAGGGAGTGCTGCCGGGTGCCTTCCTCAGCCCCCAACCAGCACACTTCTCGAGGCCTTGCAGTGTGCCCTGAGCTCAGAGCCGGGCCCTCGGGATTCAGGAATGCAGCGGCTGCCCTGGCCCACTCTGATGGGGCATGCAGTGACAAGAGCTCTCGCAGAAGTGGGTGTGGTGTGGCACCGGAGGGTGGTTCTCTGTCCCCTGAGGACTTCATGTTGTGAAGAAACTCCCCACAGAGATCTTACCCTCCATGCCTCCTGCCTCCACTTTCTCCTCTTCCCGTGCTGAGGCAGATGGCTCAGGTCGAATGTTTTGTTGTTGTTGTTGTTTTAAATTGATTTTAGAGGATTTATGCTCTCATTGGTTGCTTGTATGTGCCCTGACCAGGGATCGAACCCAGAACCTTGTCATATGGAGATGACGCTCTAACCAACTCTCAGCTCTGCTCGCCGGCCAGGGCCAGGTTGAACATCTAAACCTCACTTGTGCCCTGGCTGGTGTAGCTCAGTGGATTGAGCACGGGCCTGTGAACCAAGGGATCACAGTTCGATTCCCAGTCAGGGCACATGCCTGGGTTGCAGGCCAGTTCCTGGCAGGGGACACATGAGAAGCAACCATACATTGATGTTTCTCTCCTTCTCTCCTTCCCTTCCCCTCTAAAGATAAATAAATAAAATGTTTAAAAAAAAATAAAAATAAACCTCACTTGTATGGACTGCTCAGGGCCACAGCATTTCCATTCTTGTGGAACACCCTCCCCCACCCCCGCCTGCGCTTTTACAATTTCACACGTCCCTAGCTGCGCCCTCAGCTTCCACCTTGCACGTCTCCGCAGTGATGCTGCAGGGAGCAAAGGGAGGCACCAGTTGCTGAGACCCTGTCTGCGGGCACTTTTTCTGAGGGTGCTCTCACATGACCCTGACCCAACAGCTGTGCCTGGGATGGTCTCACGTCCCCACATTTTTGATGACGAGACAGCCCAGGAAGCTTAAGCGGTTTGCGCCCTCACATCCAGGAAGAGCCAAAATTAAACAGATGCCCCAAAGCTTGTGTAATTGGCACCGTGTCCTGCCAGAGCTCGAGTCTGCTGCTGACGGTGCGGGGGCCACCACCTCTGTCCCAGGTTGCTGGTTTTCCTGGTGTGTGTGTGTGTAACTGGGTGCCAGTCTCTTTCTCCCAGGGGGAAGAAAGGGTGATGCGGGCAAAGCCGGGGGGTAGGTGGTGGCGGCACCGCATTGCCCTTCAATCCTCCCCGCCCACCGGGACTCTTGGTTCTGGCGGAAGCTGGGAAGGTGGGTGCCGGCAGCCCAGCTGAGGCTGAGCACAGCATGAAGCAGAATGTGGGGGTGCTGCAGTTCTTTAATGGGGGACTTGGACCTAGCCCAGATCTGGGGTGGGGGCGCCCAGCAGCTGTGGGCAGTGGCTGACCTGGCCTGCAGGGTCCTGGACCCGCCTCCTCAGTACGGAAGCACGTTTTCCAGATCTTCCAGCCTCCGCATCTCATCTGGCCTGATGGCCACTGTCTTCCGCTGGGGCTCCTTGCGCCGCACCGTGACCTGGATGGGGTTGTTCTCGGGGAAGCTGCTCAGGTCATTGGCGACGGTTGCAAACTGAAATCACATGAGAAAGCCCCTCAGACTTCCTTCCTGGGCCTGACCTCTCTGTCATTGCTGCCCCCGGTTGTTCGCTAAATGGGATCTTGGCTACGTGGCCTGGCCAACCCACCTGTCCACACCGGAAGCAGCAGGTACAAAGAGGCATGATTCAAGCCTGTGATGTTTCCATCCAACCGTGGAGCCAGGTACGCAGGCCTCTCCCCTACCCCGTGCCCCTCCCTACCCCCAGGCCACTCCCTCCTTTGTCCCCCCTTTTTCCTTCAATACCCTGCACTTCCCGGGCCATTCACAATCATTGCTACGGAGTGTGACCCTTACAGCGATGCTGTTGAGCACGTTACTGTGCATTCCCAGTGGGCGCCAGAGTGGCTTAGTCCTTAAACCTCCCAGGAGAGAGCAGGCTGCAACGGATGTGTGTTTGCGTGGGTAGAGGGAAAGCAAGCAGGGAGACAGGTTGTGGGGGTGGAGGGGGCCCCAACCTCCAAAGCCCCTGGTGCAGACTTCTCTCCCTGACCCCTCGGGCGCCCTTCCCCCGGGGCTCACTTTGTAGGGCTTGCACCACTCCCCCACCCCAGCCGTGTTGGCGGCTCGGACGATGAGGCAGTAACTCGTGTTAGGCTTCAGCTCCATCAGCTTGACAGTGGTGCCCAAGATCTTGTGGAAGATCCATGGGCGATTCTTTGTCTTCAGGTCCTTGTCATTCTTGACTACCTCCTGCAGCAGGACCTGGTAGAAACTGACTGGCTGCTTGCTCAGAGCGTAGGTCCAGGAAATCTGGGAGAAGAGAGCCCCGGAGGCGTCCTCAGACCGGGCCCGGCCTGCCCTCCCCTCGCCCGGGCCCCCATCGCCACCCCACACGGGTGGGAATGCCCACTTCCACCCCCTGCCCCCTCCTCCTCGTCCCCCACCCACCCCCACTGCCATCCCAGTCCCCGCTGGAGCTGAGGCAGGTCTGATGGGGTGTGAGGTACTCCACCCGGATGTGGGATGACCAGCCTGCTGCCTGCGCTCATCTTCCTGCACAGCCCCGCCCCCCGTGCAGAGCACCTTGGTTCCGTTCCTTCCAGACCGGTGACTTTCAACCGGCGTATCGTGAGAGTTTTTAAACCATGCAATACTTGATAGTAAATAGCCAACCGGTTGTGCCACAGCACGTGCATGTTCTAAAAATTCTCGCAGCACCCCAGTTGAAGATCGCCATTCCAGACTATGTCAGTTGAGAGGGACCTGGGGGATTCCCTTGCCCGCCTCTCTCATTGCCAGTTAAAGGTTCAGAGAGGGTGAGTGGCTAGCCCATGGTCACACTGCAATTAAATGACAGTCGGGGATCAAACCAACAGCACCAGAGCCCGTGTGCCACAACGGGGGTCGCCAAGCGAGCCTGACTACAGATCTGAGGGAGTTTTAATAACACTGCAGACTCCTGGCCGGCCAACCCCCTCTCCTGGCCGGAAGCTCTCAAACTGGTGTGCGTCGGAACACCCCAGGGGCCTCGTTAAGACCCAGGTCGCTGGTCGCTGGCCTGCCAGTTTCTGATGCTGTGGGCCTAAGTCGGGGGTGGGGTGCGGGGCGGGAGGGGGACGACAAAAACTTCAATTTCTCCCAGGTGGACCGGGATGAAACGGGGCCCCAGGCCTTCCAACAATCGGGCTTCTAGATTCACCTTCCTAAAGCTCAGCTCGGATTCTGTCCATCACCAGATAAAAAGCTCTGCAAAAACCTGTTCCCTGCTGCTCACAGAAAGATCTGTAAAGTGGCCTAACGTTGGAGGGCTTCCAGAAAATGACCCCAGACTAACTTCCCTGCTCTGCTCCCCTAACACCACCCCAGGACGGGCTACTCGGGACACCTGGTCCGGGGCCATCAGCACCACCTGGGAGTTTGTTGGCGGGCCAAATTCTCAGGCCCCATCCCCCAGACCAGCTGAATCAGAACCTCTAGAGGTGGGGCCAGGAATCTTGTTTTTTTAACGAGATGATCAGATCTACAGAGACATGAATGTGTGAAAAGCCCTGGGTTGGGGCCTGGGTGTTTCCTCCCCCACTTCCCCACCTATACGCCTTTGCTAGAATCAGCCCCTCCAGGGAATACCCTCCCCTATCTCTGTGCCCCAGCTCAGATGTTACCAAGAGCCACCAAGCTAATCCCTGCCCCCAGAAGTAATGTTCCTTCCCTCTGACGTCCTGGTGGCACTTGATTTGAACTCTCCCTACAGCCATGAGCCCTTTCTAGCTTGCACCGGAGTTTCTTACACCTGCCCTCTCCCCTAACCCATGAACTTGAGGTTGGGATGCAGGTGGGAGGCGCCCTCACACTCCCCACAGAGCTCAGCTCAGCGCCTGGCACGCTGGGGGTGGCCACGCAGCCTCTGGCAGATGCGTGCGGGAGACGGAAAACGCACCACGGCCGTGTAGTCGCTGACTGTGTGTTCGCAGATGAAGGGTGCCTCTGGCACATCCGTGACCACGGAGGACTTGGAGGTTGTCGAGGTGGTGTCTGTGTCCGCCTCAGGGTTGTCAAGGTCCAGCAGGTCCCCAGGGGCTCTTTGGGACTTAGTGTGGCGGAGGCAGAGGGCGAGGTCCTCCTTTTCTGTTTTGGTCGCCGGGGAGGGGCTGAGTTTGCTCAGCTCACCTTCCAGCAGCCCCGCAAAGAAGCAGCTGTTGGGCTGGGTCACGGCCAGTTTGATCGGGTTCAACAAGGTGGACGAGATGGGGGAGATGCTGGTGTCGTCGGAGCTGCACTCGGACTCCTCCTCTGGCATCGGCCTCCTGGAGCGCGAGGGGAGACCAGTGACCCGACGGAGGAGGGGGCCACGCCAGCCGGCCCACGCAGCCTGGAAGCTCCGGGAGGCCAGGCACTGGGCCTGACTCTCGCGGGTCCCCAGCTGCTTCTGAACAGCTCAGAACATCCTCGCCGCTGTGCAGCAGCACGTCTACCCCCAGGGCACGCATTCATGGAAAATGCAGATTCCTGGTGCCCTGTCCCCAGCTGGGGTGGGACTGGGGAAGCTGCTACAGTTCCGAGGATCGTCGGGTGATTCTGATGCAGGTGGTTTTGAGAACCACAATTTGAGAAACGCTACTAAAACTCTCTAAGTCCTCCCTCTAAGTGGGGTGCAAAGGCCCCAGGGAATGACCCCAGTGACCTACTGGAGGGTGGAAAAATGTTTAAAAGAAAAATAAGCCTTACTAATATGTACACACTATTTAATATTTATTTATTTTTAAAGATTTTATTTTTAGAGAAGGGAAAAAAGAGAGAGGTGGGGGCAGGGAAACAAACATCAAGTGGTTGCCTCTCACACACCCCAACTGGAGACCTGGCCTGCAACCCAGGCACATACCCTGACTGGGAATCGAACCAGCGATCCTTTGGTTCTCAGGCTGGTACTCAATCCACTGAGCCACACCAGGCAGGGCTTCACTATTTAATATTTAATGAGATTACTAATTCATTTACTTAGAACTTATAACATTGGACAGTATTAATACCGCAGCATGTAAAATTAACAGATGAACGTATCTATTGTCTGGGGGAATGCCCCAAAACTTTTGAGAAACCCTGACCAGCCCAAGCCTCCAATGCCAGCCGCCGGTCGGGATTTAGAAGAGGTGACTACCCCCCCCGCCCCCCCCGCCCAAGGTCATTTGTAGGCTGCAGGGTCTGCGTGTTGATGCCGTTATACTTCAAGCTGTCCTTATGAATCTCTGCTTTCGAGTTCCTTTTTCGAAGCAGCAGGGCTGAAGGGGGGCGGAAGGCAGCTAGGCCCCCACTGTGCGCTGGACACACCCTCTCCTGAGGTTTACGGCCGTCCCGCTGGGTGGGCGTCAGCCCGAGTGTCCGCACGAGGGACCGAGGAGTCCCTGATCCTGATTAACTTGTCTCTGGCCGTACAGCTAAGTGGTAGAACCTGGGCTCATAATCCTAGACTTCCCCAGTACAGTATGGAGACTCCTGAAAGCATTTATCACTTCAGCCATACCTGCCATTTGCAGGTCTCTTAGGAAATGGATACTGTATCCCTTTCATATAATTAGGACCAGCGACATAGTTTTTGGGTCCCCTTCAAAAATTATTTAGAATTTTTGCCCTGGCTGATGTGGCTCAGTGGGTTGAGCATGGGCCTGCAAACCAAAGGGTCCCCAGTTCGATTCCCAGTCAGGGTACATGCCTGGGTTGTGGGCCAGGCCCCCAGTTGGGACATGTGAGAGGCAACTACACATTGATGTTTCTCTCTGTCTCTTTCTCCCTCCCTCCCCTTCTTTCTAAAAATAAATATATAAAATCTTTTCCAAAATTTTTTAAAAGTGTAACTCTCGGGGGCAATGACAATATCCCTGTGTTCAAACACAAATGCAAAAATTCCTTTATAATACAAAAATCAAGTATATAAGTAAATAATTGAATTAAAAATTAAAATGAAAGATTTTTTCCCCCTGAAAGTTTGGGCCAAAAATGTGGGTGTGCATTATACATGGCGAAATAAGGTAGTTTGGGAGTCCCCTTCAAAAATTAAGAAATTCAAGAGAGCGACACTGAGCATAGAAGGCAGTACAGGGCCCTTATGACTGTGAAAGTCACAAGCACGAAAGCGCCTTGCAGATGATTCTGTCAGCCTACAGCAACCACCCCCCTTCGCTGGCTCGCTCCTTCCATTCCTAGGCCATTCAGCTCACACATCACCTCCTCCGAGAAGCCTCCCCTAACTGCACCCTCTCCCAAGCTATACTACGCCTCTGCCATTTTCTCCAGGTGTCCCATCATAGCACAGACCATGCTGTATTATCCTTGATTCTTGACACACACACACCAGGCGGGGAGCTACTTGACTGTGCTTGTCAGCTGTACATTCCAGACCTTAACCCTGGGCCAGGCACCGTGCAGGAGCTCCAAGAGCTTTGTGGAATGACGTAAAGGGAACCCAGAATCTCTGAGGAGGACCAGTAAGCCTCAGCCTGAACACAGACAGGCTACTGGGTGACACAGGAAGGGGCCAGCATCCAAAGGAGGATTGAGGGAGGAGCCATGGGGGAGAGAAAGGAGGCAGGGGTGTCTGGGGTAGGGGGTGAGGACCCTAACTACACTAGGGATGCACAGTCGACAAATCTCAGAGCAACTATAAAGGACGCGTGGACAAAACCAAGGTGGGGTGGAATCGGGAGGGAGGTGGGGAGGGCTGGGGTGGCGGGGGGAAGGTGAGGGGAAAAGGCAGAAAACTGTACTTGAACAACAATAAAGTAAACAACAACAACAACAACAACAAATCTCTGGCTAATCCTGGAAGGCTTCCTGCAGTGGGAGGCCTACATGCCTCCAGGAACTGATTCGAGGTCACGAATCCATGACGCGACCTGAACACAAGCCCTTCCCAGGAAGTCCAAGCCTGAGGCTGTGACAAGTCCAGGAAGTACCTCTTGGTCAAGCCCCTCCCCACCCCCCAGCTCCTGGCTTAGAAAGGAGGAAAGGACCAGACTTGTGTCTTACGGTAGATTGCTGAAATCTTCCTCCTTGAAGTTAAACAAACTGCCCCTTGTGGAAAGTGGGAATCCTTTGGTGGCCACCGTCCTGTTCATAGACTTGGGGTTTGGAAAGCGCTCCGACACTGGATTCAAAACATTCAAAACATTTTTCATCATGGCCTCCTCCCCGTCTCCCACTTTACAGAACACCTCTGATGCCATCTAGTTTGTCTGGGACCGCAGCGGTCACCCTGCAGGGCAACCAAGCCGACAGGAGGCAGAGAGAAACTGGAGGCAGCAGACCCACCCTTAGTTTAGTTGGGATGCGGGTGCAGTGAGCTGACTTCACAATCAGCATCGCTGAGTGTAACAATTAGGGGCTGCTGTTGCCCAGGGCCAGGACCAGGGGGTGCGGAGTGGGGTAGAGCCAAGAAGAGATTCCATCACCCTTCCTGCTCTGACACTCTGCGGTTTGGCAGGCAGCGCTGCCCTTCTCTGCAGATCAAAATGCTAACCACCTATGGAGCCCTTTGGCGCTGCCCTGGGAAGGAGGGAGGGGAAGGAAGGTGGGACAAAGGCACGCGGGCATGGAGGGAGGCGGCACCGGCGTGGGTCTCCGGGAGTGGGAGACTGTGGGAGGCAGAGGCACCTTGTCCAGAACCTGCATGCAGCAAGCCCCCACCATGTCCGGTCTGCAGGCGCAGGGAGAGCACAGACGGTACACGGGGTTCAGGGCGCACATCCTCCCAGGTTTTACTGCTAGAATTCTAAACGTGCCACACTCTGACCCCAAGTGTCCCCATGTGCTGAGTGACAAAGGAGGGCACTGCAAAGGGATAGAGATGGACCAGGCATTATTTCTGTTCTCCAGGAAGCCACTCCACTGGAGGAAAACACACGCACAGCCTCCAGGGTGGGAAGAGGCTGTTAAAGCTGCACGGGCTTTTCACTCAGACGGGCATTTGTCTGATTTAAGGCCAGCTCTGCCCTCACAGGCTCTGTCATCTGTGGCACGGCGGCTTCACCCCCTGGAACCTCAGCTTCCTCATCTGTGAAACGGCGATAAAAATAGCGCCTACCTTATTGGATTATGAGGAGACACCCCTCACAAGGTTCTTACGATTCTTCCAGAGGATGAGGCAAAGGAAAGGACGTTTAAAAACACCAAGCCTTATACTTTGTGTCCTATATGCTCAGCACTTTTGTTTGGCCCTGACCCGAGCTCAGTTGGCTGTTCTCCCTACGCACCAAGGTTGTGGGTTAGATCCCGGGTCAGGGCACATGTAAGAATCAACCAACGAATGCACAAATGAGGTACAACAAAAATCAACCTCTCCCTCCCCCGTTCCTCTCTCTCTAAAATCAATCGATAAAAACATGGTATTTATTAAAAATGGACAAATCAGAGAAGCAGGCGCCCTCTGTGTGCTCTTGGCACCCATCACGTTAATCTGGAATATCCTATCCGGTTGGTCGGATTCCTCTTCGCTGCCCTGCCCTCACCAATGGGTAGGTCCCTGGAGCATGGGGACGGTCAGTCTTCTGGAACTTTCTAGCCCAGAGTTTAGAACAGAGGATCACAGGTCGGTGTGCGTGTGTATTTGGCGCGGACTCGGAGCGCACGTGGCGCCTGCAGGCGACGTAGGTCCGGGTGGAAACGCGCCCCGGTGCGTGGGGCGGTTCAGGCTCGGCTTGTTTCCGCCCCAAACAACCTGTCGCAGGAGGCCGCGCACCCGTCCCTCACGGCCGGCAGATGGCGCTGCCGGCCGGGCTTTGGAGCCTGGAAGCCGGAAGCGGCGGCGGGGCGGGACTGGCGGGCCCTGGGCGCCAGGCACCCCGCGTGGGGCTGCACCCTCCGCGCCGCCTGCCCCCCCGGATCCAGAAAGGGGCGCCGAGGGGCGTCTGGAGAGGGCGCTGCGGGTGTCCACGGGACGGGCGGCCAGGGGCCCCAGGGAACATGGGCGTGCTCAGGGCCGGCCTTTGCCCAGGCCTCACCCAGGACATGGTCCAGCTTCTGAGGAGCCACGGAATCAAAACAGGTGACCGCGTGCGCGTGCCACACAGCTGGGCACACCGCGAAGGCCTGCCCCACGGCCCTGGCATACCGGGTGGGGGGGCGCCGTCCCCTCCCTCCTCTGCTCCCCACCCTTGTAGAGAGGCTGGGGTGGTGGGCGTGGTCGAGTCCAGCCCCAAGCAGGGCAGAGCCCCTACTGTGTGCCAGGCACCAAGCCGGGTCCTGCAGCTCTGTTGGTTCTCGCAGGCTTCCTAAGAGGGCCTGCTCCAAGGTAGAATTGTCACCCAATTTTACAGACGGGGAAAAGCCAAGCCTGGGAAACCCCGCCCTTCCTGCCAATCAACCTCACGTTTTGTTTTCAGTGGTGGACCTGGTTTCCGCAGACCTGGAGGAGGTAGCCCAGAAATGTGGCTTGTCTTATAAGGTGAGCTGAAGCTCTCGTTCCGAACCTGGGCGTCTGAAAATATCTGTCCCCGAGCAAAGGGTTCCCAGAGATTCATGAGCGGGGAGGGGCATATGGGACTCCGGGATGCCCCTTCCCTTGCCTGGTCATTGCTCATTCCTGAGTTCTCTGCTCTGCTTTGGGTTGAAGAGCCCCTGGCTCCGTCCTGAGCTGCCCGCACCCCTTCTGCAGGCCCTGGTTGCCCTGAGGCGGGTGCTGCTGGCTCAGTTCTCAGCTTTCCCCTTCAATGGCGCTGATCTCTACGAGGAACTGAAGAGCTCCACTGCCATCCTGTCGACCGGCATTGGAAGGTGTGTATGCGTATTTTGGGAAGAAGGTGAGAGGCAGGAGAACATGGATGCTTCTGATGTGGCTTTTGGTTCTTGAGTGTAGAGAGAGCAGGGTTTCTCAAGTAAGAGTGAGGTCAGCATGGACCGATGGACAGGGCTTCTGAGGTCTCTTACCTGACTACAGGTATTGGCGACCTTGCACTCCCAACATTCTGGGACCCATCATTACTCCCTGGTGGGGCAGTGGAGGGGGTGGGGGATGTCCTGTGGGCTGCGGGGTGTTTGGCTGCATTCCCTCGCCTCTCTCCCCTAAACGCCAGTAGCACCTCCCTCCTCCCCAGGTGCGGCAATCAGAAATGTCTCCAGGCATTGCCAGATGATGACCCCTGAGGGACAAAACTGCCCCTGATTAATAACCTGTAACACAAGATGTCAGTATTTTGTTATTATTCAGCAGATCAGAGCAACTCTTCTCGGGCTCTCTGTCCCATTTCACTTGAGCAGAGGACAAGAAAGAACATGCGGGAGTAGCATTTATTGAGTACCTCGTGTCTCCCAGCCACTGAGGACAGGTTATATAACCTCCTCGGAGTGTGCTTGAGCAATTATTAACCCCCTGAGTTGAGCCCAGGAGGAGCAAGGGGTGGATTTGGGCGTGCAGCCCTGGGGTGCTTGATTCACACCCCACACTCTGTGGTGGAAGGGGATGAGGCTGTGAAGGAGCAGTTACATTCCGCTGTGCCGTTTGGAGAGGGGAGAGGTAGAAGACAGCAGCCACTTTGTGACTGAGGAGGTCTGACCCCTTTCCCCGCCTGCTGGTGCGGAATTGGGTGAAGAACTTCGCCGTCGCTACAGAGGTTTTCGGGTTGGTTTGGCCCTTGCTGCTTTCAGGACGTGGTCTCGGCAAGGTCCACCCAGCGAGGTGCTTGAGTCTGTCACCCATCAAGCACCGGCTGGCAGCCTCCTGGTTGCCAGCTACGTGCAGTTGACAGGCAGGTGAGTGAGGCTAGGCCCCCGCACTGAAAGGAGTGTGGGGCCGAGACAAGAGCGTGAGCCCAACAGACAGGTGCAGGAAGGTGTGGAGGCAGCCTGCGGAGGGAGTGAGTGACAATTAGCAGGAAGCAGACTTGGCCTCTGGGCTTGGGGGGCTTATAAAACCAACAAACTCAGAGGAAGGGTTCAGGGAGCAGTCAGCTGGTACGCTGACAGGGCTGCAGCGGGCCACTGCTGGGGAGAGCGGAGTGGTTCAGGAAGGTTCTGTGAAGGAGGCAGGCCTTGGGTGTTGAGGAAGGGTGGGCTTTCTCTGGGCGCTTACCAAGAACCGGGCACCATGCTTGCGCTTCACGGGTGTTTTTTCACTTGTTCTTCACGACCACCACTGAGCACATTACAGTGAAAACCACCAGTTTGCAGGCGAGGCAGCGGGGACTCAGGTTCAGTGGCTTGCTCAAGGTCACGCAGCTAGTAAGGAACGGAACAGGCACTTGAAGTCACAGCTGTCACACGCCTAGGTCTAAAACCCTGACTGTAACTTGTCTGCCCTGTTTCCCCCTGCAAGGCAGGTGGCCGTATTGTGAAAGCAGAGCTACAGGCAGTGTGGTGGAGGTGTGCAAGGTGGACGGGACCAGGGAGGCTGGCAGGAGAGAGGCCCAGGAGGGGCCTGGTGGTGCTGGGGTGCGTGGGTCAGATCTAAGGCAGGTGGTGGTGGGAGATGCTTTGAAGAGGAGATGGGACAGGCCTTCCTACCAGCTGGGATATGGGTGCGAAGAATCCGAGATGACTGCCTAGGTTTCTGGCTTCCTGTGGGTGGTTCATGGATGTGACTTTAAAGCTTTTTAAATTAACTTTTAGAGAGACAGAGGAAGCTGCGGGGAGAGAGAGATCATTGTGTTGCTCCACTTATTGATGCATTCATTGGTTGATTCTTGTGTGTGCCCTGACTGGGGATTGAACCTGCAACCTTGGTGTATTAGGACAACACTTGAACTAACACAGCTACCCAGCCAGGGCTGGATATGACTTTTATTGTTTAAAGATTTTATTTATTTACTTTTTTAGGGAGAGGGGAAGGGAGGGAGAAAGAGAAGGAGAGAAACATCAATGTGTGAGAGATACATGGCTGCCTCTCTCGGGGACCTGGCCCCCAACCCAGGCATGTGCCCTGACTGGGAATCGAACCAGCAACCTTTCAGTTTACAGGCTGGCGCTCAGTCTGCTGAGCCACACCAGCCAGGGCTGGATGTGACATACATTTATTTATTTATTTATTTATTTATTTAAAGATTTTATTTATCTATTCTTAGAAGGGAAGGAAGGAAGAGAGGGAGAGAAACACAATGTGTGGTTGCCTCCCACGCGCCCCCCAACTGGGGACCTGGCCTGCAACCCAGGCATGTGCCCTGACCCGGATTCTAACCGGCGACCCTTTGGTTTGCAGGCCAGTGCTCAACCCACTGAGCTGTACCAGCCAGGGCTGGATGTGACTTTTAAAAGGGAAGTAGGAGGGAAGTTCTTTAGCCAGAAGTTTGGGATATGCGCCATTAGCCCACAGTAAAGAGGTTGCTTTGCCGTAGGCCTTCGCAGCGCCTTTAGTGCGGATGTGCAGCGGGGATCTTTGCCAGGGACAGTGAAGCAAACACCTAGCGGAGCTCGGAAGAAGCTCTGTGGGGTGGGGGAGGTGAGTGGTCCCTTGAAGGCCAGAGCAATGTCTTGTCTGTCTCTGTTTCTCCCTCGTCTTAGAATAAGGCCTTCAGGAAAGTGGGGGGGGGGCGGGGCACTCAGGCAGTGTTTGAATGAATGGCTGGTAGGACGCCTAAAAGCCAAATCAGAGGGAAAGGTGGAGGGTAAACCCCAGAAGTCGTTTGTGTTCAGACCAAGCCGTAAATCCCGGGTGTTCTGCTCCCGAGGCAGGCTGGGGTCTGTCTCCATGCCCACTTGCCCAGTTAGAGGTGATTGGCAGGAAAGCCCTCTAGGTGGTGGGAGACGCGGGAAGAACACTGGTGAGGAGGCTCTGGGAGGTGGATTTGGGAATTCCTTAGGCAGAGTGGTCCTCACTGCTGAGAATGTGCTTGATTCTTGGCTGGGGAGTCACGACCAGCTGTTCAGAACCTGCGTATCTGAATCACCTGGGCAGCTTAAGAAACGTTTACACCTGGGTACCACCTGACTTAGCTGCCCTAAGCCAGGGGTTCCCAAACTCGTCCTCACGTTACAGTCGCCTGGGAATTTGTAATAATAATTCATCCATTGTTAGCAGAGCATTATAAAAATTGTTTTGATAACATTTAGTGTTTTTCTGATTATGAAAGTAATACATACTCATAATAGATTGTGGTGGACACCGGCCAGCAGTGTCTGCGTCATTATGGATGAATTAAAACATGCACACGGACTACCGAGTCTGGTGGAGGAATAAGGACGACAGCATGGCTTTTCTCTCAAGAGGAGCAAAATCCGCGGCCTCCACCATGACAGGCCTTTATTCTAATCTCTCTACATTCCAAGATGGTTCTTCCTCACTATCCCAGTTACAACAAAGGAACCAGTGCCCCTCATTACATCACAGAAGAAGGACATTAGCAAATGAATAGGCAGCCGTTACACCGGGCTTGCAGGGTGAGGGGCGGTTTCAGCAAAGAGCACACTTTTTATTTTTTAAAGATTTTTATCTATTTTTATTTTTAGAGAGAAGGAAAGGAGGGAGAAAGAGAGGGAGAGAAACATCAATGTGTGGTTACCTCTTGCATGCCCCCACCGGGGACCTGGCCTGCAACCCAGGCATGTGCCCTGACTGGGAATCCAACCTGTGACCCCTTGGTTCGCAGCCCGCGCTCAACCCACTGAGCTACACCAGCCAGGGCCAAAGAGCACACTTTCAAAACAGCCTAAGTATATTGCAAATCTGATTCCCCACGAGGGAACCTATCTGTGGACGTGGGTCCTGTGCATCTCCAAGTGGGAGCTGGGCCCACGCCACGCAGAAGGGCCTGCCGCAATAGATAATGTGCAACACGCGGAAACACAAAGGAAAAATAAAAACTGTCTCAGTCAGTGATTTCAGCTGCTTTGTGTCCCTACAGACACTTGCTTTGTGAGAGTCATGTCAGGTAGCGCACGTGCGCTGCTACCCCTTTTTGGCTTAACGTTGTGCTCGATGTCTTAGCATTTCCCCAACATCTTTAAGAAAGTCTTCAAGCCATTTTAATGGTCATATAATATTAGGTAATATGTGTAAATCACAACTTATGCATAATTATCCAACCAGTCACCAATGTGGAAATTTCCAGCTTTTCTCCTACAGTTCATTCTTTCAAGAATATTTATTTATTTATTTCATTTTTTTAGGAACACTTATTAAGTGCTTGCTTCAAACAGACCAAAACCCAAGCCTCCACCGACAATTTAATCGCCCTCTCTAGGGGCGGGACCCTGGCATCAGTATTTTTTTTTCTGAAGCTCCCCGGTGACTCCAGGGTGCGGGCACAGCTGATACCTGCCTCTTTTTAAACCTCCTTTGGTGATTGGAATAGGCAGGCAGGATTGAGAGTCACTGGCCTAATGGTTTTCAAACCGAGCGTGCATCCAAATGACCCGGAAGCTTTGCTGGGACTCAGATGCTGGCTCTGTCCCCAGGCAGGGGCTGAGAGTGTGCATTTCTAACCAGGTCCCGGGTTGGGGGTGTGGGAGAGGGGTGTGTGGGTCTGGGGGCCCCACTGGGGGAAGCACTGCTGTAACAGGACTGGGGTTCTCTGATCGCAGTCGGGGGAAGGGGATCCCGGAGCTGTAGAGGCTGGGTGCCTTTTAAACAGGTGCCTATTGAACAGACAGGACGAGCACAGTTGTCCCAAGGAGACCCAGGGCTGCAGTGGTAACCAGGGCGTTTGACTGGCGGGGGCCTGTGGCTATAATCACAGGGTCCCCGGAACTGAAATCAACTGGGTGCTTACCAAGGTGCTACTTGGCCTATACAGAGCGGTCATGGCAGGTCCTCAGAACTGTTTTGGGGGCTAGCACCTGCGAAGGTGAGTGCAGGGGGAGGTGGAGGGTGCTGTGGTCGGGGCATGGCGGCACCGGGGCAGCAGGCTCTGGTGGAGGAGGAGGGTCTTCAACTTGTGGGTTGGGCAGGGTGTGGAGGCTGGTTGGTTGTCTGCGTCGTGGCGGTTCAAGGACAGAACTTGGGTTAGGAATTGGCTGTGTCTTGAGTTTTATCCCAAGGCTTCCGCAGCCGGGGTGCTGCCGATGATAGGGACTAAACAGCACCGTCCCATCGCTCATTTCTCCGGGAATTGTTACTGCACAGCTCCTGGGTTTCGGGCGCCATGCTGACGTTGGGGTGTGATAGTGAGCAAGGCCCAGCTCTTGCCCCAGGGGGCTCTGGGCCGAATGGGGAAGGCAGACAAAAGCAAACAAACAGAAAATAATTCCAAATCCTAGAACCACCAGTACTAAGTGAACTCAGCAAGGTCGCAGGACGTAAGAGTAACATGTAAAAATCAATTGTGTTTCTATACACTCAAAATGAACCTGTGGAAATGAGAGTTAGGAACACAATACCCTTTAAAATTGCTTCCACCTGGCTGGTGTAGCTCAGTGGATTGAGTGAGGGCCTTCGAACCAAAGGATCACAGTTCGATTCCCAGTCAGGGCACATGCCTGGGTTGCAGGCCAGTTCCCGGCAGGGGATGCACGAGAGGCAACCACACATTGATATTTCTCTCCCTCTCTCCTTCCCTTCCCCTCTAAAGATAAAATAAATAAAATCTTTAAAAAAAATTGCTTCCAAGACAATGAAATACATAGGTCTCCATCTAACAAAACAGGGATAGGATCTGTGTGCTGAACGTGAAAAATTGCTGATGAAGGAAATCAAAGAGGACCCAAGTAAATGGAGGGACGTTCGTGGATCCGGAGACTGAACCTGGCAGAGACACCAGTTCTCCCGAAAGTGATCGATAGCTTTAGTGCAGTTCCTACCAAAAAACCCAGCAAGGTTATTTGTAGAAATAGGCTTATTCTAATAATTTTATGGAAGAGCCAATGGCCTAGAACAGCTAAAACAATTTTGAAAAAGAAGAATAAAGGTGCAGGAATCACTCTCCCAAACAGTGAGGCTTACTATATAGCTGCAGTAATCAAGACAAATGTGGCATTGCGGAGAGACAGACGTACAGATCGATGGAGTGGAATAGAGGACCCAGAAATAGACCCCGAATATGTCCAGCTGATTTTTGACAAAGATGCAAAAACACTTCAGTGGAGGAGCGATACAGCCTTTTGAGCAAAGGGTGCTGGATCTGTTGAACATCACAGGTAATAAATAGATGAACCTAAAATTGAAAATGGATCATGGACTTCAATGTAAAACTTTAAACTATTCACCTTTTAGAACAAAACAGGAGAAAATCTTTGGGAACTAGGACGAGGCAAAGAGTTCTTAGATTTGAAATAAAAGTAGGAGCAGTAAAATCTGTAATTTTTTACATAAGAAAGTCAAAATTAAACACTAATTGAAACTAAAAACTTTCACTCTGCAAAAGAGGATGAAAAAACAAGCTATGAAGTAGGGCAAATATTTTAAAGCCACGTAGTCAGCAAAGGACTTGCATCTAGAATATATAAAAAATTCTTAAACCTCGACAGTAGCGCAATCTGCAATCTAATTAGAAAACGGGCAAAAGGCATGAACAGACATAATCACATAGAAGGATGTTGAGCATTATTATTCATTAGGGAAATGCAAATTAAAACTGCAATGAGCTATTACTATACTCCTATCAGAATGGCTAAAATGGGCAATGATGATAACACCAAATGCTGGTAAGGATGTGGAGAAACTGGATCACTCATACATTGCTGGTGGAAAAGTAAAATGGTACAGCCACTCTGGGAAATAGTGGTTTCATATAAAATTAATATGCATTACTTTCCATCCCAGCCATGTATTCTTGGGCCTTTATCCCAGAGAAATAAAAACTTAGGTTTACACAAACTCCGTACACAAATATTCGTAGCAGCTCTATTTATGATTGCCCCCAACTGGAAACAGCTGAAATGCCCTCCAGTGGGTGGGTGGTCAAACGAACTCAGCACATCCATACCATGGAATGTCGCTCAGTGACGGCACGGAGCAAACTGCCAACACGCACAACAGCTTGGATGGATCTCAGCGGAACGCTGCTGAGTGAAGAAGCCAATCACAGAGGTTACATGCTTTATGATTCTACGTATGTGACATTCTTGAAGTAGCCATGGAGGCGGAGACCAGGCTGGTGGTTGCCAGGGGTGGGGGGCTGGGTGTAGGGGGGAGCCGTGAAGGGCTGGAAATGTTCTGTGTCTTGATTGTGTATTTACATAATCACAGATGGAGACATGTGATCACACAGCATAGAACCGTACACACAGACACAAGTGAAAGTAACACTGGCGAAATGAGAATAAGCTCTGTGGACCCCGTCAGTGTCGGTTTATGATACTGCACTGAAGTACAGTTCATCGCCTAATGCGGGGTGCTGCTGTTGGGGAGAACTAGGCGAAGGGTACATGGGACCTCCCTGTGCGTTTTTTTGCAACTTCCTGTGAATCTATAATTATTTCAAAGTTAAAAAATTGATAAATACTATCAAGGAAACCCACAGGGGCTGAGATGGAGAATGCAAGGAAGACCTGACGGGGCGGCAAAGACCTCTGCGGAGAGGTGGTTTTTAAGCCACTGTCTCGGGACAGAACCAGTGCTTGGAAGGAATGTCTTGTTTTTCTTCTTGGCTACTACTTCCCTCCTTACTCTCCAGTCCCCTGGGTTGATTCTCTTTCTTCCTCTTCTGCCATCAGCCTAGACAAACTGCTCGATGCTGGTCTGTACACTGGAGAAGTGACTGAAATCGCAGGGGTCCCAGGTAGCGGCAAAACCCAGGTAACACGAGCAGCCAGCAGCCAGGAGGATTGGGGGAGGCAGGTGTGTGGTGCTGGACCCCTGGGGAAGCTTCGGCCAGTAGCGTGTGATTCAGAGCTTGGAAGAGAGAAGATGAGTGGTGAGAAGTGGGCCTTGAACTTGGCCCATTCTTGTCCCTGGGATCTGAACTAGATTGGGTGGGGAGCTCACATGCTGGGCAATCTTTGACGGATCAAGTTCACCCAGTGCCTTGTCTCTAACTCAGGTGTGTCTTTGTGTGGCTGCAAATGTGGCCCATGGCCTGCAGCAGAGCGTCCTGTACGTTGATTCCAATGGAGGGCTGACAGCCTCCCGCATCCTCCAGCTACTTCAGGCGAGAACCCCAGATGAGGGAGAGCAGGTGAGGGGCAGGGGTGTTGGATTCCTCCGAAGCTGGGACACCAAGACCCCCATTACCCTTACATTGTAAGAGTGTTGGCTATTTAGATGAATAGCCCTTTCTGGGTTTGAAACTTGCTGCTCTATCAATACTTCCTGTATTCTTCAGGAATGGTGTCCCTGTTAGACACCATCCCAGCTTGGATTCTACCCACACTGCCCTCCCGGGAAACCCAGCTCCCTGCATACCTCACTTCAGGCCTGGAAAACGCCCAGCATCACTGATTCTACCCCATTCCTTGCCCGTAGCAGACACCACTAATTAGTCCATTCACCCTTCCCCACTGTGCCCTGACTTGGCTTTGCAGCTCTGCACCCAGGCAGCCACCACAGTGACAGGCGGCCTGTGAGACAAAGCCCGCTTGCCTTCCTGGACCTGAGTCCTGCGCTCCAGATGCCTGTTTCTGCTCAGCCTCACGGTCCCCCTTCATTTTGCTCGACCCTGCTCCCTCTTATCCAGGGCTCCCTCTTCTCTCAGGCAGGAGCTCTCCAGAGAATCCAGGTGGTGCGTGCCTTTGACATCTTCCGGATGTTGGACGTGCTGCAGGACCTCCGAGGGGCTGTAGCCCAGCAGGTGAGCCTGCTGCTCTGGTGCTCCCTGTTCGTGGGCTGGCGTCCTGTCAGAGACTCTCTGGAGATGCAGAGGTGCAATCTGGCGGCTCCCAGGACGGGATTCTGGGTGCTTCCTTGTTTCCCTGCTCCTCCCGCCCACGAGACAGTAACCCCTCGAGCACAAGGACTGCGTCGCATTCATCTCTGCAGCCCCCACGGGGCCAGTTTTCTGCTGCAAGTAATAGAGTGTGGCTGACAGACACACTTCGAGGACCTCTGATGACCACCCGTGTGTCTGGGGGTTGGCAGGGCCGCGTCATTAGGGCCCTAGGTTGGTGTGTCTGGTTCCCTTGCTCTTTCCTCTTGCGATTGCAGAGGGGCCGCTCTTGCTCCAGCCTCGTGTTTTTGTACATCCACATTCCCATTCGCATTCAGGATGGTGAGACTAGACATTGGGTGGCCAAAAAGTCTGTTTCGTGTTTTCCGTAAGACAAAGGACACATTTTTCATTTTCAGCAATAACTATTGATTTGGATATTCTGAGTATGTCAGCTATCTCCCACTGTTGGATCCTAGTGGACAGAGGCCCGGGGTGCTGCTAACCATCTTCCAGTGCATAAGGCAGCCCCACAGCAAAGAATTATTTGGCCAAAATGTCAATAGTACCAAGAAACTTGGCAAATCATTTTGACTTGTTCAACCCTTTGCAGCACCTTCTCCATTCACTGCACAAATCTTTTTTTGCGTTTCAGTTGCATTTTTACCTTCCTTAAGATAATAAATCATAATACATCAAAAATGTGTGTATTCCATCTTCACTATTAAAATGGCTGCACAAAAGCTCACCCATTTTGATGGGTTTTTTAATGCACATGGATGTGACAGCTGTCACAGTGCAGTCTAACACAATTGTTTTGAATGACATTAAAGACAGCTAAGTGCTACTAGAGCCTTTATACAGAAAACAACAACAACAACAAGCGAACTTATTGGCCAGCCCAATACTTCGTAATCCCTTCACTTTTTCAAGCCTTCCCCACCACCCCCCTCCCATCTAGTAACTGTCAAAATGTTCTCTGTATGTGTGAGTCTGATTTTGGTCTGCGTGTTGTTTATTTTGCGTTTTAGATTCCACATATAGGTGAAATCACGTGACATTTCTCTTTCTCCGACTTATTTCACTCGGCTCACCTTCTAGGGCCATCCATGTTGTTGCAGGTGGCGAGGCTTCATTCTTTTTTCGTTAATGGCTGAGTCATTTTATTGTGTATATGCACAACTTCTTTATCCATTCACCTGTTGATGGACATGTAGATTGCTTCTGTATCTTAGCCATCGTAAATAATGCTGCAATGAATATATTATGCATATGTCTTTTCAATTTAGTGTTTTGGGTTTCTTCAGCTGAATACTTAGAAGTGGAATTGCTAGGTCCTTCATTGTCTTCTGTTATAGCATTTTTTTTTTTAAAAATTGAAGATTTTATTTATTTTTAGAGAGGGGAAGGGAGGGAGAAAAAGAGGGAGAGAGACATGAGTGTGTGGTTGTCTCTCATGAGCCCCCCCCACTGGGTCCCACTGGGGACCTGGCCCACTACCCAGGCATGTGCCCTGACTGGGAATCGAACCAGTGACCCTTTGGTTCGAGGGCCTGTGCTCAGTCTACACCAGCCAGGGCAACATGCAGTCTTACATAACATAACATAATCATGGGAGTGATGTCTCATTCCCTTCGCCATATAACAGCCTGATTAAGACAGTGACTGTCCAAGACCTTTGACATTTTATGAGTCAGAGAAAGTCATAGGGCTCATCCACGGTCAAGGGGAGGAGGTTGCTTATACAAGGGCTTGAGGACCTAGAGGTAGGGAACACGGGCCACCTTAGGGTCTCCCCGCCACAGATGGCCTGATAGCTCCACAGCCACAAGCAGGGAAAGGCTTGCTGTCCCCTTGTAGCCAGAGATTTCAACCTGCTCTCCCAGAGAGTGAGGAGGGCTAAGCCAGTTTGGGTTCTACCTTCTGTCCTTTTTGCCATCCTCTCTTAGATAAGCTGCTGACTGGCCAAGAGTCAGTAAGTGGGAGATGAAGGAAGACATTCCAAAGAAAGAGCAGATAATGCTGACTCTCCCAAATTCGGCTGACATGAGGTGAAAAAAAAAGTTGAGGAAACAGAATCAGCAAATGACTTGGATATAAGAAGTAAGGGAACCCTGGCTGGTGTGGCTCGGTGGATTGAGCACCGGCCTGTGCACTGAAAGGTCAGCAGTTCGATTCCCAATCAGGAGGGCACATGCCTGGGTTGCAGGCCAGGTCTCCCCTTGGGGGCGTGCAGGAGGCAACTGATCAATCTCTCTCTCCCACATTGCTGTTTTTCTCCCTCTCTTTCTCCTTCCCTTCCCCTCTCTCTAAAAATAAATCAATAAAATCTTGAAAAAATAAAAAGAAAGGTAAGGGAGAAGGGAAGTATCAAAGACAGTTTAGGTCCAGGAAACCGGGAGGATACTAATGCTTGTGTAGAGAAAAAAAATTGTGGTTTTAACAGATGGCTGTCTAGATAAGTCTATATTTGGAACCATTTTCGATAAGGAAGATGAGCCCAAGAGGCAGAGCTAGGAGACAGTGAAGTAAAGAGAAAACTAAACTCACAAGAAGTTAGGAATTTGAGGGGAAAGCAGGAGAGGGGAAAGAACAGCCTGATGAGGTGGTGGGGGCTGGCCACGAGGAGAAAGACGGCCACTAAGAAAATCCCTGACCAGGGGCCACAGCACACTGAACAGGGAATTCTCAAGCTTCATTAGCTCAGGCTGTCTGGGATGCCCTGTGATTTAAACCCTCTCTGTCCACCCAGGTATTCAGTGAAATCTGTTAGGCGTATGTATGGGGTTGGAGAAAAGACATTTGCTGGAATCTGGGCGTCTGTGTGTGGTCAGGGAAGGTTCTTACCAGTTTGTGGGAGGAGCAAGCTTGTCCTCTACGGGGAGGCCTCTAGGGAGCCCTCTAGAGGCGGAGTGGCTCAGCATCGCCCCTGCTTCCCCCCAACCCCTTAGGTGAGCGATTCTTCAGGGACTGTGAAGTTGGTAATTGTGGACTCTGTCACGGCTGTGGTCTCCCCACTTCTGGGAGGTCAGCAGAGGGAAGGTGAGTGCTGTGTGTGGCGGAGCCCAGGGTCAGGGATGTGGTCCCATCTCCCAGCTCTGGAGTCCAGCCTCCAGCTGGCCCAGTCCCGGCTGCCCCCTGCCCTCCTCCTCTGCTTCTCCTCCTCCAGGCTTGGCCTTGATGATGCAGCTGGCCCAAGAGCTGAAGACCCTGGCCCGGGACCTTGGTGTGGCAGTGGTGGTAAGGAAGCACTCTTGGCCGGCCATGCTTGTCGTACACCTCATCACTGGGCTTTCCCCAGGGGGAAGAGGAACACGATTTCTAGCTATAGCTAGAAATTTTTTCCCCGTAAATAGAAGCTTCTTTATTTCCCTTAAACGGCAGCTTCTGAACCCCCCAAGTGGCCCTTTAGGAAAGGGTCGCAGCCCAGCTTCCCTGGGTCACCCAGAGCTCTGGACCAGGAGGGGGTCGGTCCACAGACTAGCGGTCGGGGCGATCTTGTCTCTCCTTTTACTTTCTTTAACGGAGGTGAACGCACATGGAGCGAGTGCTTCTTGTGTGAAGTTTGGCTGCCGTTGTGTCCCGTCTCCTCGCCCACAGCAGCCCCATCACCGAGCGTTCGCTTCTGTCAGCCCCAAACCCCCACCCCAGACAGCCACTCGTCCAACTTCTGTCCCCCCAGTTTTACCTTTCTTCAAAGCTTCATAGACAGGGATGTTTTTGCTTTTAAAATGAGATTTTCTGCCTACGGAGTAATTTCTTACAAGTCTGCATGCTTTTCCTGGGAGGAGGGGTAAAAATAAACATGAGTCAGATTTGTGCTCAGTCTCCACCTCTGCAGAAACCGTATTTTCACATGTGTCCATAAAATCTTCTTTCTCTGCATACATGCATGTGCTTTCAACCAACTTTCCAAAAAGACTGTCACTGTGTCAAAAAATAATAACTTACCATCTCATTCTGTTTCTCATGTCTGTAAAGATTCTTCCAGAATGCCATTTTTAGCAGTTACGTATTATCTTGTTTAGATCTGTGTTACAGGGTTTTCTTACCCATGACCAGCCCAGGCAGAGCAGAGCTGACCAACCAGATCAGGAACCCGTTTCCAGAACACGCCCCCACCCCCATGTACACCGATGCCCCCCTGACGCAGGGATGGACGTGGTCTCAGGATGCCCATCTGCGGGGCCGGGGGTGTCGGCCTGAGCCCACCAGTGGCTCCCTTTAGGAAGCACAGACAGCACTGCTTATTCCCAGACATGAGCCCATCAGCTTTGTTGGTGTCAAGCCCGAGACATCGTGGTTACTGGAAGGAACTGTGCACAAGTCTAGAGCCCAGGGTTCTAGGTCAAGGCAGGCTGTGGATAAGTCACGGAGCCTCGGGGAAGGCGTTTCTCCTCATGGGCCTCGCCATCCCAGCTGTAAAATGAAGCGGTAGGAGCAGGTGTCCTCTCTACTAGCAGTTTGCATCTGTAAGCCTTTGACTCTTTCTGCTGCAGGTGACCAACCACATGACCCGAGACAGGGACAGCGGGGAGCTCAGACCTGCGCTGGGCCGCTCCTGGAGCTTTGTGCCCAGCACGCGGGTGGTCCTGGCCAGCGGCGAAGGAGCGGGGGCGCGCACCAGTCGGCGAACCGTGCGTCTGACCAAATCTCCCCGCCTGGTGAGCTGGCCCCAGGGGCACAGAAAACAAATAATAGTAATACTGATAAATAACAGTAAAACTAATAACGATAAAACTACACCCTAGCAGGGTAGTTCAGTTGGTTAGAGCGTCGTCCCGATACTCCAAGGTTATGGGTTCTAGCCCTGGTCAGGGCACATACAAGAAGCAACCAATGAATAGACATGCGGAACAACAAATCAGTGTTTTTCTCTCTCTCTTTCTCTGGCTCTCTCAGTCTCTTTCTCTGTATCGCTAAAAATCAATACATTAAAATAATAACAATAAAACTAAAAAAATGACCTGGGCCCTTGAGGGTGGTTTCTACGCCCATAGATAGCTTACAGAGAAAGTCTTGGGTGCTGAGACCTTCCAACCAAAGAGACTAACTACCCACTTGGGTTGCTTCACTCAAAAACTTACCCTTCCCTCCTGCCTTTTTCCAGCCAACAGGTTTCCAGGAGATGGTGGACATTGGGACCTGGGGGACTCTGGAGCAGAGTCCAGCATGACAGGGAGAGCAGAGAGGACCACCGTGCTGTTGGTTGGGAAGGAGAGAGACCTCAAGGCCCGCCCCCCCCCCCCAGCTGTCCTGTGCAGGAATGCTTCTGTTCTCTGCTGCGTTGGGACTGCCGTTGGGACTGCCGGAGAAGCTCTCAGGCTGGGCGGAGGAGACAACTCGGTTTCCTCAGCTTCTCTGTCCGTGGGGACATACGGAGCTACTGGTGAGAGAGGATGCTGTGGCAGAAAGACCCAGGAATTCATGCTGGAGCCAAGTTCTTCCTCTGTTTCTACCACGTATGTTTCTAGTGGGAGCCAAATGCACCCCGGCCTGGGGATTCCCCGAAGGAGCGCACTGGTGACAGGACGGAGTGCCCTGGGCATCCCCATCCTCCCTGCCCTCCACCCGACACAGGGCTGAACCACGAAGCTTGCCTTTGCTTCTCTTTTTATTTTGCCTCCGTAAAATGAGGCTCTCTTCCCCTTGGCTCTGTCTTTGAGTTCCTGAGTTGAAGTAAGCTTGCAAATGTAAAACTCTTCTTCCACCTAGGTCCTGCTCTTAAAAATGTCAAAAGGAAATTCCCTGAGCCCCAGATCCACCAAATTTACCCCGAAGGTGGTTTTTCAGTTTCCCCCAGTGGGGCCCCAGAGAACAGTTATTTCTCTTTCACTCGCTGATTTGGTTTCACACACCTGCATGCATCACCAGGACTGGGTGGGTCAGGGAGCTGCCTGCAGGCCCAGGGAGGTAATCTAAGCAAGGGAGGGTGTGACCTGCTCCTGGAGAATCCAGCCGCTTGTTTAATATGCATGGTGCCCCGTGGGGCCTCTCCACGGTATAGAGTAACCAGAGGTGCTGAACCATGGCCTTGCCCGTAAACAGACAGAGGAGAATTTGCTCAGTAAATAGAGCCAGCTGGGAAAATTGATGCTGGCGTAAATAATACATGGCAAATCTAGTCTGCATGCAGAAATTCATTGCCGGTGGCTCCGAGAGGCGATGTAATTACCCTTTTCTTCCTGCCAGCTGTACCACAGCCTCGTGCCTAGTGGATGAAACAACCCCCGTCTGTTACCAGCACAGTGGCCATCCGTCTGAGAGCTGTAACCCTGGCTGGGAGGAGAGGAGGACACCAGGGAGGGGAAAAGGAAAGGCCACGACGTAGAGAAATGATCAGGCTTACCGAACGTATTTCTTTAAAGGAAGGTTGCCTGCCTCGGTGGGAGAGCCTGTTGTGTAATTAATTAGCTGTGTGTTGGCTGCAGGAAAAGGGGGAGGCAGAGTTATAGATGGATGATATGACATTTAAAGGTGATACACGCAGCAGGGCTAGAGGTAAGAAGCATGGAGCTTTGGAAGTGCATGGCACACTGGCGTGAGGGGGTCCGCCTGAGTGGGGGCCCGCCTGAGTGGGGGCAGGATTGGGGAGCCTCATGGCGGGAACTCTGGTGCTGCTACCGCCAGGGAACACCCCAGGGGAAATTAGCCTTCGGTATCCTTACGCTGGGAGCGGTCGGCGCGTCTCGGCAACCAGGGCAGCAAACTGTTGCACGTTAAGCTTGGAAGGGCGTGCCCCTGCGCCTGTGACCATTTGGCAGCCTGAGCCCATGAAGGCGCCGCCTGCCAACCAAGCATTGTTTTTTGTGGAGCACGCAGTCTTCTGCGCTCTCTTTCCACGCAGTGCTCCAGTCAGTTGGGCGTGGCCTTCAGCATGGAGCTGGTGGCTGTCTCCGGCCTGGGGAGGGATATCTGCCGCGTTTCCAGGTGCTGAGTCCCTGTCTGAGGACCCTAGAACAAGGCGATCTGAGAGGCCTGTAAAGATCCTCTGGCCCATCTTGCCATTTAACAGAGAAGGGGCCTGAAGCCCAGGCCCTGGCTGGGTAGCTCAGTTGGTTAGAGCATCATCCGAATACACTAAGGTGTGTTCCAACTCTGGGCAGGGCCCATACAAGAGGCAACCAATGAGTGCATGAATAAGTGAAACAACAAATTTCATGTCTCTTGCTCTCTCTTCCCCTTCTCTCTCTCTAAAAAATCAATTAGAAAAGAAAAGGAACTGAGGCCCAAAGAGGAGGAATTGCAGTCCCGGTGGCAGAACCAGGCTGGAACCCAGAACTCCTGATTCCTAGGCCGGGACTCTTTCTGTCCCCATGTTGCCTTTAAGTTCCAACCTGCACAGCTCTGTTCCCACTGGGGCACTTACTCCAGCTGAACGCGCCACAGCCCTCATCCAGGTGGCCTCTCTGGCCATGGGAAGGCCCCCCATTCACTGCTTTGCCAGCCCACCCAGTGACATTCCTGCAGGACCTGGCCCCTCACACTTGCTTCCTCCTGGGGCCTTGCTCTTAGACCAGAGCTTTTTCACCCAGGTGCTGCCACCGCACACAGCTCTGCTCACGCCGCTCCGGACAGTTCCCCAGGCCAGCTCTTCTACCCAAGTGCCCTTGACTCCCTTAGGTGCTGCCTCTGCCCACCCCCACTGCCCACTTCGGCTGGTGCACCCACTCTCACATCCTCTCTTTCTTATGCCTCAATGGTGGTCCAGATGATTCAGGATCTTGGACGTAAGATCCAGGTTCAAAACCCTTCTGGGCCCTTTATGGCCAAACCACTTAAGGTCATGTCTCTCTGTCTTAGTGGTTAAAATCTCTGTTGCCGGGGAATTACATTTTCCTTATTGGTAAAATATATGTCTCAGGGAAATGAAACAGATGATTGATGTAAAGTGCTTTTCACAGGCACATAGTAGGTGTTTGGTCACTGGTAATTCTTCTGGCTCTTGCCAGAACAAACAAATATCAGGGCACCAGGACTGCTAGGCCATGCTGCTGCTAATAAAAGAAATAATATGATTTATTTTCTCACTACTGCTTGGGGGAAGGCAGGCGCTTCATAAATATGTATTGGAAAGTACTTAGCAAATGAGTAGAAATAATAAAAATATGTCCCAGAAAACAGCTCCTATAAATATGTCACTTGGTAGACAAATTAGTGTTTTATTACTACTAAATACTATTGCTTGCAGAAAGGGATTTCAGATTACTAGCACAATGGGTGCATTATTGACTGCCTCTGCGCGAGGGCACGATAAAGATGAGAAATAGTGATGGTGTTAATGCGAAAGGTGGGGAAAGGAGGAGCGCGGGTGAACGCGGCTCCGAGATCTCCTGCCTCGGTGATGTGCGTGGTATTTAGCAGCATTCCGATGTGCTGGCTGTCACACGGGCCAGAGGGCTCAGAAAAAAATGATTTCGGCAGGACGTTGTGGGTCCAGACTCCAATCATCGGGTTGCACAGTGGATTACGCACACTCCCTTTAGGAAGGGAGTGCTCATCTGGTAACCTTCAATTTACAAAAAGACACTTGTCTTTGGCCCCACCTCATCCTTGCTTTGGACCTCTTAACTTTCTGGGACTGCAACACGGGGAGGCTCGGTGGAGAACGCTGTGCCCTGATCCCAGATCACAAATGTTTTTCAGAAGTAAGAGAGGATGCCCAAGGTCTAGGCATCTCAAGAGACAAGGAACCAGAGAGGGGTCAAAAGGAGACAATACATGCCTTCACGTGGAAAATAAAACCCTGGAGAGAAGCAGAGAGGACAGGGAATTGCATCAAGGAAAGTTACCAAAATAGCCAGGTAGGAAAAAGATGGCACATTTATTTCAGGTGCAGGAGGCCGCTAGAAGGCCAGGCATTCCTTGACTTTCTGGTAGTAGAAAGATCCAGTTTCAAATTCCAGCTTGGTCTTTTCTGTGAGGCTTTGGGTACATAATCTGCAGATCTTCACGGGCATAATACTGCTCAGTTTGCTGGGTTGTTGGGAAGACGAGAAATGATACTTGTAAGGGGAGAGTCTGCACATAAAACTATTTTTACTTTTCCTTGTGATATTCCTTATTTTAAAATGCAAAAGACCAAAACAAAACAAATTGCTCAGAAGAACTCTGAGAGGTCTCCGTAGGAACCTAAAGCATAAGAAAATTAAATGTCCATAGAGACTAGTCAAAAGCATCAGGATTTATATTATTTTCATACCTAGGCATTTTCTCAGCCCACAGTGGCTAAGGATTCCCTGTGCAACCGTGGTGCTTTACCGTTTACTAAACCGAGGACGTTAGCTCGTTTGCAGCCTCGTCCCCTTCTGCATTTCAGGGGTGAGGAAATGAGTTCAGGAAGGTTAAGTACACCACGGGAAGGTACACAGCTGATGAAAGGTTTGGTCAGCACCTCATCACCCAGCCATTTTCGTTCTTCCGCAGCCTTCCTCTGCCTGGGGTGTCCAGCCTGCAGCCTGCAGGTCACATGCAGCCCAACACAAAATTGTAAATTTACTTAAAACATTTTGAGGTTTTTTTTTTTTTTAAATTACGTGTCGCAATGTATTTGATGTGTGGCCCAAGACAACTCTTCTTCCAGTGTAGCTCAGAGGCAAAAGGTTGGACACTCCTGCGGGTATCCCCAACTTCCTACTGTGAAACAGCCAGTCCTGGGAAATGCTAGATGAGGGAGGTGCTGTAGAGTGAGGGGGACAAGCATGGGTTTTGATATTGACAAGGACAAAAATCCTGAAATGTTTTAAATTAAATTACAGTGGGCTGGAAAGTAGGACAGAGCAGTCAGCCTGTTAATGGCTGGGGGCCAGGTGACAGACTGCTCACATTCCTGAATGTATGTTGCAGCTTTGAATCAACATCCATCCAGGTGGCTTCTGGCCCATTAAGATGAGCCATCGATCTTGCACGTGCACGACTTTCAGGACTTGCCTGTAACCAGTGAAAAGCAGTAAATATTTCTTTCTTATAGACAGTGCTCCTATCATAGAACTGCCCCGTCGCTTCACCTTATCCCATTCCTTCTCTGTAGCCAATGTAATTCTTCCTAAACAACTTGTATTTTTCTTCCCCCTACGAGTTATATGGAAAAGAGCCGTCAGCCTCAGGACAGCGGGGACATGTTGCCTTTTCCACCCAGCGCTGTTGCTGATGGTTTAGATTTCATTCCCCAGGACCTGGTCCTGTAGGGCTCAATAAACCCTTTCTTTTAAAAAGGCTTTCAGCCATGGTAGTTAAGTTGGCTAATAATACCTCCCAGCTACAGGACATTGAATAGGCCAGTGAGCCCTGATGGGCCTCAGCTTCCTCCATCGTAATTTGGGAACCCTCACCTGCGTACAGCAAGGTGAGGCAACTTTCAAACTTTTTGTTATGAAGCGAGTTCAGCGATGTTAAGGGACTCGCCCAAGGTCACCAAGCTGGCCCATGGCCTAGCTGAGACTCGGATCTGGACCCTCCACCTCCTCGTGCGGAGTTCGGTAACGAAGGCTGGGAGGAGAGCGTCCCCTCTGATACCCGCAACCGGCGCCCCGCCCGGGCTTCAGGCTCAGCCGGCCCCTCCTCCGGCGGCCTGGGCTCCGCCAGAGGGCGCGCGCGCAGGCCGCGCAGGACCGGCCGCCGCCTAGCTTCTCTCTATGGTGGCTCGAGCGCGGCGGGAGCGGAGGCGCGCTCCCGGGAGGGGGCGGGTCCCGCTGGGGGCGGGGCCACGCGAGGGGCGGGAGCGGCCGGGCCGGCCGGCTGGGGATGGATAGGGGGGGCCCACTTCCTGGGGCAGGCGGTGAGGATGTCGCGTCCGCCCCCCGGTACCCCTCAGCCCCGGAGACGCTGCCGCGGCGGAGCCTGGAGCCCCCCTGCCTGAGGCGTCCTCAGCCTGAATCCGGCCCCTGTCCTCCCCTCCCAGGTGCGGGCCGGACAGGCAGCCGCGGCAGGTGAGGTGGCGGCGGCGGTGGCGACGCCGGCCCGCGGGGCGCCTGGCCTGTGGTGGGGTCCAGGGGGAGGCCGGGGTGGGGGCGCTGCTCGGCCTCGGGGCTCGCCAGGCTGTGTGGTCTGCAGGCGCCTCCTCGGTGCCGGGCGCGGCCTGGGACTCTCACTGCCCCCCACGGGATGGGAGCCCCCGCATCGCTGGAAGTCTCTCCTTCATTGTAATCTGCACCTGTCCCGTCAAAGTCCCCTGGAAGAAAGCATTCCCCCCCCCCCCACCGGCTCAGTAACTGGGGCCGTGTAGCCTGAAACATCTCCAAACGCCCTGCAGACCGGCAGGTCCAGTTAGTTTGTGCGGGGAAGACCCTGCTTTACACAGAGTAAACTGACCCAGGTACGCGGCGGCCGGCCTCCCCCTTTGAAACGGACCGGAGCCGGCCCCGCTTCCCGCCGCAGAAGCCCTGCGGGCTCCCTGGGAGAAGAGGAAAGTAGCCGGAGTTGGAGGCTTGATGGAGAAGTTTGGGAGTGTGGCTCTGTCCTCAGGGTCCCCGGTTCCCTCTTTTGGGAGTTGCCCAGTGTTTGAGATGACGATGTGTGTGAGACGGAGAGGGAAGGGGGGCCGCTCTCAGCTGGCTGACCCGGAGACATTTGACCAGGCGTGGGGAGGCCGGGCTAGACAGACCGGGGAACCGGAGCCGCAGGCGTCCGGTCGCTCAGAGCTGGGTTTCAGGCTGGCCGGAGATGAAAACGGCATCTTTCCCCCTTTTCGTTGGTCTGCCGTTCGTTCTAGGAAAGACACGCTGCTTGTGTAATCAAGGAAGAGTGTCCCGCGCTCCTCCCAGCCTGTCCCAGGGAAGGAGCAGTGTTAGCTTGGAACTAGGGCTTTACCCACGACTGTCACTTTGCACCCTGGCAAAAGGCCAGTGACGAAGTGAACAAACATCGCAGGTGCGTGTGGCCCTAATGAAAGCAGTCAGTACTGTGTTCATCCATTTTACAGGTGGTTTGGGGGGCAGAGGAGACTTCGGTCACCCCTTTGGCTGCCGCATCTGTTTGGAGGAGCCTGGTGGTTTTCCCAGGGACAGTTCCAGTTACTGAAATGTGGTCAGGGCGGTCCGTTTGTCGAACCCCTTTTCTAGGAGTAGAAGTAGGCAGGAGACGTGGTGCTGGGCTGAGTCTGTATACAGAGCCCTAGGGCTGGGAGCGGGCAGCGATACTTCTTTCCTGTTTGGGGGTTTCAGGTTGGGCACCCCACTTTTTCCTGATTGTGTTCTCTTTCACGCCCAAGGAACTTGATAATGATGTGCGTTTGTGAAATTCCGTCAAATCGCCTAATCTGGACTTCAGAGTACAATTCAAAAATTACAGCTTCTTGGGAAGTGTTAAAATGTTTGAAAATTGTGTATGGCAATTGCAGATTGATGTCGTGGGGCTAACTAATAGCGTGATTGTGTCTGAAGAAAATGCCGTGTAATCTAGGACACTCCCTTTTTAATGTCTGTGTCTAACTGGGAAGGCCAGCTCACTGGGAGCTGCCATACCCAGCAAACGGGTAGCTGCTGTCCCCGCTGTTTACTCTGCGATGATCAGTGGTTGTAAGTTCTCCACGCCAACTTAATTTAACCAGTTGCTAAAATGATACAAACAAAAAGAGAGCCCTTCTCAGAATGCTCAAAATTAATTTGTTTTCTTTTTGTTTTTACATGTTTTATTGTTCAGTTGCCTCCATTTTCCCTCCACCACTGTCCCCACCCCAGCCATCCCCACCTCCCACCCTCCATCCTAACTCCCTTGGTTTTGTCCATGTGTCCTTTATGCAGGCCCCTGGAAACTCCTCCCCCAAATTAAGTTGTTTTTCAAACTTTCCCACAGCCCAAGCCAGTTAACATAATTCTGCTTAGCACCATCTGATAGGAGTGCCTCTTTAAGGGTTTTTAAAATAGTGGAAAAGGCATTTTCAGTTACCAGCATTTAGGAAGGCAAACTAGCAACAATATCAAAAAAGGACAGTTTTCCCCCGATTACGTGTTCGGTGTGATGTTTGACCCAGCCCAGCCCATGGGGAAGAGGGTTGCTCTAGGAGTGTCTGCCAAGTACCCGCAGAAACCTGAGGTGTGTTAGAGGGACTAATTAATTCCAGCTTGATTTTTTTTTTTACCCATGATAGTATCTTTAATAATACTGTTATTGTTTTAGTGGTCAATTAGGAACATCAGACTTGTACTAGGCGTAGTGTATGTTTTGGGAGGAAAGATTAACCTCTGCACCTTGGAATCGCAAAACCCCTGCAATACAGAGCTAAGGTACAATTTAGAGTTTAATGAAAATACATGGTTTAAATTGCTGTTGAGCTGCTTCACAATCATTATTGTGTGGAATGGTGACTGATTATTAGTTTTGTTTGGTTACTGGTTATTGGTAGTAGTTACTTCTGTTTATGTAAGGAAGATTTTGGTAATTGTAAGGCCAGCATCTTTATATCCAAACCCACAAACTCCCATTTATGGGTCTAGTCACTTTCTTGTTTTGACTTTGTTATTCATAGAGTTTTGAAACCCTAAAACCTGTTGGGCCCTGAATGGGATATCCTGCTCTAGTGTATTTCAGGTGTATTTCACAACCTTCATCCTCCTGTTCAAAGACATCAGCTGTCCCTCCCTGTTTCCAGGTTTTACCAGTTGCCATGGTCAGGACAGTGGTTTCACCTAACCCTGGAATGCCATTGTCCTCCTTTCTGGCAGTTAAGACGGCCTTGAAGTTTCTCTGCTCTCTCTTGTGCAGGTTGAATATGCCCCTTTTTTGCTGCTTCTGGGCCTGCTAACGTTCCGAATTTGAGCTAAGCAGTTGGTTGACAGAGTCCTACTATGTATTTTTAAACATTTTCCTTTTTTAAAGCAAGCATAAAGTCTGCATTTCCTCTGGGGGAGAACTAGCTCTTTAGATTTCATAGAAAAACAAAAGCTGGTTTTTCCAGCTTTCTACCAATATGAAATCTTAACTTTTCCTTTCCTTCTGGTTTTGTCCGCGGAGGGGTGAACTGGAGGCACCGGCAGAGCCCGAAGTCTCCTGAAACCTTGAGAGAAACTCACGTTGTGTTCAGTGCAGCTTTAGCCTTTGGAGCATGTTTTATTGCAAGGAATTCCCAAAAGTCAAGTGTTTCTTGAAAGAATTGGTACCCAGCAGTTGGCAGCCGAGTCATTGAGGGGCTCCTTAAAAATACAGACTTTCTAGTCCCACCTCCTGGAGATTTTTGACCCGAGTAGGTGAGCGATGACCATTATCTACATTTAAAAAATCTCCCTGACATCGTTCCCAAAAGCTCCCCAGGTGATTCTGATTTGTAGCAGGTTTGGGAGCCTCCATGTGACTGTTCCATTGCTTTGAAATTCTTTATAGCTTGGTAGTCCCTTTAAAAGCATCATGTTATTCAGGATGTTTGATTTTTCTAGAATAGTCCATTTCCTGGTCATGAGAGATAACAAGGAGCTTTTATAACTTTTATGTAAATTACTTCACTGAGAGGCCCCGCCGCCCGCCCCTTTGCTCTATTATCTCTCTAGGGTCACGAGGGAGGCTTGGTGAAAGTAGCTTCCTTTATTTCCTGAGTGGACGAATGAATGATAATGTGGAAAGGACTGGAAGTCCATCTAGTTACAATCCGCGTTGGGTAGGAGAGATGCCTGGGAATTCTCCGCATGCAGGGTTTAAAAATAAAGGCAACTTGGCAGATACTTCATTTCTACAGAGCGGAAGTGCTTATTGAAAACAATAAGACCTTAATAGTCGATTGAAGTTAAAGTCATAGGTACTTTGCTGAGTTCATGGAAAGAATTGCTGAAATACAGAGCCATCTGAGTTAAAGCGGAATTGGGGAACTAAATATGTTAGGAAATTAAACTTGGGAAAAGCCTAACAATCTAGGAAACAGACAGCTGTGGTCTGGAATCCAGCTCCCCGATCTGCTGGCGGAGCTCCTGTAGTCAGAGGTTACTTGACCTCTGTGAGCCTCGTTTTCTTCGCCTACAGGGTGGAAATAACGCCTGGTAGGGTTGTTATGTGGATAAAAAGAGAAAGTGTGTTCTTTGTACATTGCCAGAAACTCGAGGATTGTTCTTTTCTCCCACTTTCTTACAAGATTTTTATTCTGTAAGCTTAAGATGTCTTTCTAAATCCAGCCTTCTCTATATCTTTATAGGAATATCTACTCAGTTCTTTTTTTTTAAAATTTCAAAAGCCTTTCAATTAAAATTTACATTCAATATTATTTTGTATTAATTTCAGATATGCAGCATAGTGATTAGACAGTTGTAGACCTCACAAAGCATCCCCCTCCCCGCCGTGTTTCCAGTGCCCACCTGACACCATACGTAATTACGACATTATTATCTGTATTCCCAATAATGCTGTACTCGACATCCCCATGGCTGTTTTGTAACTTTCAGTTTGTGCTTCTTAATCCCATCGCCTTTTCTCACCCAGTCCTCCAACCTCCCGTCCCCTCTGGCAACCATCAGGCTGTTCTCTATATCCAAGTCCGTTTCAGTTTTGTTTGCTTATGTTCTTTTGATTTCACATGCAGGTGAAATCATATGGTGTTTGTCTTTCAATCAGCTCTTTCGGAAGACATAGGACAGAGTGAGGACTAGAGTTCAGTAGAGAATATGGGTAAGAAGAATGAGTGATACAGTTAAAACAAATTTTTCTTAAAGGTGTGGCGTGCAGGCTTATATCCAGAGTGGCCGTCTGCAGGAATAACTTAGCAACGCCATCTGCGTTCTCCCTGATGCGTCCGTGTCCGTGTGCAGCCCGGGAGTGCAGTTCGGGCCAGGAGGTTGCGAGGGCGGCCCTGTTACGTAGCACCTGATGTCCCTTTCTTCCTTCTTCCTTTCTCCCTTTTGGTCTCTTTCGTTTCTTTTCCCTTCTCTCCTCCCTTTTCCTCTTTCAGATTGCCTTCCTTTCAACTTGCCAGTCATGCCACAATGATCGGAGGAAGGCCGGGCCCCTGGAACTGAAGGCCAAGAGGTTGCTTGTTGCTAACACCTGTCTCACAGCTAAATGAATGGGCTCCTTTGTAGGCAGGATGTTAAAAAAGCTGATTAGTACGTACTGGTTTGAAGGCCCTATTAATGATGCAGCGTATGTAAATTATGACGGAGTGACTTAAAGCTCTTTTAGAGGTTTGTTGTTTCTTAGACTATATTTCTGTGTTGACTTATGATGTTGGTTGAATTTTTACATCCAAACCATGAACCTGTTTATTGCCCAAACTAATTCCTTGTCGTATTGACTGGGAATCATTTATATTCTAAAGAAGTTCTACCCTTAGGGCCTTCGTTTTGTTCCCCAAATGTCTAACTATTGTGTAATACAATTAAAGTTTTGTTCTCTGTGCTGCTGACATAATTAGTTTAATTTCTGCTCCTTATATATTTTTTTGTTGGCAGCTGGGAAGTTAAAATACTAGATGTTGCATAAAACTGCTTTTTTTGAGGGTGATTTTACTGTCATTGGAAGGGATGTAGGCCCCAGGGCACATTTTAAAAGATGTCTTATTCAACTTTCCTATAATAGACTTTCTCTGTATGGAGTTAATGTATTAAGACACATAATTGGCTATTTAAGCATTCAAAAGAGACAGTGTTTGGCCTTTGCCCTGCCATTGCGTTTTTTTCCTACAGCTCTTGAGGAAGTGCATGTACTTTGGGGGAACCCCTAAGCATGTGACAGCTACACGAGCACATGAACTTTTGCAAAGACAAGAGAATGGAGTGGTTTTCCGAGATAAGCTGTGTTATTTAAGCCCCTCCTCCAATCCCGCGGCTCTGTGCTGTTTAGATCATAGCGCTGGCGGGCCCGATACGCAGGTTGGAAAGGCTGTGATGCCTGGCAAATCCGGTTCGCGATTTTTCTGTGATGCATTTCACAGAAAGGGCTCTCGTCCTCAGGAACAGAAGTTGCTCTCAAGGAGACTTTACATTTAATTACGCTAATCCGCACTTAATTTCCTGCAGGGTTTCGGAGAGATTCTCTCACCAGGCTGCTGATTTCACGGAGTTATGACCTACACAGGTTTTCATCTGTGGAGGCTGCTAACTTTTTTTTCCCCCCTTTAATGGAAAGTGACCTTGGTCTGGTAATTTCTCCAGTGTCCTCTTACAAAAAGATAAAGCGAAACCTTGTTCTCTCGGCAGCCTTTTTCCGTGGCTGCCACTCATGTGCTGAATTTGAATTTAAAGAAAATTCCATTGAGGAAGCGTTACTTATAAATTCTGTTCCTTTCCAATGCGACAGGTTAGCGTATATCTCCTAGCGTAGCATTTACATGCCTTTCCTAGAATCAAATACAAAAGCAAAAGCATGGTCTCATTACCTCTGGGTTGTGGTGTGGTCAGGGCTCCCTGGGACAGCCCTTTGTGTCCACCAGGCCGGTGCTAAGAATAGGGGAAGCCCGACCTATTGGAACCTTTTGGAGCCAGAGTGATTTGCTGAAACATTTTAACTGCCTTGATCCTCTTTGAAGAAATGCTGCCCAGTCATCCTGAAACTTAACAGGAAGTTTGGCCAACTGGAGCCTCTGCTGGCCTCTGAGTGGTTAAATGTAATTGAGTAATCAGCACCGTTCCAATCAGTAACTGCTGGATTATGTAAAGAACTGGAGGTGGGGGTGGGGTGGGGCGGGGTGGGGGAGGGAGCTTAAATAAATGGATGGTCCTTTCCCACCCCATCCTCTGCATGGTTCACTCCTTTCATTTGCTTTGGGAAAATCTTTCTAGTCTCAGCCCTGATCATATACACACAGACTTAAGGCTCATGAATCAATGTACTTTATCCTTAATCAGACAGGAAAGTGTGTTATCCCCCTAGTATTTTCTTCTAATCTATTTTTTTTTAAACTTTCGTAATGATTAAGATGTCTACTTGAGAAATAACCAAGCCGCCTCCTCGATCAACTACCGACTTTTTCCCCAGGTCTTTCCCAGGGCCCATAGCCAATTAATTCTACCCTTTGTGACCAGGCTAAATTATTATTTTACATGATGCGGAAGTAGATTCACTAGAGCGTAAGCCTTTATTTGAAAATGCTGGTCGAAAGGAGTGCTCTGATTTGGGGCTTGAGTGGGAGTAGGTCAGCTGCAGTTCAGTTACTTTGAAGAATCCTTAGTCAAGGATGGTTCTGGAAGGGGGAGAAATTGTTTGGGAACTGTTTTCACAGATTATAAAATCCAAATTGCCCAAACAGTGATAGCTGGAGATGGAGAGGAACAGTTAGGGGCTAAGATTTTGTGCAAGGGGCACAGGGTAGGAAGGAAGAAGCAAGATGAGGAAGACCATCTCAGCCCACCGGGGAAAAGTCTTAGTCCTTCAGCTTCTCTTCCATTTGCTTATCTCTGTTTTCTGTCTGTTACAGTCAGGCACCATTCATACTCATCTTCCCGTGTCCTGATGGGAGAGTCTCTATAATCTTTCTGGGTCAGAGCTGAAGTTTGCCCGAGCCAGCGTTTGCTGCAGAGCGGGTGGGGAGAGGCCTATCCGAGTATTCCCGGAGAGCTTGTAAGACAGGCGCACCACCTTCCCTACTGCCCCCACTGCGGGGTTGGACCCAGCGCCCAAGGAGCCTCTGAATCATCGCGCCAACACCCATCGGTCTAGCTCTGTGTTTCCCAACTCACTGTCGGCACAGTTGCAGACTGGCAGCTGGGCAGTGACAGTGAATCAGCTGATTAATGGGGGAGACCAGAATGGGAGCCCACAGTGTCGCCTCCAGGTGATCTTTATCAGAGCCCTAAATGTCATTTATTTAAAAAGATTTTGCCTGGCTGGTGTGGCTCAGTGGATTATGTGCCAGCCTGCGAACCAAAGGGTTGCTGCTGGTTCAGTTCCCAGTCAGGGCACAAGCCTGGGCTGCGCGCCAGGTCCCCAGTTGGGGGAGTGTGTGCAGAAGGCAATGGATCGATATCTCTCTCATGCGTTGATACTTCTCTCCCTCTCTTCCTCCCTCCCTTCCCCTCTCTCTAAAAATAAATAATATCTTCAAAATATATTTTTTACCTAAAATAATTTCTGTATCAGGGATTACATAAAAATTGTGACCTTTTCTTTATTCCTGAAGGCATAAATAAGATTACATTTCACTGCAATAGATGTCAAATTTTAGTGTGTGTGGGAATCTCCTGGGTGTTTGGAAAAAAGACTCCTGGTTCCTAGCCAAGACCTGTGGCATCAGTGTTTGGGGAGGAAGCTGGGATTTTGATGTAGCTTTTCTGCAGACCATACTTGGAGAAAGTAGTACTATAAGAAGGAACCGCACATTAAAAACAGTCACAACATTGGGTTGGCCAAAAAGTCCGTTTAGTTTTTCCTGTAAAACAGAAGACGCATTTTTCATTTTTACCAATAACTTTATTGATTTGGATATTTCGAATATGTCAGCTGTCTCCCACGTGGTATAACGTGGATGGTGCTCAGTATCTCGATTTGATTGCCATCGGCCTCACCTGGTCCGCCTGACCACGGAGCATCGTCCAGCAAGAAACCTCCAGCGCGAAACTTCGCAAACCACTTTCAGCGGCACGATCAGGCAGTCACGGCGCCGCCTCCGTACACTGCACAGCTCTCCTTTTGCATTTCATTGTGCTTATACCTTCCTTGAAATAATGAAGCACACTATGCCAAAATGTGTATTTTCTTCCATCTTCCATATTAAAGTCACTACACAAAAATTCACCAATTTGGATACTTTTTAAAAAAAAAAATGCGTGCTGATATGACAGCTGTCAAAACATAGTCTAACAAAATTGTTTTGAATGGAGTTAAAGCCCACTAATTGCTACTAGAGCCATCGTATGTGAAAACCAAATGAACTGATTGGCCAACCCCACAGTAAGGCTGAAAAGCGTGGGTGTGAGTGGCTGCCTTTAATTTGTAGGCAAGAATAGATACTCAGACTGGCCCAGGGTTTCCAGCTGGTTAGTTGGCTCTTGCAGACAAGCAGGGAGTTCTTTTGACTCCTAATTTAGTGCTCTTTCCATTATTAGGTTATGCCGCGGAAACCTGTTGGTTTCTGTAATTTCCTTCAAATCAGAAGCCATAGAGCAGCGAGGGCCAGGGTGCTTCAGAGCAATAAGCAACTGCATCGGCCCTTCATAGTGAGAAAAATTAGTGCTTGTCAAACCACCTGTGGAAGGATGAGCTTTGTGAAGTCTCCCTCCCCCACCCCAATCTGTTGCCAACAATGTAAAGTACAAGAAAAACAAGTTACCGGAGAAATCATGCTCTGGAGCTCGCGGCAATGTCCGAGTGCTGTAAAAGGTTCTGCATACTTAATGTGATTTTTCTGGTGTGTGTCTTAGCTTGGGCCTCCCTGGAGGGTCTGCAACTGCACACTTTGAATAGCATTCCCCTAGGGGGCTCATCCCGATGCCAGGGGTCCTTGATCCTCTTCTTCCTTGCACTCCCTGTAACTGGAGCAACCCATGGAGAATTCTCGTTCCTCCTCAGGGAGAGATGTGCCATCACTTGGTGGTTTGCGAGATCAGAACCACAATTTTAGTATTGGGGATTTGGTGAGGGGCCCTTACCTTTAATATATTTAAGAAGAAATTGATAAAACTTGCATTTGATGCCTGAATCGGGAGGGAGATTTACCTCTTTTAACTATATTTCTTGTCCTATAACTACTTACAGTTCATAAAGATGCTTAAAGGTGGGAGATAGAAAATAAAATACAGGGGTGTATAGTGTCTCTGAGGCACTTCAGTTTGTGTTTGCTTTTTAAAAGCCTTTTATAAGTAGTTTAGGAATAAGCCTTAATTATTTGGTGTGGCTATAATGTCAAAATGAATTTTGATTTGGAGCAGGGGAGAGAAATCTCTTCATGCATGCTTTGCATCCTGGTTTCATTACTTAGTGGGTCGAGATGTCAAACGTGATAGATTATTGGAGCTACCATGTAGTGGTTAAACAGTAATGAAACTGTTTGGCTGTTTGCAGGGAACACTGCTCCCTGTGCCTGGACTTTGCACTGGGGGGGAGCGTTGGACTGTTCCCAAGGAGCACTAGTTGGGAAGGGCGGCGCTGCGGCCCTTAGCGCAGCTGTCTCCAAGACTAGCTGTACGTTGGGGCTTTGGACGAACACTGTTTAACACTTTCGGAAACAGCGTATGTTCTTGATTCCAAGGTTGCCCGCTTTGGTTGCCTCCTAAATAGTTGGGAAACCTGCAGATGGAGAAAGCGTGCTGTATGTGTCTAGGTTATTCAGGTCGGGCCTTTTCTCTTTAAACATCGCTAGGACAGACTGTTTCACTGGGGCAGGGTGGGGGTGGGGACTGTCAGGGGACTTCTGACCACCAGAGCCTTTTCTCCCCTGGTTAAGTGACATGACAGTTCACTCGGAGAGCATGTTGTCAGGCTGTGTGCCAGCCTACAGGGGACTCTGGTGTTTAGAACCGTGATTAAGAAAGAAGGATGGGAAACACGAGTGAGGGTCCAGGTGTTTTCGGAAGTCCCCGTGCTTGCTCTGCGAAGTCTCGGATTTTTACTTTGAACGTTACATTTGGTGACGGATGTTATAAAACCATCTTTACAGAACAGTCCCCTTTCCTGTTGAAATCATATGTTGCCAACAGAGCTTGGGAAGCGTTAGGCGTGCTCAGCAGGGTTTATCTTGCTCATCGCGTTGCGTAAAACGGCACTGAATGAAATTGTACGTACTCTTCAGGGGGAGTTAGGGGAAGGCTCACTGGGTGTAAGACTGACCGAGAGACCGACGCTTATTCTGCCATGTGGTACTTCTCGGCGTTAGGTCGCACCTGCACAGAAATCACCAGCAGTTCATGTGTGCTTACCACGTGCCAGGGGCGGCGTGAACTTGTTCTGTCCTTGCAACAATCCTTCGAGGTGTGGGGCTGTTACCTGGGTTCTACAGAGGCGAAGATGCAGTGCGGGGCAGTGGAGCAGTGGGCCTGAGGCCGCGGTGGTCGGACCCGGGGTCAGCGCCAGGCTGCCTGCCGCTGCCTCTCACCTGTCAGCTCCTGCCAGGCTTGCTTTCCAGGGCGGAGCTTTAGAACAGGTTCCGTTCGTACAGCGTGGGCTTAAAATTACCCTTTTGTACGTAGGCCTCCTTGCGTGGAATGTGATTTTAAAGTGATGTTAGCAGTACTTGGTACTTGTTTTACTAGTTTTAGTTCTATCAGCACTGAAGGATTGTTGTACAGTTTTTTTCCTAATTCTGAAATTATAATTGTATCTGTTATATAAACTAATTACCCTTAAAATCGCATCGGGTTAGAGGAGGATTTATTGGTGGTTTTTGTTTTCTATCCTTTCTTTTGGGGGGAGTTCTTTGCTACTTGTCAGTATGCCGGTAGGCCTTCTCGATAAATCGGCTTCTACGGAAGATATAAATATATACGCCTCCCAGGGCCTTGCGTGGAGAGTGATAGTGAAACCGGCGTGGGAGACTGACTGCTTTTAGGAAGAAGCCCTGATTAGTAAGCACTGAAAGTAAAACTTGGTTATCTGGGCTTGAGACACGTGTCCTGCTTTTGGTGAGGGAGAGGCCTGTGAGGCTGGGTTGGAGAATCACAGAGGAAACATCCTTTACATTTTTTCCCCTGACCTCTCCCTCATGTTTTGAAGACAGCTACAGAGACTTTTGTAAAAAAAAAAAAAAACAACAAAAAAACACAAAAGGAAACAAACAACATTTGTAGTAAGAAGCCTGTCACGTGTGAGGTGCCCTACCTGGTAACCCCGTCTTTCCCCGTTTATTTGTCTCATCGGCGCAGCTGTCGAAGCTTTGGATTTCAAGCAGGGCCCTCGTGGCTGAGCGCCGAGCTGAACTGTCAGGGACAGGCCGTTCTGCAGGGGTGACTCTGCCGCCTTGCGGCTCAGCGCTCGGATGGAAGTACCTGGAGGGGCGGGCACGGGCGGGCACCGGCGGCGCCTTCAGTGTGTTTCACGTGGGCAGGCCAGCCGCTGGCCCCTGCCTAGAGAATCTCCCCCCCCCCATAGCAGGAGCTGCAAAATAATACGAAATGTGCTTTGCTTTACAAAGTTTCCACCTTCCTCAGTTCTCCATAGTGGGTGGACAGTTGAATGACTAATTGCGTTTTTACAGTCACGCACATCCCTTCCCCCCCCACCCCCGGCATCCCTAGTCCTTGGCAGCCAATAATCTGTTCTCCATGTCAGTAATTTCGTCATTTCTGAAACGTAATGGAAATGGAGTCGTCACAGCACTTGACCCTCTGAAATGAGCGTTTTTCCACTTGTCACGGTGCCCTCCGTCCAAGCAGTTGTGTGCAGCTGCGGTCCCCCGCTGTCTTTGCTGAGGAGCGTTCGTTCCCTGGTGTGGCGGGGCCCCAGTTTAACCGCTCACCCCCACGGGAGGGATTCTGGTTGTTTGCAGTTTGGGGTATTAGAGATAAAGCTGCTGTGAGTATTGGTGTGGATGCAAGTTTTAGTCTCTCTGTTAAGTACCCTGGAATGCAATTACTGCATCTTATGGTAAGTGTGTTTAGTTTTTTAAAGAAACTGCCGAACTCTTTTCTGCAGTGGCTGTACCATTGTACCGGCCCACTGGCAGTGTATGAGGTCTGGCTTCTCTGCGTCCTTGTCCGCATTCGATATTGTCATGGTTTTTCACTTCAGCTTTTCTAATAGGCAGCGTATCTGGTTTTTAAGTTCAGTTCACCAGGTTACTTAGTAAAACTGATCTGACGGACAAGGAGTGAATATTTTTGAGCGCAGTGTTTGTGATCTGTTGACTTGCTTTTTTAAAAAAGATTTTATTTATTTATTTTTAGAAAGAGGGGGAGGGAGGGAGAGAGGGAGAGAAACATCAGCGCATGAGAGAAACAGCGGTTGCCTCTCGCCTACCCCCAAACGGGGGACCCAGCTGGCAACCCAGACACGTGCCCCGAGCGGGAATCAAACCAACAACCTTTTGGTTCGCAGGCTAGCACTCAATCCACTGAGCCACACCAACCAGGGGATTTTGTAATTTCTTTGCCATGGTTTCCTTAAGAGAGGGAAGGTGAAGCAAGGCTACGGGAAGCAAGAACCGTGAGCTCGAGACTCTCTCCCTTTATCTGGCAGTGCCCTGCAGGGCTGTGCCTCTAACAGGGCTGCCGGCGAAGGACAGACAGTGCTATCCCCCCACTGTGATTCTTAAAAAAATCTTCACCCTAGGATGTGTTTACTGAAGGGGGTGGGTGGGGGGAGAGAGAGAAAGAGAGACATCAATCGGTTGCTTCCGGCAGGTGCCCCGACTGGGGATGGAAACCACAACCCAGCTGCGTTCCCTGACTAGGAATCGAACCTGCAGTCTTTTTTTGGTGTACAAGAGGACCCGGCCAGGGCCCAAACTATGAATTTTTGGTTAATTCTTAAGGAATTCGCCTCAATGAATATAGCCTTAAATATACTGAAAATTTGGCTTAGGATGGCCTTCACAACTTCTTAAAATTGTTCTGTTTCATTTTATTCGTGAAGCGATCTTACGTACGTACTTTCTGATAATATTAATTAGCTTACACCCTACTCATTTTAAAATACTGCCCTGGCTGGGGTAGTTCAGTGGATTGAATGCTGGCTGCGAACCACGGGGTTGCCGGTTCAGTTCCCAGTCGGGGCACATACCTGGGTTGCGGGCCGGGTCCCCAGTATGGGGCGCGTGGGAGGCAACCACATATTGATGTTTCTCTCCCATTCTCCCTCTCTTCCCTTCTCTCTAAAAATGAATAAATAAAATTAAAAAATAAAATAAAATACTGAGGTAGTTGCCCTGACCCTTGTGGCTCAGTTGGCTGGGTGTTGCCCTGCAAAGTGAAAGTTTGCCAGTTTGATTCCTGGTCAAGGCACATGCCTGGGTTGTGGGTTTGGTCACTCTCACATCGATGCCTCTCTCTCTTTCTCCCTCCCTTCCCTTCTCTCCAAAAATAAATCAATAAATTCTTTAAAAAAAATAAAATACTAAAGTGGTACAAAGTATGTATATAAAGCAGAAGTGACTACTATTACATGCTTTTAGACCGTTGAACGATAAGCGTTTTGTATCTTTCTGTGTATAGATGGGGTTGGCAAAGGTGGTGGCAGTTCGTTGTATGGAAAATAATATGATGATTGAGAAATAATAACACAAGAGTAAAGTTTGTTTTCTGCACTCACAGCTGTAGACTGACTGTGGCCCACTCCTGCACGAATGTGCTCTCTGTACACACGCATGTGTGCATTCATTCACCTGTTGTTCTGTAGGGCCCCCCCTCGCCCCCCGTGGGTGACATATTGGACGCGTTTTTCCTCGTGATTTTTTTTTTTAAGCACTTAACCCCTGGGACAGAGCTTGGGGTTCCTTTCTCTAACATTTGGGTTTGTTTTCTTATAAAAGGGATGAGAGATACCTTTGAAAGATCTAACTGAAATATATTTTATTCCTGTTATAGGGGTTTGGTTTGAAATAAGGTTGTAGCTTTATTTGCAAGTGAATTACTAGAATTCTGGATGTTGGTATATATCTATCCATTTAAATATAAATAAAACAAGTCTGGTTTTATGATGTGATCTCTCGCAGAACCTTGAGGGATGCGAGAACCGGGCGCGCAGTCATCTTTAGAGAGTGTGCGGTCCTTTGGGTATTTGTCTGCTCTCAGCTGCTTAGTCAGATGGAGCGTTCTCTTAAGTGCTGCCGCAATACACGGCTGGGTCTTTATTTTGAAATCTCTCTTTCTGTCCTCTCTCCCTCTTCCATTACTTTGATTACCTTGATGGGACATTCAAGCTGTGCAGTCTTATCCTTTTATTCCATAGCCTACAGAAGCCAGTTTGAAGATTAACTGTAGGAGAATAGGTAATCTTATCTGCCTTGGCCAGACGTCACCCGCCAAGGGGAAGCACACGTCAACAAAAGGCCTCCTAGACTTGAGGACCTGGATGGGGGTAACTTGATCTTGTGGCATTTTTAGTGGGAACCAGGGTGAAAATGTAGGCAGTTTGACTTGTTGGAGGCAGGACGTGGGCATGGGGTGAGGGCTTGGAGATGGGGGGTGGAGAGAAAGAGAGAGAGAGAGAGTTTATTTGGGGAGGGGAAGAGCCCAGAGGCACAGAGTAAAGAAGAATTAGGAATTCGGGAACTACCCTAAGCGGAATTGCAGAACCCTTGTTTTGGGAAGGTTGTCACCGAGGAACAGGATGGGAGGAACAGGACGGGAGCGTACCCGTCACTTCATTTTGAAGCTGTTGGAGGTGTGGGAGATGGAGTTTGACAACAGGGCCTTTTCCCTGTCCTTTTTTCGTATTAGCAGCTCAGGGAAAAAAATGGAGAAATCGCTCTGTTTAGAAAATCACACCCATCAAATGGTTCCAAGATTTCCGTTGCCAGGTGTCTAAAGTGAGCTGCCCAGGGTGGCAGTTTGGTCACACGGCCGACCTCTTTTCTCCCCGTCTTGTCATCGGGTCTGCAGACTGCCGCATGGCCTGGATTTCTCCTTTTCCTGCAGGCTTCCTGTGCTTTCTGTTCCTGGCATTTGGGAATCTAGTGCGTCGCGGTGCCCTCGGTACTGGCTGCCTTTCTGAACTCTGAAGCATCGCACACAGGGGGTAACAAAGTGCTCACACTTAGTTACAGAGCAGATGCTGGTAGCGGCCCCAGGGGTCGGACCTGGCGCCTGTGCCCTCGTGAAGCGCAGGGGTGGTTGCGCGGCGGCTGCGCCTCACGCAGGGCCCGTTCCTGCATCTGAACGCGAAAGTAGCTCGTTAAAGATTAAAGGGACTGCCTGGTCCTTCTGGTCCCGAGATGGAACGATTCCTGCCGTGGCAACAGTCTTCGTCTCCCAGGAGAGGCCATTGTATACAGCAGGTTTTGCTTCCAAGTGGTACAGCGAGTCCGCGGTGGCTGATGCTGCGGTGATAAGTTGGCATCGGGGGACTCTCAGGACACCCGAGCCGTACGCCTCGCACGGTTTGCATTTGTGGGCAAAACTGCCTCCTCGGGCGTTCAGCGGCCTCTGCTCCCAGCCCCTGTCTCTGGGGAGGTTTTCTCCTTTGTGCTATTGGACTATTCTGTTGAGTCAAGTGAACTTTAATCTTCGCAGCCGTAAAAATCCCAACAAGCCCCTGTGCTGCACCCCGCTGTGAAGGCGTCTCAGGGTAACAGGACCGTGGGTGACCGCTCACAAGTTAACGGCAGCGCGGAGGGGCCTGTAGCGCATCGCGCCGAGTGAAGTGAGCGGGTCAGAGAAAGACAGGCACCATGTGCCCGCACTCCTACGGGGAACCCAAGGGACGAACTGAACAAACAAGGGAAATGGCACAGGCTCCTAGATGGAGAGCAGGGGACAGCTGGTTGAGGAGGGGAGGTTGGGGGGTGGAGGGACTGGGCACAAAGGAAAAAGACTCGTGAACGGGGACAACAGTGGGGTCATTACGGGGGAGGGGGGTATAAAGGGACTTAATGGTAATGGAAAAATACAATAAAGATTTTTTTAAAAAACATCAAAAAATAAAAATAAAATCCTCAAAAGTAGTTAGGATAGATGCCCCTGGAGGCCTGAGGAAAATAATGGTCCAGTGAACAACATAAATTCAGCTCGATTGCTCTGTTTTTTGGCCCTTTCTCGTGGGTGAGGGGACTGACATCTGAGACATGCTTAGTGAGACTGCTGTTGAGTTTGGTGGTGTTTGAACAAGAACTTTGCAAAGAGCACATTTCACTTAGGGAACATAGCTCTGACCTGTCTGTCAAAACACGATCCAGGGCCCTGCGGCATCACGGTCACTTGGGAGAGGAAGATGCTCATTAAAGATTCGGACTCTGGAGGCTCCCTGCACGTCAGGGGATTCAGCGTCTGGGGCGGGGTCAGCGTCGGGGGCGGGGTCAGCGTCGGGGGCGGGGTCAGCGTCTGGGGCGGGGTCAGCGTCTGGGGCCGGGTGGGCCACCACGATCCTCAGTGAGCACTCCTGTTGATTCTCGAGTGTGCTTGGAGTTGATCTTGAGTATCCTAAAATTGCCTTCATTTCTCATGTTTAGTTTCTGTGATTTATTAGATGATAGATGTTTAGTGGACATGCATATTGTCTTTTTTGAAGAGGAGGTATAGTAGTTTAAAAAAAAAAAAAGGTTAAGGGAACCCAGAACGCCAGAGATTCGAATTTCCCAACGTCTCTAGTTTTCAACATGGCGAGACAACTGCTGTTTTTTGGGTTTATCAGTTCATGTGACCTGTGAATCAGAAAAAGTACATGGACATAGTTAAGATTAATTTTGTTGAAAAGAGGAAATGTGCAATATTATTGAGGATATTGTGAATGGGAGAGTAGGTAGGTGTTGAGAGGAGAAAGTGAGAAGGGGACAAGATTAAGTAGTTTGTAGATGGTAAAAAAATTCTAAAGTTCAACTGAATTTTTTTAATTTTTATTTTTAAAAAATTTTATTTACTTTTAGACAGAGGGGAGGGAGAAAGAGAAATAGCAACATGATATGCCCTGACTGGGAATCGAACCAGCGACCCTTTGGTTCACAGGCCAGTGCTCAATCCGTTGAGCCACACCAGCCCAGGGCTCAACTGAGTTTTAAATGATCATGTAGTATTTGGATATATGCTTGTTAAGAACAATTCAAATGCTGATAAAGCTAAAAATACCTCCTTGATCTGCTCTGATTGCAGTTCCCTCTTTGGCTCCCTCTTTGGCGAGTGTGTCCTTTCATGTCTTTATGTATTTGATAATTTTTATGGATTTTGAAAGCTACAGAATTGTGAGAAGTGAGTATTTTTAATTCTCTTGATGTGTGCTTTATTATGTTAATATATATTTAGCAGAACAAAACGTGGGTTATCAATGACATTACATACTCCTGTTCACACAAAACAATGGGTATGGGTGTATGCACATTTTATATATATACCTTTACACACAAACACACCCCCAACGCATCCGTTGTGACCACCCACGAAAAGTGAACCTATGTAGCTTTGGGCGGTGAATTACTTGTGTGACTTCTAAGGTAAAGCATTGAAAGAACTTAATTGCAAGGCCACCATTATTTTTTAAAATTTCCCGTACATATTTTTATATTCTCCTAGTTTTCATTTAACCTCATAAAACCTCAAACGACTGAAATCATTATTTCAAATTCAGCATCTTTTTAAAGCTCTAAATGTGTAGTCCTCAGCCTTTTCAGTTTAAAGGAAGCAACTAGGATGGAGTGAGTGTCTTTCGGGGGAACCCCAAACAGGGAAACGTTAGCCTGTGCCGGCTTATCTCACCAAAGGAGTGGTGTTCATCTCGGCGGAGCGAGGGAGTTCCCGTGTTGCTGTCCATAAAAGTCACATTTATTTCCCAGGCACAGTACCTCCGGGTCTTCTCTTCCTTATTTACTAATACAGAATGAGTCAGAAGCTTCTATTTTTTTCCCCCCTTTTGGAGGTTCCATATTCGTCTGTACTGAATGGGCCTCGAGGGTTGCTTCCTGTTAGAATGCTGTGACTTATCATCCACTGCAGTGGTATTTTTTGAAGTGTGGTCCCTGAGATAATGGCGGTTAACTGTTGTAAAGGTACTTTTATCATTCGAAAAGCACTAATTAGCAGACACTGTAGGAAACCTTGAAGCAGCCATTTTCTTTTTCCATGTTTAAATTAAATTAAATTTTTTATTTATTGTATTTTTTTCCCCCAACACAGCTGTTTTCTGAAAAGGAAAACACTGAAGGGGAGGAAGTAAATGAAGGAACATAAAAAGTAAAATAAAATAAATAGAAGAGGGAACCTAAAGCCTTCTACAAGCTCAATGTGGCTATCCTACTGTAATAATGGAATTAAGGGGAATTAAGTGATTGGATAAGTAACTTTTTAAACTAGCCTGTTGAAAAGGAATAAAATTAAGTAGCGGAGTTTTTAAAAACCCAAATTATGATGGTCTACATATATATTTTAATTGATCTAATAAAGTAACATTTATTGAATGACCATTAAGTTGGCAGCTACATCCAGTTTGTACATGTGAGACCTCCCTCGAAGGATGGGTGAAGCTGGATGTGGTACCCTCGAGTGACTAAGCTAAGAAATAGGTGATGACCGTGAGGAATTTTGAGCAAGGAACAGAAGGATCTCATGTGAACTGTAATTTCTTTTTGTCAAATGAAAACAGAGAAAGCAAGGCCTTAATCTTTTGTTTTCTTTGTATAGCACCAATACCAATTCTAGCCCGTCAGGGCAAGTTCAATAATAATTAGTTGCTGTTGATGATCCAGTCATTCTAGAATTGATTTTTTAAAGTAAGCTGGCCAATAAATGAGAATTGACATAAACCGAGGGATTTTTTTGTCCTTTTAAAAGTGTTCACGCAGGTTCCATAGACTCCTATATTCCTTAAGCGTCTAGTAGGTGGGATGGTGGACAGTTTAGCTTTAGTAGAGAGAATGTGACAGCTGATGAAACAGAACCTCCAGTATTTCTGTCTTGACTGGAGAACTTGAGTTGCTGGAGGAAGTAGAGAGGCCAGAGGAGGCCTAGTGGGGAAAGAACAGCGAGTCTGGCTAGAGCTCACAAAAGCTCTCCCTAGTGACAGAACAGCCTCTGGTGCCAGAGCGCCACAGGTCCTTGGACCCAGGTGTTCTAGTTTGTAAATGCAGAGAGAGTTCTTCACCAGCCTCTTGGGGGGGGGGGGGGTGGTGATCTTCAGAGCAGGGACCAGCTCCCTCCAGGCATCTTGCTGTCCTGAGCCCCAGCTGTTCTCAGATGAAATTTCAGAAAGTGACCACTGGGGCTTTCTGGGTAAAGGTTCCAGAGTCCGCAGAGGGACCGGCATTAGGGGAATGAGGTTTACCTGTCCCCAGTAATCGGCACTCAATTAAAAAACAGTGGGGCGCCTCTCCTTTTCCAGGTTGCAGCGAACCAGCTGAGTTGTTTGGGAAGTGTGTTTGCCTGGCATGAGTCAGCACTGCCCTGGGTAAACCGCCTGCTCTGTTGCAATCTTGCTTACCAAAGATATGTCCCCAGGCGGCACCATTCACTCTGCCTGAAAGCCACTGCTGTTGGTTCCTGGGATGATCTCATCCGAATGTTGCCCCAAGGACTTCAGCCGCTGGAGCTGGAGGCAGCTTGCTTTCTGCCCTGGCAATGTTGTGAAACAGGCAAAATCAGGTAACCCCGGATTCTTTCTCTTAGTTTTATTAGCTAGACTGAGCTGCAGCGGAAAATTCTTAGTATGCAGAAGTGAGTCACTGCCTTATCTTTGGCTATCTTGAAGTTTTAATCCTTCAGCTCTTTGGGGCTTAAGCGGGGAAAGTTTCATTCATTTGGCATCTGGATATGGTTTTAGACCTAAGTAGACCATTTATTACATAAACCTTACAGAAGTCAAACCGATTTACAGCTTTATCCATCTTTGCTCTTGTTTTCTGTTTTTTTGTCTTGTGAGAAATACTTTAGTCAGACTATTATTTTTTTAAATTAATTTATTAATTTGAGAGAGAGAGAAAGAGAAACATCAATTTGCTTTTCCACTTGCTGTGTATTCATTGGCTGATTCTGGTGTGTGCCCTGACTGTGGAGCAAACCTTGGCATATCAGGATGACACTCTAACCAACTGAGCTACCGGCCTGGCTGAAATGGAACTAGTGTTAAAGGAAGAGAGGCGAACATATTTGCTTATCTACCTAATTATCATGAATATTGAATTTCAGAGAACACTCACTGTTTGAATTCCTTTCTGCGGTATGCTGAAGAACCTACTCTGGTCCCTGATTCTGTTGAGGCTACTGCCCTGTCTCCCTCCTCTTCACTTCTGAGCTTTTTAATAAGTCTTCAGCATTGACACTAGGTAACTGCCCCCTTCAAAGTTTCCTTCTGCTCCTTGCAGTTACCCCAGATGTCCCTGGTCTCTTTTGCCTCGGGCCTTTGCACAAACAGGCCTTCTCCAAAACACCCTGCCCCAACTCCACCCTCGTGAGCTGGCCTGAGCCTGGGAGTCTCTTCTTTTGTGCAGTCTCTTTTGATTCACCGGGACTGGGTTGGCTGGTGCTCAGGTGCACCTTGGTTTTGCTCTGATCATAGGTGTATGCAAATCAGCATCTTTTATTAGACTTGTATCCAGGGTGCTTGGCACCTAGTGGTTTCGCCAAAAGGACAGGATGAGGAAGAGCGCGTAGTCCCGCAACTGCTCCTCTCAGCAGCCCTTCCTTTTGGCTTCCGCCCCTATGACCCTACTCATGTTTTCCTGAAGATCCCCAGTAAGCTCCCGATCACCTAACCCAGCACCTAACCCACCGTCCTGGTTTCAGCGTTTGTTTTACTTCATCTCTGCCAAGCACTCAGCACGGTTGAACCATTCTTTTCTTCCCCCAGGAACACTCTCCATTTGGCCGTGAGGCCTCCTTGTCCTTTCTGAGCTTCCAGCATGTTCTCCTGTTATTCTCTTTGGAGTATTCCATCACTGTTGATGATTCAAGGTGTTGCCTTGAGTATGTTTTCATTCTTCCCCAGCCCCTTCCTCTAAGGATTTGTAATATACCCATAAATTCAGCTGTCTTCAGTATTTTTTTTTTACGAGCCCAGACGTTTGTCCTAAATTTCAGATCCATCCATCCTCCTCTCCTTCCTCCTCCCTCTCTTCCTCCCCACCTGAGGACATGCTTATTGATTTTACAGAGAGAGGAATCGGGGAGAGAGCTAGAGAAATGTTGGTTGCCTCCCATATGTGCCCAGACTGGGGATTGAACCTGCAACTAGGTATGTGCACTGACAGGGGACTGAACTCACAACTTTTTGGTGTATGGGACGATGCTCCAACCAACTGAGCCACCTGTCCAGGGCCAGATCCTTATTTCCAGCTTCACAAATCTTGACAAACTGTCTAACTTGACAAACCGACCAGTACGTTCGAAGGCCCTTCAGTTCAACGTGTACATAACAGCTCATTATCTCCCCTACCCAGTATCTGTTATCTACGTGCATTGCTGCGTGTTTGAACTCTGTTAATTATATCCACCAAATCTTCCTGTTTACTCTTTTATACCTCACATCCTCTAAATGTGCTAAATCTATAGGTACTAAACCCTTTTGATTACTACTGTACTGGAATACTGTTTGATGTGTCTTTTCTTAATTCCCACTGTTATTGCGTAAGTTCACCAGAGGTCAAAAACTAGACGTTTTGTTTAATGAGCCCCACGGCTTAAACTTCTGTGCGCGGATACTCTTAGGCAGGGCCTGCACTCTTCAAAGGCCGCAGGCAGCACATTCCCTCCAACCTCACACACTGAAGGTTTTACCCCACACTGAGGACTTTGCCTCCAGGGGCTGGGGTTTCTAACTTCTGGTTCAGTCCTTATCTCAGCTCCATCTTCATATGATTGCCTGTTATCTTGATAAAGGCCAAATGTAATCTTTTTATTCTGGGGTTTTCAGAGTGGCCTTGGTTCCTCATTTCCTGCTTAACTTCCGTAGGTGCAATCCCTCAGGATTTGACCCCATCCTCCCTACCTTATCTCTGTTACTGGTGCCTGTCTTATCTCCTCCTTTCCCAAGCCATTTCTTTCCTCTTTAACCCCACAGAACTTCTCATGTTCTAGTTCCCGGTTACACAGTATCCTTTTAGACTTTGACTCTCTCTGACCGCCAGGTGCTCACCCCCCAGGAGACTTAGTTCATACATTGCATCTTTTCTCTTTCTCATCTAGGGTTCTTCTTTCTTTTTATTTATTTATTATTGATTGATTTTTGAGCAAGTGAGCAAGAGAGAGAGAAAGAGACTTGATTTGTTGTTTCACTTACTTAGGCGCTCACTGGTTGATTCTTGTACGTGCCCTGACTGAGGATCGAACCTATAACCTTAGCATAGCGGGAAGACACTCTAACCAACAGAGCTTCCCAGCCAGGGCTTATTCTTTCTCCTTTAGATTTCTGCAGCACGGTGTGTCCCTTCCACTAGTCTGTTGAGTTCCTTGACTGAACCTGCTCCCTGACCTAGTTCCATCAGGCCGTGGCTGACATGGGTCTCCAAGGTCAAACCACTAGTTCAAATGTCCTTATGACTCTTCGCAGTATTAGGAAGTTTATCACTTCTTTTATAAATGGCATGTTTTTGGTTCTCATTTGATTTACTTGAGCCCATGGTGCCTAATCCCTGTATGTCTGAAGCCATCGGGTAACCATTCGAAGTTAGTTTGAAGATTTATAGGCTTTGCTGAAACTGAGTTCCATAACGTCACCTAACATTTTTACAGTATCGGTACTTTACAGAATTATTCCCTTGTATTATTTTATTTGATACCCGCTGTACCCTTTGTTGGGTAGGCTTTATTATCCCGATTTTACTGGTGGTTATAAAGCTACTTCTGACATCGAAACATGTATTCGGGTAAGACTCAGAGAAAACGTGCTTTTACATTGCGCTAAGCAATTGGTTTGTCGCTTGAGTTAAATAGACTTACTGGCTTCCCCAGCAAAGGTACCTTTGCTCAGTACACAAGTGCTGAAGATCTTGCCTTTTACAAGGCCCCTCTGTGTCTGAGGGGGAAGGAGGAGGTTCCCAGAGCCTGCCTGGCATGTGGAAAGGCGTTGGCAACGTGAAGAGCCCTTGACTGAAATTACTAGTGTGGCTACTCTGACCTCTCACGCTTTTCCATTGTCCTTCAAATGTGTAGAATTTGTTAAAACCTAATGCAGAAGTGAAGTGTCCAACCACGTTGGTGAGTGAAGGGAGTCATCACAGAATGGAGTAAGGTGAGTGTTAAGAGCAGAAAAGGTTTCACAGCAATTCCAGTAAGTGATCCCATTTGTAGGGTAACTCGCGTTTTGGGGGGCGCTAATCTGTAGTTGGGACAGTGTGGGATTTGACTGTAGAAAGATGAACCATAAGGGCTAGGAAATAATCCCTGTTAGATACTGGTATCCAGTTTTGGTCCCCACGTACTTCAGAGAGGATAACGAGGATTAAAAATTAAAAAAAATAAATCATCATAAGTTTTTTTTTTTTTAAAGGAAAGATTTTTAGCCTGGAGAAGGAAAAGCTAAGGGATGATGGATTGATTACCATCTTCAAGTACAAGAACAGTTTCTGCCAGGGGGTTCTGATTAAATTGTTCTTCATGTACTTCAAAGACTTAAAAGGAAGTGGGTAAATTGAAGGAGGAGTAATTTTAATGAATACGAGGAAGAGTCTGATCTTCAAAGTTGAGAAACATTCAAACGACTGCTGAAAGTGTTGGGTTTCTGTTTGACTTGTCTGTCACTGGATCACAAATCACCCTGAACCTTCTAGTGGCCTCGGATGACAGCCATTTCGGTGCTCGTCACTCTGGGGAATGCAGGGAAGAGGAGCGTGTTGGCGTGCCCTGTGCGATGGTGATTAGACCGTAGGGTTCCTCCTGGCGCCATGCGGACGTCTGGGGCCTAAGTGCCGGCTGTCGGCCGGGCATCTTGGTTCTCCTCCATGAGGTCCATTTCTCTCTCGGCCTCTCACCACTCGTTGGTGTAGATCGGGCTCCTTTTCTGTGGTGGTTGGCCTCCAAGGGGCCCATAACGGGGCTGGAGGGCCTCTTAGGGCCGGGCCTGAGAGACCCGCATCACCTCCTTGCCCCATGGTTTCCGTTACAGTGAGTCACAAGCGTAGCCCACATCCGATGGAAGGGGACACGGACGGGAGCAGAGTGTCAGAGTCACACTGCGGAAGGGCATGCCGTATGGTTGGGATCGTTGTCCCCAGTTTTGGAAAGTTTACCACGTTGACCCTGGAGATTTTTAGTGAGAATAGTTAATACGTTTATTGAGTAGATAGTTTGAGCATATGATTTATGAACCTGGTCGCATGTCAGAGTCGTCTGGAAGCTTTTCCTAAGCATGGACTCCGTAGGCACCATACACATGAGTCCAGGTCTGCTGAGGGTGTTGGCACACGAGCCACCGTGACCTTTCTCTCAGGTAGCTGTCCGTGAAATGACCTTGGGGCTGGGGGAGGGGAACGAGACAGGTGTAATGTTTGGGGCAGGACGCCGGTCTTCTCCTTCCGGGGCTTGGCCGAGCCCTCTGCCTGGCTCGCCCCGTGCTCCGGGCGGCCTGGTGCGGGTAGTCTCCTTCCGTTGGCGGGCGTGTTGTCGGAGGGGTGTTTCTGGTGCTTCACTTTTCTTCTCATGGTTTTTAGCACTTTTTCCTTCATAGTACTTTTTAGTTGATAATTAATATTTGTATGATTACTTGACTGATGCGTAATAGACTAAATATGTCTGCCCTGCTTTCCAGGATCTAACATAGTGCCTGCCTCATGAAAGGTACTCAGTAAGTATTTGTTGAGTGAATAAGTAGTTGATTGCATGCATGTGTGATTGAAGTCATAGTTTAATTAGTTTTAAAGGGTGGTTAGAACTTTGGACAGGTGGAGCAAATGAATGGGAAAATCAGAGTTCTGAAGCAAACTGTGTGGATTCCATTGCTCATGATTTCATAAGGTTGGGGGAGCCGGTTTGGGGAGGGATGAGTAGCTTTGTTTTGAGTGTGCTTGTCTCGCTGAATTTGGGGTCAGGATACGTAGCGGGCCTTTGGAAATGAGGCCCTGGAATTGAAGGGCGAGACTGATTCCAGATGTTTAGATTTGGAGTTGTCTGAATGAAGACTATGGAATCTATTCATTCAGCAAATACTTACTTGAGCTTCCATCGTGCGCCAGGCAAAAATGCATTGCAGGGAAGGTGAGCTGAAATCTGGCCGACAAGGAACCAGCTTTGTGAAAAGAGGCCTCGAGAACGTTCCTGGGAGGAAAGGAACCATCCTCTGTAGGCTTGGGGGCAGTCAGTCATTTACTGTTTTCTGAGGAACTGGAAGGAGACCCCCCAGGGCTTTGAGTGAGGTGAAGCTAGAGGGGAGGGCAGCGCAAGGTCAACTGGGAAAGGTAGGCAGGGCCGGTAACACATGGGGCCTCAGTGGGCCAGGTGTGGGGGGGCTCTGCTCTAGAAAAAAGCATGGTGGGAGGCCACTGATGGCTTTAATGGAGGGGGGTAACAAGCAGAGTATGTATTTAAAAATATTTTTATTCTTGTTTATTCTATTCCAGGTGTCCCAATTTTTACCACCAAGGACATGTATATATTTGTTTAGGTAAAAGTTGACCCTGACTACTGTGTAGAGAATAGACTGTCAAAGAGGGGACCGCTGGGGATGTGTTCACTGTAGTTCTTGAGAAAGAAAGTGGCACGTAGGCAGGGCACGGCAGCGGGCGTAGAGAGAATGGGGTAGTTTCAGGACATGTTCAAAACACAGAGCCAATAGAATTCACCAGAGAAGGAAAGGAAGATGGTTAGTACTGAGCCCTGGGGGATGTTGGGGGCAAAGGGGCAACCAGGGAAGGACAGGGAGGATGGCTGGTCTCTGAAGTCAAAGGAGACTCAAGCTGCTGCGTTCTCAGTGGGGAGCGAGGGGAAGGTGGGGAAGGAGGAGCCCATGGGGAAGACTGGAGGAAGAACAAGAGTAGGTCATTGGTGTTTGCGGGAGGTCAGGAGGGTTAAGGACTTAGGAAAAAGCCATTCATTTGGCCATCAGCCTGTGATAGGTGACCTTGGAGAAAGGGCTTTCAATAGCGTGGAGTGGAGTGAAGAAGTGTGTGATGTGAAAGTGAAGCAGAGTATCCGCTGCTCTGTTAGGGAAGTTGGGAGTTAAAGAGAAAGGGAGGTGGGGCAGAGAGGTGGGGCAGAGAGGTGGTCCGTGCGCAGAGGCGCACAGAGGAGTGTGTGTGAGGGCAGGTTTCCCAAACCAGTATTGATGGCGTCTGCTCTGTGCAGGCACCGTGCTGGGAGCCGCACCGAGGGCACTCAGTTTGCCTTTGTCCTTGAACTGTCTGCCCAGTGGTGCAGTGACCTCCAGAATGAGCTTCCACATTCTAGGGGCAGGTGAGGCTTTCCTTTGGAGTGTGGGGAGGAAATCGTAGAACTTTTTACATAGTTTTACACTTTGAAATTTCTTTTTAGAGTCATTTTAGATAGAACATGGTGTATTTTTTTAAGGATTTTTTTATTTGTTTGTTCGTTTATTTTTTAGAGAGGAGAAGGGAAGGAGAAAGAGAGGGAGAGGAACATCAATGTGTGGTTGCCTCTCACATGTTCCCCACCGGGGACCTGGTCTGCAACCCAGGCGTGTGCCCTGATTGGGAATTGAACCAGCAATTCTTTGGTTCCCAGTCTGCACTCAATCCATGGAGCTACACCAGTCAGGCAGAACAGTGTATTTGTATAGTAGTACTTGTCTAATTTGCTGTTATATGTAAATATATAAGAGTTCTGCTAATTAAAAAAAAATTACTTAGTTTTAGAGAGAAGGGAAGGGAGGGGGAAGGAGAGGGAGAGAAACCTCAATTGGTTGCCTCTTGCATGGCCCGCAACCCAGGCGTGTGCCCTGACTGGGAATTGAACCCTGCAACCGTTTGGTTTGCAGGTCAGTGCTCAATCCACTGAGCCACACCAGCCAGGATTAATATTTTAAATTTAAACTGATGGTCAAAAATGCTGGATTCTGCCCTAGCTGGTTGCCTCAGAATAAAGGGATGGAGCTTGGTTGTTTTGGTATAAAGTAGGTGAGGAGGTTTCTGGTTATCTGACAAAGAAGTGGGAGAGGGGACAGGGGTCGCAAGGTCACTCAGACAAAGCAGAAACCAGCAATAGTTGCCCTTTCTGGAGCGCTTTGGTGTGTTAAGGGTTTGCCTTAATCACCTCACGCAGGCGCTCCATTTTACAGGTGCGGAGAGTGAAGTCAGGTCATGTAAGGCCATGACTGCGGTCACACAGGGAGCCTGCGTGCTCACTCCAGGTCTCATGTCCCCAGACCCTGCACAGCGACAGTGCTCTTTGGAGCATCGATGTGGAGATATCAACTAGAAGTGAATGAATAAAAGATTTCTAAGCCCAGCGATGGCTCAGTCCCAGTGTATGAGTTTGTTGGGAACCTAGTAAGTAAAGTCTTCTGACTTTCCTGTAACACCTGGCAGCTCAGGTGTGGAGAGGTTGGGGCGGGAGGGGGAGGTTAGGAAGGGAAGGGGGAGGGCAGGGAGGAAACAGACTAAGTTAAATAAATCAGAAAAGGGCTGATTTATTTAGGGCACAGGATGGCAATGGGCTGTGTTTGTAAGAAAATTTGTTTCAAATTCATTCTTACAATAAATTTATTGTGGTTCTCTTTGATTCACGGTACATTGGGATATGGAGGAAAGAATGCAAAGACGAATAAGATGGGATCTTTTTTTTTAAAGATTTTATTTATTTATTTTTAGAGAGAGGGGAAGAGAGGGAGAGAAACATCAATGTGTGGTTGCTTTTCACGTGGCCTGCACTGGGATCCTGGCCCACAACCCAGGCATGTGACCTGACTGAGAATTGAACTGGCGACCCTTTGGTTCGCAGCCTGCGCTCAATCCGCTGAGCTACATCAGCCAGGGTGAAGATGGGAGCTTTGAGCTCCAGAAAAGGTTAGAGAAGGCGTTAAAGTACTTCATCATGGTGCGTGATTGAAGGGTCTGAGAGGTGGCAGGCTGAGCAGTTATCCATTTTGGCTTGTAGGTTGAGGGTGGCATTACGTAGGGCGGGCTGGTGGGTGCCATCCAGCTTCTCAGGAAGACACCTGGGGATTTTGGTCACTAGGCTTTAAGTCTGGTTCTCAAGTCACAAAATGTATTTTGTTTTGCACCTGAAAATGATGAGTCTTTTGGAGGTAGGATTCCATTAGACTTGAGTGACTTGTGCTCAGAAAGGAGTGTCAATTTATTATTTTAGGGTGAAGGATTCCTTTCCTGTTAATAGGATTCTGGATTTTGCTAGGATATTGTTTTTCCAAGAGCAAGAGGTCTCAGAAATGAAATTTAATGATATCAAGCTTGTTTGGTGAACGAACATGAAATAATATGATAGCATAGTTTGTGGGGAGGGATACAGTTACAAAAAAAGCTAAGATTATTGATTGTTTACTGTATGCCAGGTACTGTACAAAGTGCTTTGCACATAGTAGGACATTTAATTCTCCCAGTGGGCCTTCTGAAAAGTAGGCACAATTACCCTCAATCTACAAATGAGGAAAGCAAGGCTGTCTGCAAGCTGGTGAGAGATTGAAGTGGGACGGGAGCTGCCCCGCAGGCTGATCCCGCCTGCGCGTCACGTCACGGAGGAGCCTTGCCTCCCCACAGAGAAGGCGGTGTGTCACCTGCCTGGCCCCAGAGTTTCTCTGCCTGGGGTGACTCTGGAGTGAAAGCGGCCTCCTCTGTATCCTGCTCCTCTTTTGTCTTTTCCTTCCAATTTTCTTTGTTGTTGCCCACATTCTTTGGTTAAATACAGGGTCCAGCAGAAATAATGCCTGCCTGGGTGTGGTGGGTAGGGTAGTAATGTGGCTGTAATAATTCAGTTTTGATTTGAACGTTTCACCTAACATTCCGTACGGTGCACTTGAGTGTGATGCTGTTGTGTCACAGAAGCACGTGCTTCTGGTTTTGTAATAGGAGGCTTGGTAATCAGAAGGGCGCGATTTGTGCCGGCCCCTGTGCGTCGGCACCGCCGTGCGAGCCATTTTATCTTCCTCTCTTCTCACTTCTGGTTTGGAGGACAACGTATCTATCTCCTTAGAGGGACGTTACATGTCTGCACACGTTGTCTTGGTGGTGACTTTATTATCTTAAATTATGAGACATCTCCAGCTCCTAACTTGTCAGCCGCGACCCATTCCCCACCTCCTTTTCCACGGAATCGAAAGCCAACCTCTGAGTCTGATTTTGAAATGCTCAGTCTGGCTGCAGTCCAGTTACTCCATTTAGCCACGGCTCTCCGCGTCACTCGGTAGCGCCGTTACCACCCCTCCTCTTGCGCCCTCTTCTGTCTAAATCGAACCCAGTTATTCATTGTACCTTTACGCCCTTGACTTCCTGCCTGGGTGTCCGTGGTTCTGTTGCGTTTTCAACTTTGAACGCCGTTCTTTCTGCGAAGCCTCCGCGACTTATCCCCTCACTGGGAGTGACCGCGCCCCCCTCTGGGTCTCGTAGCACAGGGTTCTTTTGTCTTCTTTTCGGCGCGGTGGACCTTCTCCTGTATATTTCGGCTGTCTGTGTGCTGCCTTTACCTCTCGCGCTGGACCATCGCCTCGTCGCGCGGGTCTGTCCGGTTGCCTTTGCATTTCCTCTTTCCTCTTGTGTCTCATTCAGCTCCCTGCACAAACTGGGCCTTTGATATCTGCTGGGTGAGAGAGTGGATAAGCAACATTTCAGATTTCATTTTCTGCTCATTGCTTTAGATTTCTTCCCCCTTCGTTGCTTTTCTTCCTTGTCTTTTAAACTTGCTGCACTTTCTGCTGCACTGGCTCACAGAACTTGCCTTCACCACTGCCTTTTCCTGTCCAGATTTTGTTTTGCCTCGTTAGTGGTCACTGTGTGGGAGAGCCACACGCTTGCTGGTCAGATTTTCTCTGTCCTTTTTTGGCTGTCTTTTCTCCAGGAGTCATATGACCAGCATGATTGCATTAAGATCCTAATGAAAAGACCATGTGTAAACAACCGTCCTTATGGTTTGCTAATCCGCTGGTTTCAAGCGGGAAACTTCCTGGCCACATTTCAAGGGAAAGGGGAAAAGGCCCTGGGTGCTGGGAGGCAGCAGATCAGAGCACGTGTCTGCGCTGTGGGATGTTAGAGGCATCCTGTTTGACCATAGACACAATGCAAGGAGCCACAGAAGCGTCTGCTGCTAGCGTTGAACCCCTGAATTTTTTCTACAGCTGGAAGAAACATTAGAGATGAGTGTAGTCCAACCCTCCTATTTTCCAGATGGGAAAACAGACCCAAAGAGGCTAAATGACAAATCCATAAGAAAGGGGATATTTGTTGCCTAGCTTTTAATCCCAAGGCTGAATGTGACTCGGGGAGAACCGTTAGCTCTTTGACAGCAATGGCAGCTTCCCTGGGCGTGGAGGCTCTCGCAGGGCTGAAAAGTGGACTCAGGCTGGTAGCGGGCTGGACTGGGGACAGTGCTCACCAGAGGAGCCTTTTCGATTGTCCCAGTCCTTTTGGGTGGTTCCCTTCTGGGGCTCTGCTTGTGGGGACTGGCTGACAGAAGTCTGTTCTTGCTACATTTGGAAAGAGGCCAACATTTAATAATAAAAATATATCTAATTTTTCTTGCTCTTTTTCCTAGTCCTCATATTCTAAGTTTTTTTTTTTTTTCCAGGCTTCATTTTCTTATCTCAGCACTTTCTGTGTTTTGATTGCTTATTCTTGGTCAGATGTTGGTGTGAAGCGTGGGAAAGCCAGCAGCTGTCTTTGGGCCCCGGACTGGGTTTTGGTGCCTTTTAGGTGCTTCTTCTCCCCGACTCGCCGAACAATGTGCTTTACTGTCATTGAAACGCTGTCCAGTGAACCGACCCTTGGCAGACGGGCAAGTCGGCCTACCTGTTTGTGGCTGGGGAGCAGCAGTGTAAAGAGACAGCCTGGAGCAGGAAGTCAAGTGCAAACAGGATGCGCTTGTTAGTGTAACTGGTGCGCCTGTGTTTCAGAACTTGCTGTGGTTAAGAAGACTTTGATATTGGAGGGTGGCTGAAGAAGTCTCAGTTTCTGGTTTGAAAAGGAGCTAAGGCCGCTAGACCTTTCTGCCCCTGCGTCCGTACAGGTGCACGTCTTCCTGTGGAGATGCGCCTTCCCCTCTTCCTGATGCACGGTGGCTTTTCTTAGCTTCCACCTTGCCCATGCTCGTGTGTTTTATAAAATGAAACCACTGAATTCACTGCCGATCTGGTTACTTTTGGTAGCTGTGGGATTCAGGCTGTGCTTGGCTATTTTTTTAAAAATAACAATAGAATATCTTAGCTTAGAATTCACCAACCTTTTAAATTACAGGATTCTTTTGTTGGATTCCCGTGTTGGAGTGTTTCCTGAGTTCCTGAGCTCTAGGTAGTTGACGAATGATCCCAATTTTGGTCTTTGAATTGAAAATTTCCTGGAGGGTTGAAGGCTGGATCTACAGCTGACTGCTGAACTGTTTGACCCCTAGGCAAGGCAGGTTTTTGGAGAAGAGATTAAACGAGTAATTAGCTTGTGGGCCTTTCAGCTGGTAAACAGTCTTAGGAACCCCTGAGAAGTCTGCTTTATTATGTTCGTTGGCCATTGGCCGGTTGACTGTGGAATAACTTTCTTTATCTGTGGGGAGTGGGAGTAATCTTGGGATCTTTGCAGGCAGTTATGACTACTTGAGTAATTTGCGAACAGGTCCTTTCTGGTGGTCTCAAACTGCAAGCTATGAATACGGGGCGGATAAAGGTCTGGGTCCTGTGTGGTGTGCACCTTGTGTTCCTGCCACGTGGCAAAGGTGCTAGCCCTGGACTCCGACATTCCGGGAGCAAATGGGTAAAGTGGTCGTAGCTGCAAATCTCAGCGTTGATGAGAAGAGCATTACTTCCTGGTGTCAGCGCAGGTATCTTTTTTTTTTTTTTTTTTTACCAAGTATCTTTTTTCCCAGGAAAAAGGGGTAGAAAAGATGAGCCAGTTTGTACTTTGTTGTGGGATATATAGGCAAAGAGTAAAACCTGAAGCCCGTGTTAATCAAGCACGTGTGTTCACACGGAGAGACTCTGGTGAGAATACAGAGGTTTTCTTTGCGATAACCAGGCAAACGAGAAATCTCCATTTCTGCTTCTTGGGATGGGTACTGGGCATCACACATCGTGGGAGGAGCAGAAGACATTTTAGAAAGTCAGCATAATTTTCACATTGACATCAAACCAAGCCAAAGGTCAGTGGGAGGAAGGGGGTGGGTAGTCTGAACTTACCCGGCACTTACTACCAAATCCCATCTGACTTCAGTTTAGTGCAGGCAGTGACGCCACTCCAGGTACGGGAGAGGAGTATGTGTTCAGCTCTTTGAATTTGAACAGGAGGGCCTGAGGAGCTAAGGGAGAAGTTTCACCTGGCTGGACTGTGGGAAAAGTGACAAACCTCCTTAGGCGGGGTAGACTTGGAAAGAAAAGTAACAGCCTAGGGCTGCATGGAGGCTGAAGCACTCTCACGGTGCTGAGAGTTCTTTGGAGATGCAAATGAAGAGCTGGTGGGAGGGGCCTGGAGTCCTTTAGTTGTTGGAACATCATTGGAAAACTGGGTTGAGTCTGATCAAATGTATCAGCTTGTCTAACAAAAAGGTGGATAGGGGATAGAGCAGATACATTTTGTCACTTTAAAGAACCTTAAAGATTTTTTTGAAATTATTCTTGGCCAACTTTTATTGAGCATGTATTATGTGCTAGGCTTCAGATACCACCAGAATCTAGTCTTTGTTCATTCTCTGCACCTACAGTAACTTTTTGCAGTCCACTTTGGGAAGGTGTAAATGCCTAATTTTGATCCTAGACGGAATGCCTGTCTTGAAGTGCTGTCTTTTCCTAGGGCACAGGAGTGCCAGAAATCCTCTCCCCTAGGCCCTAGCTTTGTGAACATTTTTTATCCTGGTTACCTGTTTGTCAGTCACTGCGATGATGTCTCGTGAAAGCAGCTGCTTCAGCGAGAAGGTCTGGAAAAGCCTCTCTGGTGAGCCCTGTTTCCTGCGCTAGAAAGTACGAGGGGGATCCGTCTTTTTATTCTTGATGAGCTTTGTCGTCAGTTTTGGTGGAAGAAGGATCCTGTGGTAATTAAACTGCAGGTCCATTTATTCTTCTTTCAGTGTTGTTGGGAGACTTTACTCTGAACTGTTTTCTTCCCTGATGGACTCACCCTTTGGGGCAAAATGCCTGCGCTGAAATGAAATGTGTAGGTTTTCCTGCTGCGGAGTTCAATCTGTCATCTCCCCTAAACTTCACACGAAGAAGCAGTCGTTTAATTGGGCAGACCCCGAGGGCGGTGTTTTGGCACAGCTCCGCTGGTTGGAGTTACTTTTCCCTGAACTTCGTAGCAGATGCTGCGGTCCCTCTGCAGGTATTTGTCAGAGGCCAGTTGGAACCAGGGAGTTTCCAAGAACATTCATAACTCGTGATTATTATGTATGTTTTTCAGTTGCTCACAACAGTTGCCATTTCAGGAAAAGAGCTCATTTATTACCAGTGGCAGGTGAACTCGCTCTAGCCTTCTTCCCCTTATTCCCAGTGTCGTTTTTAACACTTTCCTCCCCAGGACCCTCTGCTGTTCTGTTTCACACACCCTTTGGTTGCGTTTCTCCTTCCGCCTTGCTTGTGCTGTGTGTGTCAGTGTGTGCAGCATGTGCTGCATATGTCAGTGTGTGCCATGTGTCAGCATGTGCCATGTGTCAGTGTATGCTGTGTGTGCCGTGTGTGCCAGCATATGCCGTGTGTCTGTGTCAGCATGTGCCACGTGTCAGCATGTGCCATGCGTCAGCATGTGCCACGTGTCAGCATGTACCACATATGCCAGCATGTGCCATGTGTGTCAGCACATGCCATGTGTCTGTGTCAGCATGTGCCATGTGTCAGCCTGTGCCACATGTACCAGCGTCAGCATGTGCCACGTGTGTCAGCATGTACCACATATGCCAGCATGTGCCATGTGTGTCAGCATATGCTGTGTGTCTGCCAGCATGTGCCGTGTGTGTCAGCATGTGCTGCGTGTGTCAGGATGTGCTGTGTCAGTGCCAGCATGTGCTGCACATGTCAGCACGTGCCACGTGTGTCAGCGTGTGCTGTATGTGTCAGTGTGTGTCAGCGCATGCCGCGTGTCAGGAGCACCAGGCAGAGCTCTGCTGAGGCCTGGGTGTAGCGGCTGAGGCCTGTCTCTCTGATTTCTTATCTCCGTTGATTCACTTCCCCGTTTGTTTTCTGTGCGGTTCTGTTTGCGTTCTCTGCAGTTCTCAGCACGCGCCTTTCCAGGCCCCGGCCCCTGCAGGCACCGAAGCCTTCCAGAGGTGTTCTGATGTAGGGAGGGGAGCCAGGCGGCTGCTCTGCGGGAAAGGGATGGGAGCGATGGTCTTGTTCATCTTTGAGGCTCTCTCTGGTTTTCTAATGCTGTATCAACTGTCAATTTTAATGTTTTTCTGTTACTTTTAGAAGATAGTCTCTTACCATTCTTATTTCTAAGTAATCTTAGCAGACAGTTAAAAGTTATCTTCAGCGTGGAAGAGGTAGGCACTACTCCTTAGGTTTTTCCTTACAGGTATTTATGTGGTTATATGGGTTTAAACCCTTTAATTTGCTCATCATCTTGGAATCATGATTGCGGTTTTTCAATCATGAATTTGTTGCCCTCCACCTCCCCGCCCCACCCCCCCGCAAAAAAAAAAAAGAAAAGAAAACTCTAATGCTGTTACCATTAGCAATGCTTCAGCAAACACCTGGTGACCGCATTTACCTGCACTAAGGCTGGGACCAGCGCTGGGAGATAGACTCACCCTTGTTTCCTGTTTCACGTGCCACACCCCAGCTGCAGTTAGGCAGTCGGTAAATGTGGGCGCTACTTAGAATGCTCGTCTGCCCAGGGTGCGATCACCATGCAACGCGGGCAACTTGCCTGTGTTCATCCCTCTGGGAATCCTCAGCAGCTAGGAGAGGGTTTGGCTGACAGTGTTGCTAAATGGTCAGATGAGTGAATTAAAGTTTTCGGGCGGTGCACTAGAGGCACAGACAGGGCGAGGGGCTTCCCCGAGGAAATAGGTGCGAGGTGTGGAGTGAGGGTGGGGACTGTCCTGGCAAAGGCTGAGCAAGCAGGAAAGTAAGCTTGGCATTGGAGGGACTGCAGGAATCGTAGGGTGGCTGCAGCTAAGAGCAGGGCAAGCGAGGTCCTGAGCTCTAAGGTTTTGCTTTCATTAGTATTTAATAGTTACCAGTGAAAATTTTATTAAAAGGAGGGTAACACAGATAGAGCTTTAGTTGTAGTTGACACGGTTAAGTCAAAACCCCCTACTCAGCCTTGACTGGTGTGGCTCAGTTGTGGTGAACCAAAGGGTTGTTGTCCGTTTGATTTCCAGCCAGGGCATGTGCCGGGGTTGCTGGTTTGGTCTCTGGGCAGGGGGTGTACGAGGGGCAACCGATCAAGGTTTCTCTCTCACATTGATATTTCTCTCCCTCTGTTTCTCCCTCCCTTCCCCTCTCTCTAAAAATAAATAAATAAAATATTAAAGAGAAAACACAATCCCATACTCCGCTGGAACGAGGCCAGGCCAGAATAGAAACGGAAACATCTTAAGTATCGATTAAGGGCTTTCTTTTTAGAAATTGGGGGTCTATCTACAGCATCAGTCTTGCCCTGAAGTTGCAGTAAGTAGGAAATGCAGATGACTTAGTGGATGTACAAATTAAAATGTTGGGCCCCCAGGGATGGCTTTCCTGCCCACTGCACCTTTTACAAGGTCCTCGGGTGTTGAAGGGTTGGCTTGGTGGGTAGGTGGGTAACCCTTTTTGGTGTCTCTGGAAGAGGTAGGAACTGGTCCTAAACATTTCCTCCCTGCCGGCCACTCTGTGTGATCTCTGTTGTCTTCTCCCGCAGTCCGTCGGTTAGCCTCTTCCTCCCAGCCCAGCGCGCAGGCGATTGGATTCCTAGTGCCAAGGGCAGGGAGCGCGGATGGTGAAACGAGTCCCCCTCTTTCTGTAGGACTACAGATTAATTGAAGAACTTGGACTTAGCATCCTTTCACTCTCTAGCTGTGTGACCCTGGTCCAGTTACCCAGCCCTCTTCATTTACAAAATGAGCATTTAAATTGATGTTTGCAGGATTATTGTATTAAATGAGGCAATAGATGCAAACATAACAACTCACTAAGCACATGTTAGGTGTTTTGTAGTGTACTTTTTCCTTAAAAAGTATACATTTCTCGGATCATCTGCTAAGGGACTTCAGGACCCCTTGGTCTGAATAACTCCCCCGCTTTTCCTCTTGTCTGCCCCCTGGAATGACAGCACAGACGATCCTGTCTCCCCTGTAAACCTTCTAAAGCTTTGATCACTTTTATTAAAGTATCACTTGGGAAGCAGAGACAGGAGGCTGAGCCTGAGACCTGGCATCTTTGAAATCTTTACTAGTCCGGGCTCTAGAAGCTGGCTTGGAGAGAGGCAGCTGTTTAACACCAGTCCCTTATGGTGACACCTGCCATTTGCAGAAGGTGTGGTACTGCCTTCTGCTCTTGCTGTAGGACTGAAAGCCTGGTAACTTGCCTAGTGCTTGCCACGTACCTTGACCAGTAAAGGTGCGCTCTCTTTATACTGAGCACCTGTGAGGTCTGTTTGGAAATAGTCCAGCCATTGTTAATATAATGAATGGTTTGCATGACATCGATGCAACCTGGCAGCCAAGGAGAGTGGACTGGAATGCATATGCGTGAACAATGATGGCTTCACTGTACTGGTCAGTGGGGGCGGTAGGCACCATTGAGTGAGCATGTGTGCTGTGTGGCTGTCATATTCAAAGTGACTGAGTGAGCAGAGCAATGAATCTGTAACAGATTTTGCATTAAGCTTGAACATTCCTCTGAGGGAACTACTGGGATGGTTCAGAAGGCCGCAGCCATGGGCAACTGGTGATTGGCAGCTTCATCACAACAATGAGCCCGCTTATGCATCGTGTCTCATGCAGAGATTTTTGGTGAAACAACAAATCATCCCAGTGATGAAGCCCAGCGAACAGCCCAGACTTGGCGCCCTGAAACATCAGGCTTTTCCCAAAACTAAAATCACCTTTGAAAGAAAAGAGATTTCAGACCATTGATGAGATTCAGGAAAATATGACAGGGCAGCTGATGGCCATTGGGAGGTCCCAAGGTGCCTACTTTGAAGGGGACTGAGGCGTCACTGTCCTATGTACAGTGTTTCCTGTATCTTCACTAACTGTCTCTGTTTCTCATATTACACAGCTGGATACCTTCTGGACAGACCTCGTACTCTGTCTCAGCCTGTAAAGGGTATGTGTGACCCTTCCTGTTACACAGAAGCTCAGAGAGACAGATTTCTCAAGCTCATTCAGTTATTCTGTGTTAGAGCCAGGATTTAAGTTCAGGTCTGGCCGAGTCTAAAACCAGAGTAAAACCTTTATTTGGGAACTTCCTTTTTTTTTTTTTTTTTTTTTAACTGTTCTGTTTTTTAAAAACTTTGCTCTAGAATGAAATTCTTATCTAGGAAATACGCATCATCCATTACGTGCATCCAAAGGACTGCCTTGGAGGTTTCCGAGCCTTAGGGAATGTACTCCTCTGCCGTGTCCCAGCCCTTGTGAAGCATCCCTTGTTTATCCAGCCTGTCTGCTGCTTCGGTCGGGCTGTTGGTCAGATCCAGGCCTTGGGTTCCAAAGTTCCACCGTATACTCGTCTCCTCTGTGACTTAGGTGTTCTGCATTCTTTATTCTCAAATAAATAGCTCCAAAATGGTCTCAGTATCACGGCGAACGTGCTCCATCGCCCCACCCCCAGCAAGCGAGACCAGTCGGTCATACTCTGTGGGTTGCTCACTCACAGACGCGACATTTGTCCTGCTTGATGCTCATTGTGTTGTCACCGGCACTGTGAACCTTCCCCGTCCGAGGGGGACACCTCAGGCAGGCTCACTGGAAAATCCCCAGGACTAATTCTGAGATTCTGTCTTGAGGTCATCTGTTTCAAGGGATTTCAAGTTTCTTTTCGGACTGACTTTTAAAAGTAAGCAGCCTTCCAAGTTGAGAGATGATTGTAAAATTCAGGTGGGTTCTCACTCAGAATAATGATGACTCTTTACTGTGCTGGTGATGTGGTCAGCTGGCCGGAGACCCTGCCCAACCCTGGCCCTTGGGGGCAGGGGCCTCAAGCTGTGGGTGGACAGAGAGGGACGGGCGTTGGGCTCTCCAGCCAGTGGTCACCATGGAACATCTCTCTAGGCTGATGCTGGGTTAGACTTGTAACTTGTAATGCAATGGTGACTTATTTTAGTGTGCTGTTTGTGGAGCACGTAGCTGCAGGTTAGGCACCTGACGTGTGTCCCTGCTCATCCCTGCAATGACCTTCCAGCAGGGCAGGTGTTGTCTCTCTTATGCACGGGAGGAAGTAGACTTAAAAAGCCTAAGTCACCTGCCCAAGGCTAGCTACCCTTTGTTTTTGCTAAAGAACTTTTCCGTAGTCACTTTGCGTCTCCGTAAATGCTGAGGAAATGCTTCGGGCCCTAAGGAGAGACAATTGGTGCCCGGGGCATCGGCTGTGTTGGCAAAACACTGGGTGTTCCTTTGCCTCCGGCGGTTCGTTCCGCAAAGTATGTGTGTGTCCGCTGTGGGGGCCCCGCGGTGTGTGTGGTGCGGGTGAAAACCTCAGGGCAGACGGGGTTCCTGCCCTCGGGCTGTAAACGGACCAGTGCGTGATCACAGATTCTGGTGGTTATCGTGAAGGACACTCAGGGTGATGAGGGGGGTCTGTGACTGAGGAGGACCCCTCTGAAGAGGGGACGCTGCAGCTGAGACCTGAAGGACGACAAGGCGCCTGGACGAGCGTGCTGTGCTTAAAGGGCGGGGAGGGCACCGTGGTTTGCAGCTGCGCGACTGGGGAGGAAGGACATGCCAGCAGGACGGGCGTTGGACAGGGAGGCAGGGGCCGATGCACGCCAGGGACTTCTACTCATATAAGGGGTTGGAAGTTTCATTCTAAAATGCAGTGGGAAGCGGTTAAAAAGCTTTTAACGGGGTGTTTTGCGGGGAGGAGGGAAGTGGCTGAGGCTGTGGAAGAAGCAGGGGAGAGGGGCGAGCACTGGAGCGGAGTCTGGTTGGGGGGAGGCCCGAGTCCCTGCCCCCAGGGACTTTTTGCGTCGGTTGGGTGGCACAGTTAACACGCACACAGATAATAGTAGCCAGTGCCGAGTATCATTCTTGAGATTAGAACGTGACGTTTAAACTGAGGGGTGAAGGACAAGAAAGCCACGCATGTGATGTTCTTGAGAGAGGAGTCCGGGCAGCAGGAACACACAGCAAGTTCCACGGGACTGAGGAGGGAAATGTGGGCGACGGATGGGAGGTGCTGACTGAGACCATGTTGGGGTGGGCGGGGGCTGCAGAGATGGGAACTTACAGTCTTCAGCTTCAGGACGGCGTTTAGGCGTTTAGAGCCACCGGCTGGGAGCTCCTTGGGGGAGGGGGTGGGGTGGGGTGGAGAGGGTGCTGGAGGGAGACAGCCGGGGCCCTCCCAGCGTTTGAGAACGGGGGTGAGGGGGGCGGGGCAGAACCAGCACAGAAGCTCTGAGGTAGGGGTCACTGAGGGCACAGAGTTCTGGAGGCTAAGGAATGATTAGAAGCGAGCGTGTCTGAAGGAGGAGGGAAGGAGGGTCACCGCGTCCAGCATTGCTGGAGGTCGAGCTTGGACCGCTGGGAACTCCTTGGGGACCCTGCTAAGGGATTAGGGGGAATGGATAGGTCGGGCCCCACTGGGGACGTCTGAAGAGCGAGTTTGAGGGGGAGGAAGTGGAGTCAGACATTTGGGGAAATCTTGATGTGGAGGAGAGCCGAGAACGGGGCCTTACTGAGGAGCGGGGACGTGGGGTCAGGATGGTTGTCTTTGTTACTGGTTTTTACACATTGCAAATGTTGTCCCACATGCTTTAAAGCCCTCTCTTGTATCAACTTCTGACTGAGATGTAACTGGAGCAGTCCACAAATTGTAAGTTAGGATTTGATGAATTAATAGGCTTCACCATCTAAGCGACTTAACGCCCAAATCCTTGCTTACCGCCCATTCGCTGTGACCTTTCACAAGTCATTTAACTTCTGTAAACCGTGCCTTCGTCACCTGAGGATGGGAGGAACCGATCCGCCTCGCTGGAGTTGTCGTGAGGATCAGGTGGAAGGACACCGGGCAGTACCTGGCTCAGCGCCTGGAGGACGGATAAGAGTTCTTCCCGTGAATGGCCGCTTTCTTCTCTCCTTGTCCAAATATGTCATCACTTACCAGTTATTTCAGGGAGGCACAGCTAAGCCAGGTTGATAGGTTTGCCATGGCATTTCTTATCAAAGCCATAGCAGTTGTACTTTAACTGCTCTTTAAGGGTAATATACAAGACGAAGCAAAGCCCGTTCTGTGTTGATGATCCACTGCGTGGGGTACTTTTCTTTACGCTCTTACAGTGCAGATGCTTTTCATGATTCTGAGGATACAGTAGTGAGCATCTCGTCGTACTGGGGATGATTCTGTGAGGCTTGCCATCTAGCCGGTTTCTGGCAGGCCATGTCAGAAAGTGCTTCTTTGAGGATTGGAGACATTTTAATTGGGTGTTTTGACAGGATTTTTATACCGTGGGCTCACCATCAGTGCGTTAATTCCGAGATGTTGCCGTCTCCGCACCGCACGGAGCCTGCTCTTTGCAGAGGTACCTTGGCACGCAGGCCAGGCCGTCAAACTCACAACTGGTTGGACGGGGACCTTGGGGACTCGGCGTTACTGCCGTCGATTCTGGGGGTCGGCAAGGCGGTTTCGGAGTGGCGGTGCGCACCAGCCCTCATTTTAGCAGGGCGCTGGCATTCCGACCGCTCTACGTCCACGCCACGGGTCAGACTCTCCTCCTCCGCGGGGAAGCCCCTGATGACCACGGGTCCACTTAAATTATTTGGCGTGGTCAGGCGACCAAGGGAAGCAGTCACGTTCCTCCCCTCTTGCCTCCGACTCTGGCCACGCTCGCCCTGCCTGACGCAGGTCCTTTCGCTCACCTTGCCGTTAACACTGCGGCTTCCCTGCCCAGCAGGGCGCAGCCTCCCAGGAAACAGCAGTGTGCTTACCCAGCTGACCAAACCCCGTGTGCCAGCCAGCCATTCTGGCCTCGTCGCGCAGGGTGCTTCCACGGGGGGGCAGCGCGTTCTCCTGCTCACCCAGCCCTGCGTCTCTCCTCCTCCTCCTTCCCTGAAGGCAGAGTGGGAGAGGAGGCCTGGCCGTGTTCAAACACACTCAGTGGGAGAGCAGAGACTGAACTCGAGGATTAAGTCTCCACGTCCCTCTTTTCTGAAGAGGGTGAGGGGGATCGAGAAGGAATTTCGAGAGCCCTCCGTGAAGATGTGATAACGTTCTCCCGAGATCAGAAGGAAAGGTGCAGATCAGAGAGGGTAGTTTTCCAATGTTGTCAACATGGGGAGAGTTCTCCGTGCTCCTCACAACTGGTTCCACTTTCGTTCCTTTGTCAGACGTCACATCAGATGCCGGGTACGTGAATCGGCTTAATGAAAAAACGCCTCCCAGAGAAAAGTGTTAGGTTGGTATAGCGATGTTAGAATGACAAACTCGTTCCGTTCACTCCCTGAGATAACCCCAGGTCTAGTTATTATCTGGGCCTAGGGCTTTCCAGTTTGGCCAGAGAGCACTTTTAACTGACCACGTCAGGAAATGCTTCTCTTTGGTATTTAAATATACTCGAGGAGCCTGTTGACGCTGGTGGCCCTGCAGAGTGAGCAGGTGTGAGGGACTTCAGCAGCGGGCACCTTTCCAGAGCGGCCCCTTCCCCGCGCACATGCATCCCCAGGATCAGAGCGTCCTCCCCCAAGCACGGGGCCCACGGAACAGCAGAGTGGCACACGCCGAGTCTTCACCCAGAGCCCAGTCCTGGCTAGAATAGCCGGCTCCTCGAACGGACGGGCCAAGGGCTTTTCCTTCAGAGCTTCCGGCGGAGGCAGGCTCCACGAGAAACAAAGCTGAGAGAACGGAAGCCGTGCCTCGGAGGACACAGCGTCTCGACGCCCCGCTTTCGTGTCGGGATGGCCTACAGCACGTCACTGGGCCACAGTCCCCCGGGCACAGGGACCTGGTCAGGTCCGCTTTTGGTCTCCCTGGCGCCCAGCGCATGGCCAGTGCTTTCTAAGGGCGTATCAAGCCCAGGCTGGGTCCCAGGATTTTCCTGCCATTTGTGCCTCACCAGGAGGGTCTACCCACGGTGGCAGAGGCCTTATCTCTTAGGAAACAATCACAACGTGTAGAAAAGTTTGTTCTTTTCTTGTGGTTAAACGCCTCCCCCTTTCCTTTTTATTTCATTCTTTCACGTCTCTCTGCAAACGCTGTAGGCTTGTTTGCGGTTATGTCTGTCTTCACTCCTGTTGCGCTGTCTGGTGAGAGGGACGCCCTTTCTCCCGCCCAGACTCTCCGATCGCCGCGTCACTTTTCCTTCTACTCCTGGCCCTCGCTCCCATTATTTATTGGTAGCGTCCTTCCTCTGTAATCTCTTAGTCTTTGGGGCTTTCCTCTGCAGTCTTTAAATATGTCTACGTTCTCTAATTTTAGTGACCTGGATCCTCTTCGATTCTTTCAAAAGTTCTTGAAAGAATACTTTATCCTTAGAGCCTTGGCAAATCCTCACTTTTCATTCACTTTCCAACTTAAGGTTATTTTCCTAAGTAAAGAACGTACCCACATTTTCCTAAAACTAGAGCCATGGGGCATTTTCCATTTTTTATTGTGTTCTCTCTGGGTCATGTGATAGTGTGGATAGTTTCCTGAAACTCCTACACTCTTCCAGCCTCCCACCTCTGAGCATCTTTCTTTGCGTTCTGCTTGTTCGTTTTCCTCTGCTTGCCCCGCAGATCGGGTCTTCCCGAGGCTTCTCCCGGCCCTGCCTCTCCTCTGGCCCGCCGGTCTTCTGCCCCAGTCCGTTTACACACTTGCAGAGGGCTGAGGGTTCCCAAGCCTTCATCTTCGGCTGAGACCAAACCCCTGTGTGCTGTGTACACCGTCAGCACCTCCTACGGGTGCAGAACTCAACTCGGCATCTTAACCCGTGCCCCACCTTCACACACAGACACACGCCTGCTCTTCGGGGCGTCATCACGCTTACTGATTCCACGGTCTGCTGTGTCGTGTGCGTCAGAGACCCTGGGATTTGTCCAAGACTGTTTTCTTCCTCCTTTCCTCCCACCCCCTCAGTTTGTCCACAGACTGCTAATTAGGGAGAGACCTTGTGATTCATTCATTCACTAGTCCTCATTGCGCCACCTACCTGCTGGGTACGGTATGACTGTCATGGTCCCTGTTCTCCAGGGGTCACAGGCACGTGGGCAGGGAGCAGGTGTTAATCAGGCCTGCCTTCAAAAGCGAATGGGTTGTATCGCAGGTGCACTGGAGGCAGTGCTGGGAAGCTAAAAAGGGCCTAGAGTAGTCAGGGCCCTAGGTTACACCTGTGTGAGCCAGGAAGTTCCTCTCTCTGCTCAGCCTCCTTTTTTTTTTTGTTTGTTTATAAAATGGTCAAGGTTGAAATTGTTGGCTTCTTAGTTTCTTCAAGCTTATCGCATCTTTGAACTGTGATTTTAACAAAGGCACTTTGAACAAGTCAGGAGGCAGAGCAGAAAGTATCATTCTTTTGTGTGACCTGATTACTGACTAGTAAACACTGTTTCATTTATTATCTCTGTAAACAGCAAGTTTGGGCTCAAAATGTCCATATTGACCACCTTGGTGTACTGAAAAAACATACTCTTTATCACAGCAGTGTTTGCCATTTTGGTGGGTTGTCTTGCCATCTTTAGGTTATTCTGACACTTGAAAGATTAGCTCCTCTTTGTTTTGTGATTTTAAAAAGTCAGCTCTGGCTGGTGTAGCTCAGTGGATTAAGCACAGGCTGCAAACCAAAGGGTTGTTGGTTCGATTCCCAGTCAGGGCACATGCCTGGGTTGCGGGCCAGGTCCTCAGTAGGGGGTGTGTGAGAGGCAACCACACATTGATGTTTCTCTCCTCTTTCTCCTTCCCTTCCCTGTCTCTAAAAATAAATAAATGAAATCTTTAAAATAAAAATAAGCCTGGCTGGTGCAGCTCAGTGGATTGAGTGTGGGCTGCGAACTAAAGGATTGTTGGTTCGATTCCCAGTTGGGGCACATGCCTGGGTTGCAGGCCAGGTCCCAAATGGGGGACATGTAAGAGGCAACCACACGCTGATGTTTCTCTCCCTCTCTTTCTCCTTCCTTTCTCCTCTCTCTAAAAAAAAATAAATAAAATCTTTAAAAAATAAAATAAAAATAAAAAAATCAGTCCCCTCCTCCCTGGTACTTGTATCTGGTGTGTAAAATGGGAATAGTGATCCCAAACTTTCTGATAAACGCACAGAGGCACTGATTCAGCAAGGAAGCTGGATTTTATTTATTGAGTGTCTGCTTTGTGCACGACACTGCTAGGTAAGGTGTGGGTGTCAGTGCGAGGCGGTCGCTGCTCTCAGGGAGCCCGCGGGTCAGTGGTGGGACACAATGGGTGAGTGCATCGGCGCAGCCAGCTGTCAAAGGCGCTGTGATGGGGGCTCATGGAGGGCTGCAGGTACAAACGTAGGGGCAGCTGGCTCTGTTGGATGGTGGGCCGGAAACCGGGCTGGGCGTGGCCAGCAGCATGGTGTAGGGCAAAGAGCATTAGGTGTAGGCTCAGAAGACCTGAGTTTTCCAAATCTCGGTTTTCTATATCGTATAAGCGGTGTGACCTGGACTTCTTTGGGCCAGGGTTGCCTTACCTGTGTACAGGAAATAATAGTACCGCCTCACGTGGTTGGTGTGCGAGTAGAATTACGCAGTGTGTGTGTGTGTGTGTGATACAGTTCCGTGTCTGAGCTCTAGGGTCAAGGTCATGTTCCTGAATAAAGTGGGTGTTAGGCCACTGGTGAAAGGTTGTATTTGAAGTTAGACCTCAGATTAAACCCAAACAGGGATGAGCAGCCTCTTGGAGGCAGTGCGCCACTCGGTAGCCTGGGCTACCGTCCTGGCCGAGGCGGTGCCTGCGGTCGCCTCCTGCGTGCAGAGGCAGCTGCGGTGGTGGAGGACGTGGCGGGAAGCTGCAGCCCAGCCAGTCCCCACCTCGACAGGCAGCGGCGGGAGGGGGCGCAGCAGAGGTGTGTCTTAACTCTGACCCTTTTTCCTCTCCTCCCTTTCACCAGATTCTATCATGTGGGCAACCTGCTGCAACTGGTTCTGCCTGGACGGGCAGCCTGAGGAGGCCCCACCGTCCCAGGGGGCCCGGGCGCAGGCCTATTCCAACCCTGGGTATAGCTCCTTCCCTTCTCCAACAGGCGCGGAACCAAGCTGCAAGGCCTGTGGGGCCCACTTCGCAAGCATGGCCAGGAAGGTAAGTGCTGGCTTCTTGGCGTGCTGCAAGCTCAGGCCCTCGGGCCCCTCGCTCTCCTTCCTGTTCTGCCCCTGCCTTGCCTTTGCTTGGGCAACGCCTGTGACCCAGGCCCATCCCTTTCCCAAAAGTAGTAAAGGAAAGACTGACCAAGCAAAGTCAGAGCGTCTCAGCAGAGATTTGGGGCTGGCTAGACCTGAGTTTAGATACCAGCTTTGCCACTTACTGGCTGTGTGATGGAGCCTTTCTTGACACTTGCTGTCTCGTCTATAAAGTGGGACGTGATGGTTGCCCCCCCCCCCCCCCCCCCCCCCCCCCCCCCC
>PVKU01002845.1:39446-74343 GCA_004027475.1 Anoura caudifer | reverse complement strand
CTCACGCACCATGGGGGCTGTGCTTCCCAGATTAGTGGGCAGGAAGGCAGCTTGCTGGCGGGTGCTGCTGGTGGGTGCGGGCCCCACTGTCAGCTCCCAGAGGCAGGGAGCTCTCCGGCCAGGCACCGGGACCTGCAGAAGGAACTGCATCCGCGCTCTTCTGGAGGATGAGCGGTTCGCAGCCCAGCATGCGGCGTTAAAGTGGTGGTGATGGGAAACGTGGGAGGAAAAAGATCATTTTTACGCCATCTACCGTGTGCCAGGGACTGTTGTAGGCAGTTTAGATTTGTTTCATTTCATCCTCACAACAACTCTGTGATGCAGGTTTTAGAGTCCTGAACTCCCATTTTATAAGAAACTTAAGGCTTGGAGTTTAATAGTTAAAAGGAAACTGTATGTGCCAAGTTCCTGGCAAGTAGCATGAGAGACGTTGAAATGCTCGCTCTCCCTCCTGCCCTCAGATAGCACCGCAGGGGCGCAGAGTGGTTCAATGGTGGACTCGGGATTCAAACCCAGACCCCTGTCTCTCAAGCTCTCTCCTACAGGACGTTCAACATGTCAGGGCTTCTGCAGCTTGAAGTGTGGACCACCCACCCTTTTTATCTGGAAGAGGATGGGGGATGGGCATTTTGCCCCGTGGGCTGTATTTTGCCTCCACTTCACTGCTGCGCAGCAGAGGTGGGCACATGGCAGAGCTGGGTTGTGATCTGCCGGCCACCCAGGCACTGTGAGGACTCAGCCAGAGAGGCTGCTGCAGGCGAGCAGGCAGGGAGCGGCTGCTCGGAGGGCAGAGGTGCCCCTCCTTTTACAGGGAGACTGAAAAGTTCAGTCTGGAGTCAACAGGTTGAGACCAACGCGGAGAACAGAGGCATTTGGTGCTGCCTGGCCTCGGTCTGGTCAGTGATGGGGACGGTGCGGGGAGCGAGGGTCCAAGATGGAACGGGAGGAGGGCGTCTGGGGACTTGGCACAGGCCTCGCGCCGAGTTTGGCATTTCAGATGCCTTATCCCCGTTCGGTCCTCGCAACGGCCTGTGAGATCTGTGCTATTACTCGTCCCCATTTTACAGATGAAGAAATTGTTCCCTTTACCTAAGGCAGTCGTTTCAAGGACTGCTCAGCTACGTGAGGACTCCGTTGGATGGCCAGAGATCTTGATGTTTTCACAGTTAGGCAGTGAGAAATGTTAGGGACAGCTGCTGCGGGAAGTGGCGAAGTTATTGGCAAGAAGGAGCAGGGAGCACCCTTGTTTAAATGAGCAGAGTGAATCTGTGATGGGCTTGTTTGAAACTTATTTTTTTAATCTCGTTTGTATAGCTGGTTGTTATTGAACAATTTAAAAAATTATTACAGTTATGTAAGTGTACAGCTCACAGAGTCAGGTTGTTTGACAAAGTTTGTTGCCACCGTAGGTAGGACCCCCTTTCTCGTTTCGCTCCCGTCAGAGGCAACTCGTTCAGTTCCTTTGGTCGGTAGTTGCCTCCGCGTTACTGATGGATATGGACGCACGGCCTCAGTCGTAAATCCATGGGCAACTTCTGACCCTCCCACAAACTTAGCCGCAGTTTCTCAGTGTCCGCAGGTGATTGCGGACCCCCCCACCCCCCCGCCGCCTTTAAAATATGTCAGTTACACTCTGTGGGGCGGACATGGAGGAGAAGGAGCAGAGAGGGCAGGGCTGGTGAGCTGGGGCGGGGCCTGGCGCGTGAAGCATGTTGGAAACTTGGGGGCACAGGCGGGCCTGGTGAGTTCCTGACATTTCTCGAGAGCTCATTTCTCCTTGGAGGGGAACGGGAATGAGCAAGGAGAGAAGGTGAGTGAGCTGTGTCTCCTGCCTTCCGAGAGCTCCCTGTCTCCCAGGGCAGCGGCAGGCTGTTTTTGCTCCAAGCCGTCTCTGTCGGTGGTGCCTGCCTGCGTTCAGCAGCAGCCCTGACGGTTGTATTGTGTAGGGGGTTTGGCGTTGGGCCTCCTGAGTTGGACCAGCTGGAGGAGGAGGAGGGGGAGGAGGAGGAGGTGGCGGCGGAGGCGGCGGAGGAGTTTGTTTGGAGACGTGGAGGAGGTAATTCCTATCTTGGATCGGAAAGACATGGGTTGGTTCTCGGGTACTGGCGAAAGCTCAGAGGCGAGACAAAGGGGACAGAGAAGAAAAGACGACTGTGTCACCCATTTGTGAGCTTACCACCTTGTGCTAAGGTTTGATGACACTATCTCATGCGATACTTCCAGTAGCGCTTACACCGACTGAACACCTGACTTTGCAGGTGAGGAACCTGAGGCTCTGGGAGGCTGGCTGTTTCGCCCAAGTTCCCTTAGCTAGGGTACGGCCAGCCAGGGCTTAAAATGTGCACCCACGTTTTTGTGTGCACTGTACACGCGACTTTTATACCCATTATTATTCCTGTGGTGTGTGGTCCTTATATCCATGTACAATGCGCATCCTTAGTTTTCCCTCAAAAATTTGGGCAAAAAAGTGCACATTCTACATGGCAGAATATGGTGTTCCTGGCGGTGTCACTCCTCTGGCTGCCCCTTCCCCTCGGGGGCTGCAGGAAGAAATGCCTACGGCACAGATGGTGAGGATGGTGAGGAAGGTGAGGAAGAGGGGCGGGCCGGGTGCAGAAGTGGGCCTCGCCTGTGCCGGGGGTGTGGGTGGGGAGGGGTTGGGAGCAGGAGAAGGGCAGACGGGGAGAGGAGAGCACCCCGCCTGCCTGAGCTGCCACCGCCAGCTGCCCCGATGCCGGATGCGTGTGCGCCCCTGGCACTTGTGCAGGCCGGCCAGCCCTGCTGGCTCGTCGTCCTTCAGCCGCCTCGTTGCTCAGTCGGTTTGCACCAATTGCGAGTCTGTGCGCTCAGGGCCCCTCCTCGCAGGGCTCCTCTGCTCATTCTGCCCACGTTTGCTGGCTGTGGACAGCGGGTTCTCCTTTCCCTGCATTCTCTCCTGCCTCCGCAAACCGGGGCTCAGCCTTGGGCCCTGCCTTTCTCCTTTAGATGCGTTTCAGGTGCAGGCTGACTTCAGAGCCTGGGCCGGGGGACAGAGGGGCATGGAAGCCGGGTTGCTGTCTTTGCATTCCGATCTTGCACCCAGGAAACCACCTGCGTTGGAAGAAAGAGCAGGGTGTTGTGGAGCTCCGGCTAATGGAGCGACTCAGACCTTTTTAATTTGTCAGGTGAGGCCTTGTCAAACTGCACTGACGTAAGTGACAGTCCCTGTCAGGGCCTATAGCACTGTGACGTTGGAGCCTCCTGGTGTCACTAGCAGTCCCCCTAAACAATTTTATTTTCCAACGGAAAGGCTTCAGGTGTGAATGAGCCCCCAGGCCCCAAACACCCATTTCCTCCCTGGGTGGCGTGGGTGGCAGTCGGTCCCAGGACCGTGGCGGTGCAGTGCAGTCGTGTGCACGTGGAAGGCAGTCCCCACGCGTTTCATTGTCTGGTCACAGCTGTGCAGAGAGAGGGAGCTGGGTGTGTGTCCTCTGCAGTGCCTTCCGAGTGCTCGGAGTCAAGGTCGGGGGGGAACATCGTGCCCGCCCCCTTTACTGTGTGAGTGAGTGACACTTGGGCAGAGCCAAGCACAGCCAGCACAGCGACGCAGACTGGTACCCCGCCCTGCACCAGGGTCCGTGATTTCGATTGCGAGAATCCGAATCTCTCCGGCATTCTCGTTGGCTTGAATAGCTTCTATGCGTAGAAACAAGGGAGCAAAAGTATTTAGGTTAATACCTAAGTCACCGTAGGATGAAAAGTTTTCTCTTTAAACGGTTAGTGAGTGTGCCCTCCAGGGACGTCCCAGTGTGTCCCCAGGCATTAGGTCTCGTGTGGGAGTGTGACCTGCTCTGGCTGCAGCAGGCGCAGCCAGATGTCACCGTGCTCGCTCAGCCTGTGCGGCAGGAGGCCGAGGACTGCTTCCTGTGAGTTGAGCAAGACATTGCGTGTTGTGCCCTGACTGGTGTGGCTCTGTGGGTTGGGCGGCAGCGGCCACCAGTTCGAGTCAGGCCAGAGCCACATGCAGGGGTTGTGGGCCCGGTGTCCCTGGTCGGGGGCGTGCGCGAGGTAACCGATAGAAGCTTCTCTCTCACATCGATGTTTCTCTCCCTCTCTTTCTGCCTCCCTTCCCTTTTCTCTAAACACAAATAAATAAAAACCTTTAAAAGACAAAAGGCATCAAGTGCTGTGTCATCTGCAGATGTGGGCGTTGCTGGGGCCTGGCGGTGCCAGCCCGCTGCCGGGCCCTCTCGCCACCCCTCTGAGACTCTCAGTGCTTCCACAAACAGGAGCTCCCGACCCGGGTTCGGAGGGCCGGCTGTAGCTCTCTGAATGTGCTCCGTGGGGGTGCTCTTCTGCAACACTGAATTCCCAGCCCTCCCGTGGGCCTTCCTGGGGGCGGGGCGGGGGACGGACACCGACCTCTGGATGGGGCACCGGGTTGGGTGTTTGCAGATGGAGAGCCAGGCCACTGGCTCAGGACACTGCTGTCAGCTTGCCTGGGACCGACTCAGGCAGCATGGCCCAGTGGAAGGAGCGCGACTGTGGGCGTTACACCCCTCGGACAGACCCAAGTGTGGGTCCTGGCTCCGTTGCTCTCGGCCTGCCCTGGGGCACGGTGCTCCTGACTCTAGGCTTCAGCTGCTTTGTTGCGAGGCAGGGAGGCATGTAAGTACCTGCATTGCGGGTTGCTTCGAGAATTAAATGACTAGGTAGGCCTGGCTGGTGTGGCTCAGTGGACCTAGCGCTGGCCTGCAAATTGAAAGGTCGCTGGTTCAATTCCCAGTCAGGGCGCATGCCTCGGTGGTGGGCCAGGTCCCCAGTTGGGGGCGTGCGAGAGACAGTCGGTCCATGCTTCTATTGATGTTTCTCTCTCTCTCTTTCTCCCTCCTTTTTCCTCTCTCTAAAAATAAATAAATAAAATCTTAAAAAAAAATGACCAGCTAGGTATCGCTCTAGCACACAGTGGCCCCTCAGTAAATTCCGTTCATTCTAACCACCACCACCGCCGCCACGACCTTTGCACATTTGCGTTCTTACTCCAGCAGTGCAGTGCGGAGCCACAGTCCTGCCTCTCGGCACTACCTCGCGTTTGGCAGCAACGGGAGTCAGGACAGTTCCACTCACTGTGGACTCCGGCATCAGATACGCCACATGCACTGTCTCTTACCTTTACAACAACCCTGGGAGGTGGATGCTGTTACCAGCCCCCTTTTACAGATGAGGGAACTGGAGGCTAAGGTACACCCCAACGCGACACCACAAGAAATGGAGGAGGGAGACAATAAAGACCTGGTGGCCTTCTTAGTTCATGGCCTCCATTTCTCTATTGGTAAAAGAAACACAGCCTCACGTGGGATAGGACACGCCGTGTCCCGTCCAGGGAGGGACACGCAGAGGGCCTGCCACCTCTGAGTGCAGTCTGCAGGCTGGCTTGCATCCTCAGGCAGAGGAGGGGGCTTGTCAAGGAGCGCTGGGCGGTCTCGCCAGGCTCGGCAGCCCTGAGCTCCCAGCCCGCCCCGGCTTGTTCTCACGGTCTCACGTGGTTTCCTCTGCTTCTTGCTCTAAGCAGCAGACCTGCCTGGACTGTAAGAAAAACTTCTGCACGACCTGTTCGAGCCAAGTGGGGACCGGGCCCCGCCTCTGCCTTCTCTGCCAGCGATTCCAAGCAACAGCCTTTCAGCGGGAGGAGCTCATGAAGATGAAGGTGAAGGACCTGAGGGACTACCTCAACCTCCATGACATCTCAACGGAAACCTGCCGGGAGAAGGAGGAGCTCGTGTTCTTGGTGCTCGGCCAGCAGCCCGTGACCTCCCCGGAGGGCAGGACTCGTGCCCCCGCCTTCTCCCCAGACTTCCCCGAGCAGCAGGCCTTCCTGGGCCAGCCCCACTCCAGCACGGTACCTCCTACCTCACCCGGCCTCCCTTCTCCGCCCACGCAGGCCGCGCCCGCCCCCGCGGCCCAGGCTCAGGAAAACCGGCAGGTACGGCCCTTCTGCGTCTCTGCCGGTTCGAGGCTGCTCATTCCCCCACCTGCGTGGTGGGAGCGGGTTGTGAGCGTCGGTGTCTTACGTATGTGCACAAGCGATTATTTCCTCGATATCACCCTCAGGTTTGGGCATTTTTCAGAGATGATAACACATAGTACCAGGTTTTTTTTTTTTTGTTTGTTTTTTTTGGTGCTTTTTTAATCCTCACCTCAGGATATATTTATGGATTTTAGAGAGAGAGAGAGACAAATGGGGAGACAGGGGCTGAGGGAAAGAGAGAGACATAGATATGAGAGAGAAACACGGTTGGTTGCCTCCTGTATGTGCCTGGACTGGGGTTTGAACCCACAACCGTTTTTGGTGCATGGGACAATGCTCCAGTCAACTGAGCCACCCAGCAAGGGCTCCGTTTGTGCTTAATACATATGTATCCTTAGTCAGACATTTAAAATTTAATCTCATTGCTCCAGAAATATTTTTTTAAAGATTTTATTTATTTCTAGAGAGAGGGGAAGGGAGGGAGAAAGAGAGAAAAAAACATCGATGGGTTGTCTCTCACAAGTGCCCTGACCTGAACCCGCAACCCAGGCTTGTGCCCTGACTGGGAATCGAACCAGTGACCCTCTGTGCTGCTGGATGATGCCCAACCAACTGAGCCACACCAGTCAGGGCCCAGAAATACTTTGAGAAAACTCAGTTAACTTTCCAAATTTGGTTCTGTTCAAATTGCCCTCCCACTTACTCACATTTGTTGTGGTCTTTCTTGGCTGGGTAGGGAACTCGGTTCCTTAGTAACCACCCCAAGGCACACAGGGCAAAAAGCAACATGTAGAGGGAAGGGCAAGTAGGGAAGCACAGTGACCAAGACAAGGACGGACACTGCTTCCCCTGCCAGTCCCCGGGCAGGGCAGTGGCTGGCCCGGCGCCGCACAGTAAGCTGCCTGTCGCCGTCCCAGTGGGGCCTAGAGGGGTCAGCCGCGAGCAAGGCACTGACCGAACTATGCCCCAGGCACGGGAAGGACCAGATGAAAGAGCCATAGCTCGCCCTCAGAAAGCCCAAGAGGGAAGGTGGACATGCAAACCAGCTAAGGGGTGGGAGTGGGGCCAGGGGACTTAAGCACTGTGCGAGGAGCGATGGTGTCCTGTAGGTGTGCTGACGTAAGGGCCTCGGTGTGGGGGCTTAGGACCCGGAAGGTCCATGCAGGTTCTACGTTCACTTTGTCACTGGCTCTCGGTCACCCCGGGGGAACGGCGAGCCTTCACTGATGAAACGAGGTTCGGAATCCCAGGCCACTTTTGTACTTGCCAGGATGTGGGGAGGGTGGCTGGTGTGACATCAGGTCCCGAGAGCTCTGAGCTACTTGGGGCCGGCCCAGCACTCACGCCGGCAGTGCCCACAGACGCGGACGGTTGCCGCCCCTTGTCGGTGTCGCCTCCTTTGCCAGAACTGGGCCCCCAATCCGGCTCTGATGGGCCCTGGGGTCCAAGGCCAGTGTGGCAGCCAGCTTCACCTGCAGGAGACGCGTGTCCTCCCTTGTTGGCTCCAGCACGCCTTTGCCCCACCTGGAGCTTAACCCTTCCCTGAGCTCTGCCTCTGTCTGCTGGACAGGTTCCTCCTCCTGCTGTGACTTCCTCCCTCTGCTTGGTGGGCGCTCCTCTCTGTTTATGGGGGCCTAGGAGGCTAATTGAGGAAATTGCTTTTCCCTGAAGAACCTTCAGGTGGGTTTTCAATGAAAGGAGTAGGTTTTAAGCTTCCTGTCGTTAACCGCAAGTGTTCAGACCACACCTGCAGGTCACAGCCCACCTAGACGCAGTCGGGTCCGTCTCTGATCGCCGGTGCTTCCAGAGGGCCTTCAGGTCTGCTGGCATTCCTTGTTCTCATGAGATCTATGCTTTGCAGGCCAGAAAAACAGACGTGGGGGAAGTTAATTCAGTAACTCGTGCAAGGCCACCCGCCCGTTCCCCGAGTGAGCGCCCCTAGAATGCAGATCTCACAGGGCCGGCTCTGCCAGGGCTCTTTCCTCTACCCGCGGTGCCCTGGTTGCCAGGGGAGGCAGTGTGTGCGGAATAAGCAAAACTGTGGGCAGATTCTAGTTGTAGAATTTGATTTAGCCAGTGGGCAAAGGCACCGTGCTGTGCAGCACGAGATCCAGTTTCTCTTTCTAAGAAAACAAAGGACGTACGTAAGCCATCTATTTGGGAACAGGTTAGGCTCCGAAAGGCTTCTGTGATTCCAAGTCTGCACCCCACCTGCGTAAAGCTAAGGGAAAACTGGGGTGTTTCTAAAGACGTTATTTTGGGTGCCTCCCCGTACCTGTTCTGTTGTACGTGTGATCTTAGTCTCACTTGGCATTTCTGGGTGGTGGCCGTTTCTGTGTTTCACTCGCACTGTAGTTGCTTGCCTCTTCTTAATTAGCTCCATATACATACCCTCATCTGGGAGGCGGGGCTGGGCCAATGGGTGGCTGGTTTCCTAGGCTGTCCCTTCGCTGGTGCTTCCAGACGCTCCCGGCGAAGGCCTGTGAGCTCAGACAGCCCCCCGCTCCGGGCTCCCAGGCAGCCCTTGCCTTGAGGGAGCAGTGGGTGAGGAGGATCTACTTAGGGGATTTGTGGCTTAAATGGTGATGGGCTCAGGAGGCTCCTAGTGCTGAGCGCTCTTTAGCAAAACCTGCAGGAGTACATACCTAGGAGGAGCCTTTTGAGAAGGTAGCATTCTAAGCAGAAAGAGCACAGGCGTTTGTCTTATGTTGTCTGAGGCTAGTAGACCCTTAGATGCTTTAAAATAAATTTTGGACCAGGTTTTAAGACAGTTCTTACGAAGAGTGTGCCCTGCTGGCTGGGCACATTTGCAGAACGAGAACAGTGACAGTCCAGAGAGAGGGGATGGGGACGGAAATGTCGTTTCAGCGGGGCCAGGTGAGGAAGCCAGGGAGGTGCAGTGTGGAGGGAGGGAGGGCAGTTTGGAAGAAAATAGTGGGCATTGGTCCAAGGGGCGGGACCAAGGACGGCGGGTGGAAGTTGTAGGAAGGGCAGCTTGGGGTGAGTGTCAGGGAAAAAACTCAGTGACGGAGAGGAGTCTCCTGCAGTGGTACGTGACGTTCCTGTCATGCAGGGTGTTCAAACAGAGACACATGGACGGCGAGCGAGCTAATGCCATCCTGAGGGCGGCGGGATCGATGCGCCCTTGCTCTGGAGTCGAGCTCTGTCCGTGCTGCTCCTCTGCCTGACAAAGTCGGTATCAGAGAGCCAGCCTTTGTCCCGCTGTCGTGCGAGACTCCGGCTTGCTGGGGGAGGTAGCAGTCCGCTGGGGACGTGGTGTGAGCTCAGAGGAGGCCAGTGCTGTGCAGATCGCTGGGACGTTTCTGGATGTGATGGCACTTTCTCTTCCCACAGGCCAATGGCCATGTGTCTCAGGACCAAGGAGAACCCGTCTACCCGGAGAGCGCAGCCAGAGCATCTGCTGAGGACGAGACCCAGGTGGGGCCTCTTCGGGTCTGTGCCTTTGCCTTGACCCTTTCACTGGTGTCCTTAGGCTTTTATTAGGAACCTCCCAGTGGACTCTGGAGAGAGAAGACCCAGTCTGTGATGACAGTTCAGGTGGAGTTTAGCGTTAGTGCTTTTTTGAAACTGTTAGTGCATCAGTGCGGAGTTGGGAGGTCACAGTGCTGACTGGGGCGCCTCGTGGCCCGTAGTTTCCAGTCTCTAGACTTTCTGAGAGCTGCCCGAGCGCAGGCTCCTGGGGCTGCTGCGCGAGTGTGGCTGTTCCGCCGCTGCTAGCACCCGGCAGCCATTGTTGGGGAGGGGAGGTGCGAGGGTGTCAGGCTCGGTCATGGTGGGGCCATTCCAGTGCGGTCGGGGTGACCTGCAGAGGGCTGCTTGCCCAGAAGTCTCCCCCCTTCGTGGGAAAGCAGAACTCCGCACTGGGGAGAGGAGGGCCAGCAGCACGCTTGTGGGTTCTTGTGCTGCCCGTGTGCTCTTCACGGGGACCCTGCGTGCAGGGCTGCCGCCTCCCCTCCGCGGAGGGGCAGATGGCTCGGACCAGGGCGCGGCTTGCCTGGCACTCCGGAGCATTGATGAGTGGAGGGGCTGGGAGTCAGAATCGGGGGCATCCGACTCCAGTGGGCGCTCCTTCTCTTGTACCACTGCTTGGTTTGTGGCTGGCTGTGCCTGAGCACAGGACCTGGGTCAGGAAGAGACTGGGGTCTGTTGGCAATGCAGAGCCCCAGGCCAGGGGCTCCCTGCCTCCGTTCCCACTCTCGGTCAGTTACCAAAAGTACGAGGTGCTGAGTGCTTTGGGGTCCTTGGGGAGGGAGCGTGGGGGGTTCCAGGCTGAACCCACTGATCTCATCTTTGCCTTCGCAGTCCATGGACTCAGAGGACAGCTCCGTCCCGGGCCGGAGGGCGTCTCTGTCTGACCTGACTGACCTGGAGGACATCGAAGGCCTGACTGTGCGGCAGCTGAAAGAGATCCTGGCTCGCAACTTCGTCACCTACAAGGGCTGCTGCGAGAAGTGGGAGCTGATGGAGAGGGTGACGCGGCTGTACAAGGACCAGAAAGGCCTCCAGCACCTGGGTGAGGGGCCGTCTGGGCACAGCCGCGCAGGATCCCCGAGCGCTCGCCCTCGCTCTAAAGCGGGACAGCATCTTCCAAGGGAGGAGCTGCCACACACCTTTGCGCCGCCTGGTAATACCTGTCACCCGGAGTTGAGTGCCGGGACTGGGTTCGGCGGCGTATGCTTCTGCGTAAGCCTCAGAGCGGCCCCTGGAGTAGGCACGATTCATGCCCCTTCTACAATAGAGCCCAGATTTGAGGAGCTCCTCGTCTGAGTTCATGGCCTTTCCCACTGTACGTCGCCTCCACCGTACTCACCACGACCTCCGACAGTACTGTTTAAACAGTCGGGAGACCAGGGGTCGCACCTTCGCACACGCTGTGTGAGGAGAGGGTCTGTCAGGCCGGGGCTCGGGCTTCTCCCCGTTCCTTCCCTACAGCCTTCTCCGTGGTACCGTTTTCACGTGATGCCCAGTCAGACACCTGGGCCTGTGGCCACATGAGTTTGGGAAAGAATACTTTCAATTGTGTCCCCCCGCGACTGATCCGTGGTGGATACTACGCTAGTAAAGGCAGAGAGTGCTGCAGAAGAGAAGGGTGTTTAGCTGTTTTGAACTCCGAATTCCCTGAAATGATTTCCCTTAGAACCCTCCTCCCCTCCCCAGCCCTCCCCAGCTGACCTCCTTCCTGCAGATCAACACTTAGATTCCTCGCACGCTGATCAGGCTGTGCTCTTCCAACTGCTCAAATTCATCAGATGGGGACCTCTGACCAGTCACCTGGTCAGACTCACTCCTTCCTTTGGGGCCGTCCCCAGAGTGTCCCCGCTGTCCTGAGTACGTAGGGAATGGAGCCGGCCCCACCCGGGAGCTCCGTCCAGGCGCCCTGGCTGCTGGAGTGCTGGCCCGAGGGCGCTGGGCACGGTGTCCTTCCTGCTTGGCAGCTTCGGCTGTCCAGACCCGTGGGATCCCTTTTCTGAGACCAGCCCAGACCTCCAGTGGGAGCTTTCTGTGCGTTCTCAGCATTGGGGGGGGAGAGTGAGGAGGGCAGGTGCTTGCCTGGGCGCTGGGCCATCCGTTCCCAGCAGGGGCAGCTGGAGGCCAGCGATGGAGTCAGGGTGGCTGGGGGCCCTGCTCCCGACTCAGACGTCTCTTCTCCTTCCTTTACAGTGTGCGGTGCCGAAGACCAGAATGGTACGTGGTGGTCTCTGTCGGGGGAGGGGCTTGGGCTCTCAGTCTTTCTGTCCCTCCCCTCCTTCAACCCTGGTTCCTGCTGAGAGGCTGAGACTTCTGAGCATAGCATGGGGACAGGGTGGGGGGAGTTCCCGGAGGACCGGGGCTTCTCGGCATCCTTAGAAATGCTCACCGTCCCCTCCCTGTGAAGGGAGGGAAGGGGCAGCACACCTGGGGCAGACTGACCGGCACTTTCTGGCTTGCCCAGGCTCAGAAGCCAGCCTTGGTTAAACGTGTGAAACCTTTAACCAAGTACGTGGTGCGCGTGTCCCACTGGGTTTCTTTCCACACTCCCGGTGCCCGGGCACCGCTCCCCCTGCAGTTTTCACTCCGGTCTGGGCTGTGCGTACCTTCAGGGCTCCTGGTACCAACCAGAAAGAGAGAGGGCCTTGTTGGGATAAGGGTGGGCATTGGCTGGAGCCACTCCGGAGACCTGTGGGGACAGGTGTTCCACACGGTGCTCTCCAGGTGCAAGACGCATACCCCCCGCCCCCCCCCAGCTGCCACACCACCCCTGTGTGTTGAAGGCCACACCGAGCCTGACCGGGTCTGGGCCACGTTCTCACGTGCGGGGCCCTGCCTCTGGGAAAGCCTCAGGCAAGGCTCTGTGCTTACCAGCTGGTCCTCAAAAGGGGATCTTCTCAGAGGAGTGTAGGCGCCCCCGAAGCACTTTACGACTTTGAGAAGACTCCCAATTTGTTACTTAGTACACTGGCCTTTTGCTCAGAGTGGGAGGGAGTCTTCTGGCTGACTGGTGATCAAGAGTCGAGTTCTTTCTTCACTTCTTCCCCCAAACCCTCTGGAGTTCTCCGTCCGCCCCTCACCGTGGAGTCCAGCTCACGCTAATCCCTTGGTGTCCTCCTTTCTTTTCCTCATTCCCTGGGAGACACTGGCACCTCAGTCAGTGACTGTTCCTGAAAGAAGTAATCATTAATGAAATTCCGTCAATTATTCCTGCTCACTTGGGGTATTTGTATAGTCCGGCCCTTCCCAAACCTTCCCTGCTGGGGCTGGCAGCCCCTCCGGGGGGTGAGTAGGTTCGGACCTTCCAGAGCCCGCCCGCCTCAAGTGTGTCCTGACGCTCGCGTAGTCCAGGAAGAGGAAGTGCTGCGCAGTGCGGGGAACTCCCCTGTGGGATGGCCGTGGGGGCCGGTGCAGTCCAGTCCCCCGTGCTAGCCACCTGGTTCCGGCTTCCATTTAAGACGTGCTGGCTCAGGGGGCTGGGATTTGGGGCACGAAGGTATTTCTGTTTGTGCAGCCAAACTCGGACGCTGGCCAGGCCCGCCGTTTCTCGCCGCCCAGACACGGCAGTGAGCTGTTACAGGAACTCCGAGCCCGGAGCGATGAATGCCGTCTGGGTGGTCCCCGCCCTTAGGCCACTTGCCCAGAGAGCCCCCTGCCTGGACTCGCCTCCTGGCTTCTCTCCGCTTGCAGCTGCGTGCCGTAGGCAACTCTTTGGCCTCGGTCGCCTCACCTGTAAAATGGGTAGTAAGAGTAGGGGATTGATAGTTCTGGTGAGGATTCGGCGAGTTGAAACATGGAGAGCTCCGAGGACCCTGCCCGGTGCCTGCGAGCAGTGAGTCAGCGCCAGCCGCTGTCGTGCCCGTGGGGGTGCTCGCTCACTGGGCGTTCGGAGAGCAGCCACCGCACGGCCGCTGTGCTGGGGACTCCAAGGTGAACATCTGACCTCGGGGCACATAGCAGACGCTAAGTGTGTGATGGTAGAAACTGTGTTTGTTGAATTAGCTCCTAGTACAGTGTGGGGGGTAAGGCAGACTCAAAAAGTGCCACCCAGTGTGGTGAGCAGGCGTGGGCCACGGATACGGTTTTCTGGGGGCAGCACAGAAGAGGGAGCTCTCAGCTTCTGGTGGGCTCTCCCACCAGGGCGTTCCCGCGGAAGCCCGGGGGTGTGGGTGGGACAGCACGGGGCCCCCGATCCTTGGCCTTAGTAAATTGGGGTCAGGTTCACAGGTAAGCCTGGCAGCCCTGAATCACTCATGGCAGTCCCCTCGCTGTCTAAACTTTTCGGAGCCATTTTCACCTTTTCTGCACGTTCCGCCTCTGCCTCAAGGGGTAATGAGCCCCCAGTGCCATTCGCTCAACGTAGTACAGCGTCAGGTGTCTGAAAATTACTCCTTTTAAGCTTTGAAGACTTTCCCTTATTTAGCTCTCACACTCTGGGACATATTTGATCTACAGGTACTTGACCCTTCAGATCTGTAACCCGACCTGCAGAGGCACAGATTAAAGCAGCAGCCGGAATTGGCTTCGGGGAACGTTTTCTTGGAGTTGTGGTGGAGGGGGCAGCGTGCGGGTTGGGGGTCCGCTCGCCCTGTCCCGCTCTCTCCCACCCCCACGCCCTCACTCTGCCCGCTTCTGCCTGTGTTTGTGCAGGGGGAGCGGTGCCGCCAAGCCTGGAGGAGAACCTGTGCAGGATCTGCATGGACTCGCCCATCGACTGCGTCCTGCTGGAGTGCGGCCACATGGTCACCTGCACCAAGTGCGGCAAGCGCATGAACGAGTGTCCCATCTGCCGGCAGTACGTGATCCGAGCCGTGCACGTCTTCCGGTCCTGAGGGCCGGCGCCGGCCCCTTCAGTGCCTTACAGGGACACGGCGTGCGTGTCTGGGCTCAGGGCTGGCCGGCCTGCAGAGGGGCGGGCCGCCGGGGGCGTCTGCGGTGTCCCAGGACCAGGTCAAGCAGAGATGCTGTGTCGCCTCTGGGCACGCCTGCCTGGCCACGGAAGCGCACCTCTCGGCTGGCAGGGCCTGGGGCAGCACGAACTGGTGGAGAGCGCTTGGGCGAGTCCCTGTTTCTCTGATCTTGGGTGATGATGGTAACTGATGAAGAGAGAGGACTTTCCAGAACTTGGATCCTATCTTCCTCCCCCACTCCTGTGCCCCACCCAACCCCCTGAGCTGCTTGCCTGTGTTTCACCAATCAGAACTCCTGGTAGAAATGGTTCTCTTCCTCCCCAGCACATCTGGATTTATTTCTGGTTTCACAGGCTTTCTGTGCTTTAACCGACCTTTGCTAAAGTTTCTTGCTGCGTCGCCTAAAATCCATGTGTTTCTTCAGACCAAAAAGGTGTTTGCTTGCCAGACCCGTAACGATCCTGCTTAGGACAGAGTCTGGACCAGCCAAGGTAGCTCTGGTGAGGAATGAAACACAAATGCTATTCAAAGGCATTAAAAGTCGCTTCCTTCAGTGCTTGGGTGAGAGCTGTCAGTCCCCTAACCTGACCTTGGGAGCCACCCGAGCCTCCGGCTCCCGGCCGCTGGGAAGTTCCGTGCCGTGTGTGAGACGGTGTGTGGGCCCTCTCTGCTTACTCTTGGGGGGCCTGCCCTGGTGCCGTCCTTAGTTCTAGTTCTCGAGAAAAGGAACAGCGCTGGGTGGAAGCCATGGCTCTTCGCGTAACTGACTTCTCCAACAGACAGGACTTTTCAACCGTGTCCCCCTGAGGGGGAAGCCCCTCTTTCCCGTGGACGTTTAGACATGGTCTCACTCAGGGCCTGGGACTTAGGCAAAGAACCTGGCTCCTCTCTAGCCAGACTCCTGAGTTCCTGGAGACCAAATGGGTGAGAGACATGGAGCACCTGAGACGGATCAGAAGGCGCTAAATGAGGTGGTTCCAGCCCTTGAGCAGAAGGCCGGAAGCTGTAACTCCCCGGGCTGGTGGGGACCCCCGCTCCTCTTCCCAGCCTGCTGATTTGGGGGTGGGCGAGGAGGACGCACTCTCCAGGCCCGTCAGGGAGGACCGTGCAGGGAGCAGGTCGTGTTCCTGAGCCCCGTTTGGATCTTCACCCGCCGGGAGAGCCAGAGGGCTGGGGAACAGTCGCTGGAGCGCTGGGCCAAGCATGAGCGCACATGCTGTCAGGGAGCCGTGCGTGCTGCCGGTACCCACTGATGAGCCAGGCCTGCCCTGAACAGCAGGGGGCCTTGGCAGGACCCCCCGCCCCATGCAGCCCCGATAACCAGTCATGACTCCAGAGAGCAGTGGGAGAACCCCCAAGAGGACCCGTTTATCCGTGCAGACGTGTTTGTGCTTTCCCTCCATGGTCAAGGCCGAGGCTCCCTGTGGGGGGCCCCGATTGCATCAGGTAGTTGTCAGCTGAACCCTGGGCCACTTACCTCGACACCATACCCAGTCCTGGATGGTTAGATTCCTTCATAGGAACTGGGGGAACCCGATTCCCTGTGAAGACATTTTTCCGCTGGGCAGTAAATGCTGTAGTTGACAGTGGCCGCCGGGTTAGCAAAGGGTTCAGCTGCTCCTCAATCCCACTCGGGAACAGGCCTGCGTGTGCGCACCTAGTTAAGGTCTAGCAATAACTTCGGGGTAAAGCCGGCTCTGTTCGTACTTTAAATTTGCTTTCCCTGCAGAGGCCTTACCTCTCCCTACTTCCCTGTTTTCCCTCCTAGACATGAGTCAAAAAAAAGTCACATGCCCTAATGGTTGGTTAGTAATCTCGGTAACAATTAGAACTGATACCATTTACTCATTTTGGAGAAAGAACTTGTCCTTAATTAAGTCCTCTGACCTCTTGGTGAAGGTTTTCATTTAAAAAAAAAAAAAAAAAAAAAAAAAAAAAAAAAAAAAAAAAAAAAAAAAAAAGGTGTCTAGCAACCCCAGGGATTTTTTGTATCTTCATTACACCAAAAAAGAAGTTGGAAATTCCAAGGTCTCATTTCAGTTACTATCTGACCTAGGTAGAAAACTTAATTTTTAATCCTTGAATGTTCCTTCCTGCCCCTCATGGACCCTTGGTCTTTATTATCATGGAAACATCTAATTCCTCCAATTACTCCTTGGCTTTTGCTGGGATTTCCAGAAACTTCAGTTGAGACTTTTGTAACAAGGCTCGGAGAGCTGGCAGTTCCGTGACGTGGAGTGTTGGGCCCAAACCAGTGAGAGTACGCTGTGCAGGAATTAGCGCTCCATATATATTGTGTAAATGTGCTGAAAATTTTCGGATGTGAATGTGTTACAAGTGGCTTATACTGATTCTCAGATGGGGGTGTTTAAACGAGCCCAGATGTGTATTTTTTTGTCACACCGCCCTGCTTTATAATTTTGTAATAAAGTTTCTGTGCCGATGCCTGTCTGGTGCAGCGCGAGGCTGCCGGGGGCCCGACAGTCCAGCCCGAGAGAAGCCGGGCCACCGCCGGCTGGACCCAGGCATGTGTGCACAGCTGTGCCCTTGAGAGACGGAGTTGTTTTTAGGGATGTTTGGGCCACGTCCTGTGGGGCTTTGGTCGAGACAGTCCTGGCCCGCAGATGAGGAGACGGAAGCCGAGCGTTGAGGCTCCTTGAAGGCCTCACCAGCGTGCGGGAGAGGCCAGGGGCAGCCTGGACGAGGGTGGGAGCTGTGGGGAGGACTCACTGTGAGACCACACAGGAGGGAGCACGGAGTGTGGACACTGATGGTGATTTGGTGAGGGGTGGGCCTCAAGGACGGGCTTGGAGGGGAGCCTGAGGACAGCCAGTGGCCCTGAGAGGGACGGTGGCTTTGGATACAGCTGTGGTGGCCGGAGTGGGACTTGGAGGCCGGCCCAGCCCGTGGCCAGCTGTTGTGGGCACTGCCTACACACACCTCCTGTCGAGCGCCTGGGGAGGGGCTCCAGGAGCAGCCATTGGGAGAGCTCGAGTGCACGCAGGTCTGCCCTCCGACTGCGGAGAGAGACTTGCCCGAAGGGCATGCAGGCTGGCAGCGGGGCGCAGCCCTTTGTCCTCACTGTTCTGGGCCACTGACCCGCTGAGCACCCAGCATGACCTCTGTCTGCCACCGAGCAGCAGCTTAACAAAAGCTCGAGTTCCATGGAAGTGCACTGAGGGGTACAAGGTTGTGCCGACGGCACCATCCCAGCAGCCGGGAAAATCGCGGGTCAGAAAGACCGGAAGGAGACAGGCAGAACACCTTGAACAGCGAGTGGAAGGCGCCACCTGGCAAAGCGCGCCCCCGTGCTGAGGCTGCTCCCGGAGTGTGTGCGCCCCGTGAGGACAGGTGGGGCAGAGTCAGCCGGAGGCAGCTTCAGTGTCCGTTGGCAGAACACCGAGGGAGAGCCGTGTCCTGCTGCTCCGTCCAGTTGTGTGCCTCTAGGAGGCTGGAGAAGGGGTGGAAACTTAAGTAGGTCAGTGCTCAGTGGGGCAGCTTTTGTCTCCATTGACGATAGGATAGAAAAGGTGTATTATTCTCGGTGCTGAAGCCAGACTGAATGGTGCCTATTCGAAACCACCCAGTGTTCTGAGCTAGACACAGGGCAGCACCTCCCCTCCACCCCTTCGTCCCCACACACTGCAAACTGCAGGTGGAAACCCAGGTCAGTCTGGTTAAAGCTGGCCTCCGAGTTCACCGGAAGCAGTCTCCTGGCAGAGTATACTGCCTACATCAGGCATGCCAGAGGAGGGCTGGCGGGAGGCTGTGGTCCTCAGTCTTAGAGGCCCAGACGCTGAGTCACATTCACCTGACTCACAGCCTGCCAATTTGTTAAGAAAACAGAACTGACCCTTGAGAGCCAGCGGGCCTGAGAACGTGGGAGCCAGTATCTGACTAGATGGCCTCCTGGAGAGCCCATGTCCGGCCAGCGTGAGCTGTCACAGCAGCCAGAGGCCGGGGAAGTGGCCCAGCAGAGTCCTGGGTGCTGAGGCCAGGCCCCTCCCGGGGGCAGCGCCTGAACGCGCTGCCATCGTGGGTTTCCCGGCTCTGCTAGGCAGTGCCGAGTGCTGTGCAGAACCCACCGCAAGCTCATTTAAGCTTCACAGCAACCCTGCAATTCAGGTGCAGTCGGTCCTTATCCCCGCCCCTTTTGGAGGTGTGGAGGCCTAGATGGCAACTTGTGCAGGGTTGCAGCTGTTACAATTCTGGACTTGGATTCGCACCAGTCTGTCTACATGCGCCCCGTGCAACGTGGCAGTCACATGTGAGAACTCCTCCTCGGTTGTGCAAGCCCCATTCAAATGCTCAGCAGCCAGCGTGGCTAGCTCATACTGGGAGGTGTCCCAGGTGTTTCCATCGCCGCAGAAGTTCCATTGAACAGCACTCGTCTGCACTAAATTGTTCTTTTATTCAAGTAAATCGGACTTGGGGGCAAAGGAAGGAGCGTTTCTCTGTAAGCAGACTAGATTTGTCCAGTCTTACTTCCAGGGTTTTGGGGAGGCGGATCCTTTGGGAGCCCTGTATGGCCCAGACGGCCACGGGCCCCACTTGCCTAGCTGACCCGGTCTGCCCCCTCTGAGCAGACGGGCCCCCCGCGATAGGACAGCACAGCTGAAGGCATCGTACGGTGCATTCTGCGTTCTCACATGCGGCTTCCCTCCTGGGCAAAGGGCCGGGCCGAGTACAGGTGCCAAACGTAAGCAGCGTTCGGAGGGCAGCTCCTGAAGTACAGCTTTGAAACGAGCCTGCGTGTAAAGGGGGCAGGCGAGGAGGGACGGGTCTTCAGTGCAGCCCAGCCCTCACTTGGCTCCTTAGTCACTGGGGGCTGGGGTGGACAAGGGTAATTGCAAGGTATTTTATTTAGAAAAGGAATAAAGGCTTCTCTTTAAAGAAAACAGATGACAAAACCAGCACCCAGATCCGAAAGATCTACACAAGCAGCAGGAGAAGCAGCCCCGCCCGTGGAACCAGAGCGCCCGGCCCCTGACGGGGGGAACCGTGCGCGGCAGGGGTGTGGAAGACACTGGAGAGAGTCATCCCCACCGGGTCCGGGCCTCTGCCCCGGCCGCAGCCTGTGGTGGGGCAGGCGGGAGAGGGAAGGCATCGACCCTAGCAGGGAGCTACCAGTCTCCGATTCCGGATACAGGCCCAAATCCATTCTGGGGAGACCTGCTGGGCCTCAGGGTGCTTGTCCCTGCTGCCCAGCACATGTGTGGCTGAGGCCATGTCAAACTCCTGTACTAGGTCCCCATCGAATGCCACAAAGTAGCGCCTGAGACGGCTGAAGTCAGGTGTGGAGGGCGGCAGGTAGAGCCGCACCCCAGTGAAGATGTCCAGCAGCACCTGCGAAGCACAGGTCAAGGTGGGGTCAGAAGTGGGGCCGATTCAGTCTGGGGGCAGGTGGGCCTCCCCCTTGGTGAGCACAGGCCAGAGAGCAGGGTTAGAACAGCTGCTGGGCACATGGAGTCTAGCTGGCAGTCAGGACGTGAGCGCAATGTACTGGAGAAAAGGCACAGGCTTAACACCCCCCCCCCCAAACCCTCCAGCTACTTCAGAGTACGCAGGACCAACACCGACCCCGGCCTGCAGGAGAGGGAGAGCGGATGGGTCCCGGCACTGGGGGCCTGGGCAAGGGGAAAGTGCGTCTCCAAGAACCAGCTGGGGGCTGGCAGGCAGGGATGCCGCTCAACGGAGCATCCACCTGTACACAACTGGGGGGCGGGGGGCGCGGGAGCCTAGCCCGTCACTGGAGGGGCCCGGGGGCTTTGGGTCGGGGGAGACAGCCTGCTGGGACGGGGTTCAGGGCCTGAGCTGCAAGGCCTCTGCTTACTCTTGGCTGGCGGGGGTGTGGGGGGTGGTGGGGTGGCAGGACCACACTTCAGAGTGACCCAGTGTTTACTTCTCTGTCTGCCCTTTGGCTGCCAGCTCCCCCAGGACTGGGGGCTGTGGTCGAAGACTGACAAGGGGGTACAGAAGGGAAAGGGCTCCTGAGGTGACGGGACAGTCACGAAGCCGATGGGCACCCTCTCCCCGTCCTGGCCAGCGGGCCCCGCCCTGCCCTAAGCAGGAACTCACTGCTACACACCCACACCAGACTGGCTTTCTCCCCTTTAATGCAAACTGCGCCTGGGGACTGGCAGTTGGGCGGGCCCCTGCAGCCTCTCCCCGCTAGGCTGGCTGGCTACCTCCTGCCTGCAGACTCGGCTCTCCTTCCTGTCTGCTCACTGGCCCGCCGCCTCTGCAAGGCAACGAGAGGGCACGGGAGAGCAGCTGCAGGACGGGAGGGGGTTTGGCCATTGGTCCCCCAAACACCTTCGCTCCGCTCTCAGTGTTCAAGTGCAGAGTGTTGGGAGCCTGAGGCTGAGCCGCCCCCGGATGCACACCTGTCCTCACCCTCACCTTCTTCGCGGGGCACGGGGTCTCATCAGAGGCCTTGCGCTTCTGTCCCACCTTCACGGGGGTCTTCACGCCCTGCCTCTCTCCCCCTTTCACAGGGGAAGGCTCTGCAGTCAGCGTGTGGCCTGCAGGGAGAGCGCGAGATGAGAACCGAGGGGGAAGGGAGCCGACACTGGCCCCTGGAATTGGGCAGCAGAGGGCCAGGCCTTGCCCTGCTGTGAGCTCGGGGAGAAGCGCTCAGAGGCAGCTAATCCCCAGGCCAGATGGGCTCTCCCGGTCCTGGTCCCGGTCCACACATCAGGTCTCCTGAGCAGAGGGAGGGTGCCCAACAGAACGAATGGCCTCTGGCCCACGGCCGGACGTGCAACAGGAACGTGGTCAGCGTCAGCTGGGTGGACAGGATCCCGTGGTCTGAGCGCTGGAGCGGGAGCTCCACCCACGCGGCACCCCCTCTCCTTACCCCCTCCGCTGCTGGAGTGACGCCGCTTCCTTCCGGCCTTGGCACTGGTGGAGGGCTGCTCGGGAGAGGCTTTGGCCCTCTGAGACACAGCAGGCCCCGAGGCGCCCTCGTTCTCCCCGCCGCTGCCCCCTGTGGGTGAGCTCCCCTCATCTGCAGCCACCACGGTGACGTCCGCCCTCTCCTTGGACAGCTGGTACAGCTCCTGCGGAGGGGCGGGCAAGGGCAGGTGGGATCGCACCCTTCCCAGCCACTGGCCGCGGAGGCGGTCTGTGCCGTCTGTTTTAGGCACATGGGCTGGGGAACAAAAAGGGATGAAAGACAAGAAGAGAAGCTGGCTTCTTTGGCGCTTTTCTAAGCTTTGGCCCTGTTTCCTTGAGCAATGGCACAGATGGTGCCTGGGGCCCAGCCCTCCGCAGGAAGCTGTGAGTAGCAGCTCGGGGCCAGGGGCCCCGAAGCCCACAGCTGCTGCTCCCGGCCTGCGGCAGTCTGGTCTCCCTCCCTGACCTCCCTGCCCTGCCTCAGTGGAATGGGGCAAAGACGACGGGACTGTGAACAGGCTGGGACAGTGGGGTCGAGGGGACACGCAGCGAGCACCTTGAGTTGGGGGAGGTTAGTGGCAGATTTCCAGTCCTTATCGTCCCGGATTCGGGTGCAGCGAGGGAAGCGGATGGAGATGCCGTCAGCCGTGTGAGCCTCGGACTTGGAGAACTCGGCCCCTGTGATCTCCCACACGGCAGCTTTCTGCGGGAGTAAGCCAGGTCATCACTGGTTAAGAGGAGAACGCTGCCCGAGCAGCCAGAAGCACTACGGAACAGCGGGACCGAGTCAGCACCGGCCTCACTGTGGCTGCTGATACCACGTGACCTTAGGGCAGTGCCGTCTCCTTTGGGCCTCAGTTTCTCTAACTGCAAGGAGGGAGCGGGCCAGGTCACTTCCCCAGCAGCCTCTGTGACTAGGGGGCAGGTGGTCTCTCTCCCTGTCCACTGCAGATGATGCCTCTGTGCTGCCCGGCCCCCCCGAGGGGGAACAGCCCAGACCCCCATCTCGGGATGGACTGTCAGTGACGCTGAGACGGCAGCACCGTGGCCCCGGAGACTTTTCAGGCAGAAGGACCGCAGGCCGCCAGGTTGGTACCTTTGGGTCTGGGACAATGAAGTCAGGGTAGTAGATCTTGTTGACCTTCAGCCAGCTGGGGATCTTGCTGGGGTCCTGGAGGAGAAAAGACGCCGTCCTGGGCCACTCCGGAGCCAGGCTGGACTTGGACCCCCTCAGTCATGGGACTGTGGGAGAGGGGGCGCGGCCCAGTTCCCACGAGGTGGGCACCCAGAGACCCTGGAGGCCTAACGTTGCCCCCACGGAGACAGACGGACGACACCCGCGGGCCCCGAGGTCTCCTCCTCACCTTGCTGATCTTCACCATGTCCAGCTCCTTCTGCAGGCGGGCCAGCGTCGCATCGTCGTGGCCTCCCGAGCACTTGGTGACTGTGCACCACTTCTGGCTGCTCGGGTCGTAGCAGCCCATGAGGAAGATGGACATCATGCCACCTGGGAGGGGGATGCGCCAAGCTGTGGGTGCGGGGAGCCCCCTCTGCCCGCCCCACTGGCCCAGCGAGAGGGGGGCGCCCGGCTGGGCCAGAGGGGCCTGGGCTGCGGCACCCGCGTGCCACAGCTCACCGCCTGGACTGCCTCTCACCGGCTGCGTAGGTCTACCCTTTCGGAGCCCCTTGCTCACGGGGCTCTTCATTTCCCCTTCGGTCAGTCGGGGATAAGAAGCACACACACCCGGCCGGGCCCTGGCGAGGAGCGTCGGGACCTGGACGGAGCCCGGCACGCAGCAGGCTGCCCCCCGACAGGGCGAGCCCCTCGGACCCCAGCTTTCCCACCCGCCGGGACAGCAGAGTTCTCCCGGAGGAGTGGGCTGCCAGGCCCTGACCAGCTGGTGGGGTGTTCCGCTGTGTTGGGCGAGCACAGGGCACCCTCGTTGCACCTCTCCCTGCCCGAGTCTTCCGCGCTCAGGTGTCACCGACTGCCTGAGGTGACCTGGGCCAAGTCAGGGGCGCCTGATCCCAGAACTCTGGGAGTCACGAGTGGCCTTGCTGGCAGATCAAGCCAGTAAAAAGGCCAGCCTGCCCCTTAGGGGTGCCTTTCTAAGAAGTATCCCAGGGGCCAGGGGACACCCTGACCTTTGCTCCCCTGCCCGTAGAAGGCCCCAAGGACCACCAGGTCAGCTGTGTCAGCCATGGCCCCCTCGTTCAAATAGTCTTTCTTCACTTTCAGCCAGTGCCGCTTTCCAGGCTCATATGTACCCTGCAGGGAGGCAAGAGAGAGACCACGGACCAGAATGAAAACTCCACAAGCCGGGAGTGACTTCACGCAGCACGCCGGGCCTGCCAAGTGCCCAGGCTCTCCCGGGAGGAGCGCTCAGACTCCCGGCACCGCAGGGGACACACTCCAACCCCCTCTCTAGGTCCAGCACGGAGCTGTCCAAACCCTGGAAAGATGCCCCCTCAACGCCCATCCCTGACACCTTGGGCCGCCACTGCCATCTCCTGGCGGGGGCTGGAACAGCCCAGCAGGTGGGCTCAGTCTAGGGAAGACAGCAGAGGAAGCGAGGGCCTCACCTTCACGTCCTTCAGCACCAGTCCCTCCAGCCCCTCTCGGATCACCCGGTTGATCATGTCGACCAGGTCTGACGCTTTCTGAGGGGCGACAGGAGAGGCAGTGAGACGGGAGAGGCTGCGGGGTGCCGGCGGGTGCGGTGGGAGTGGGGCGGGGCGGGTCCCTCTCGCACGCCAGTGAAATGCCCGCCGGGAGCACCCTGACTGCACACGGAGAACAAAGGGCTCGCAAAGCAGGGACCCCCAGCCTGAGCCCCTGCACTGGGAAACAGAGGGCCCTTGGAGGGGGGGAATGAGCAGCCCCCAGAAGAAAACGAGGGTGCTGCTGATGGTGGGGTCTGCACTCACGGAAACTCGCTTCATTTCTGAGAACATGATCCGGTTGGGGATTTCAACCATGTTATCATGAAGAAACTTCCGCCGCTCACACAGAGGCCTAAGGAAGGGGAACACGCGAGCTGAGGTCAGGCCAGGGTCCCCCAGCCCCGGCTAAGAGTCCTAAGGAGGGAAGGGACAGTGATACGCCGCTTCACGAGAGCATCTGCCATGGCTCAAGGCCCGTGCTGGCCAGTTCTGCCCGCCCAGGGCTCCCAGGGCCCCATCGGGACCGAGGATGCCTGAGGCTGTGGCACAGAACCACTCCATCCTGGCAGGTCCTCCCTCTCCTGTATCGGGTCACGGGACACCTGACCTCTAGCCCACACGGACCATGAACCTGGGCCCACCTGAAAGATGGCTCCAACTCTTGCTTTTCGTCCCTGGCACCCTGCCTCCTCCCAGGCCCACTGGTTCTTGGGTCAGCAGGCTGGTAGGCCTCAGGACCTAAAACCCAAACCCCAACTCCTACCCCCGAATTCCTTCTCCTTTCCACTTCCTTTCCCTTCCACGCTCAAGGATCCGGGCCAGTGTGGGAGGGGTGGTGGCAGGGACACACTTTCCTAGTGTGGAAGGGGCCGGCACTCGTTTTTGGGCCTAAGAACGTGGAGGCAGCCAAGCAGAGACTGCTGGCTCTCCTAGGACGGCCCCGCCCACAGCCCCCGAGAGCCGGAGCACCCTGTTGTCAGCCTCTGCTGACAGCAGCACCTCTGAGCTGAAAGCTACCCGCCTCACGTCCCCGTGGGTGCTCAAACCCTGCGGTGCTCGGTCTGTTTCTGGTCAGCGGTCTGTTTTGCTGGAGCAGAGAAACGTGGTAGGGGCTGTGACTTAAGCTCTTAGAGGTGAGAGCCTGTCACCACATCCCTTCCACTGTCCACGTGTCGCAAGTGTGCTGCTGGCCAGCTCCCTCTGCCGCCCCGGCCCTGCCCAGCGCCTGGGCACAAGGGGGTGTATGACCTAGAGCCTTCCCCACCCTCCTTTCCAATCCAAAATCCCACCTGCCCCGCCGGGAACTGCAGACAGACTCCTCACCTGTCCATCAAGCTGACGTCGTTGAAGTAGATACAATCGAAGACAAACAGGCAGACGTTAGCGTCCTGGAAGGCAGCTTTCTGTAAGGGAGAAGCAGGCAGTGGGTGCGGGAGGGGGAGAGGACAGGGCGTGAAAAACGGGTGGTGCCAGCACCCCGGCGGCGCCCTCAGAAGCACCGACAGAGAAGTCCCGTTGTGCTCTGCAGCCCCTGGTCCGAGAGGGTCCTTAGCAGACGGCCCCGCACGGATCCCGGCCCAACTACAGTCACTTCCCAACATGAACTCCTTTTGATGCCAAAACGCACGTGAACTCTGGGTGAATTCGCAAACAGTTCAGAAATGAAAAATAAGCCCACCCCGAGCGAGCGATTGATCCCTCCCCTTCGGACCAACAGCACGCACACAGGCACACGTGCACACTCAGCCTCGCACACCTGCCTGAGCCACTACCTTGTGCACTCCCAGAGTCCCGAAGGGCAGTGGCTTGCCCGTCTTGTTGTCGATCAGGAGCACCTCCGAGTCCAGGATCATACTGTGGCCCCCCGGGAAAGCCTGAGGAATGTAGTCCTTAAAGTGGGCCACCTGCAGGCGGGAGGGGCACTTAGGTGAGGGACAAACGGGCAGCAGGGGCCCGAGGCCAAGCTGCAGAGGGTGAGCCCTGGCCCCAGAGGGGACACAGACCACCAGCACTCGGGAGCCCAGCCAACATGCAGACAGACCCAGGCCCTGCCCGCCGCCTGGACATGAGGACGGGGCTCACATCGGAGCCTCCATCCAAGCCCGGGAGGCACTGGCCCACACCGAGCCCTTCTGGTGGGCTGAGGAGGCGGGTTTGGAGGAAAGGGAAGACACAGAGACTAGGTGGGCGCAGGAGGGAGGAAAGGCGGGCAGAGGTCTGTGGGAAACGAGATGGGACAGAAAGGAAGAAATGAACCCCCTTGGGAGCAGCAAGGGGCCATGAGAAGAGTCTTCTCCAGGTGGGAAATCTGAACCCACAGTCGCCTTCAAAACGAGGAAGAAGGGACTTTGGATCCAGGTTTTCCCGGTCAAGGCAGAGCCCCCGGTCTCTGACAGTACTGGACGGGGGAAGCCCCACGGCCATCCACGGCGGCCCTGCTAAGCCATGCCAGACACGGAGAAAGCACGACTGTGGTCTGGCCCTGGCCCGGGCGGGGCACGCCGGCCACCGACGCACGTGACCCTCAGCTCGGGGACGGGAAAGGCCTGCACCTCACCCCACTCTGTTCCCACCCCTCAGGGGCTGGGGCCACGGGAGAAGGAAGGAAGGAAGGAAGGCAGCTCTGCCGAGGGGGCAGGGGAGGCTCCGGTTCTGCGGCGCTGCGCCCCGGCCTCGTCCTGGGCAGCAGCAGGGCCCGCCGAACCGCCTCAGCAGGAGTAGCTGTTTTTTCAAACAGACTTTATTTTTTTAGAGAGAGTGGAAGGGAAGGAGAAAGAAAGAGAAACATCGATGTGTGAAAGAAGCATCAATCGGTTGCTTCTCATACACGCCCTGACCAGGACGGAACCTGCAACCCAGGCACGTGCCCTGACTGGGGACCGAACCAGCAGCTTTTTGCTTTGCGGGCACGATGCCCAACCACCCGAGCCACACCGGTCAGTCGGGGCCCTCAGCAGTTGTGCTGAGCACCCCAGAGCGAGGAGCCTGCACTGCAGCTGCACGGGAGCCACTGCCAAGCTGCCCTCTGGGGCACCCGAAGCCAGCAGCCGGACGGCTCCGTGACCCAGCAGGACGGCCAGGCCAAGGCAAGGATGTGAGCCACACACCACGACCTCTGCACCCCGCGGGCGCTGAGCGGGAAAGAAGGGGCAGCAAGGACAGAAGTCCGCACGCTCGCAAGCTGCTGGAGCCAAATGTTGCTTCCTTGATGACACATGTCCCTGCTGCCCCGAGAGCTGGGGAGGGCTGAGCAGTGAGGTTCTCAACACCCCGGTGAAGGGCAGGCTCCTGGGCCCCCAGCTGTCCCCTGAGGGGCTTTGTTTACACCCGTGGAAGCTGATGGCGGGCTGGAACTTTGTTCTTTTTCTTTTTTTCCTGCTATTTTTCAAGACCTAGAACGGTGCCTAGCACAGACTAGGCACTTGGTGTTTGTTGAACAAGTTCATGAATGACAACCCAACAGCCCCTCTGGACGTGAGCCCTAGTGTGCCTGGGGGTGGGGCACTCAGGAAATGGAAATGCAGGAGACAAGCTCACTGGCCCCACGGCCCCGTGGGGAGGGAGGCAGCACTGTCCGCTGGGGCTCTGCGCTGACGGACCCAAGCCTGTGCGCTTCGGCTGGGCCTCCTGAGCAAGCCGTCATTATTAGAAGGGCCCGAAAACGAACAAATGATTTCATTCCTGCTGCACACCAGAGCTGGACCGGCTGTGGGGCTCTGGCCCCGAGATTCTTGCAGGCAGAAGGGAAAGACCGTCCCGGCAGGAGGGAGGGGACCTTACCTTGTGAGGCAGGACGGGCTTGAGACTGCGGCTGAAGTAGCTGAAGTGGTCTCCGCTCTTGTGCACCTGGACGCGCTCCCCGTCGTACTTGATCTCGGAGAACATGCCGTTAGGACACTTCTTCATCGCGTACTCGATGGACTTGCACGCCTCGGCCTTGGGGGTGGGGAAGGAAGAGCCTGGAGCTTTACAGCTGGCTCAGCAGGGGTGGCCCGAGGCCCTGGACACAGCCTCCGCAGGACGCGGAGGAGCTTGCGGGGATGGGGAGGCTGGGCGGTGCCGCATCTAGGGCTGACCCGGGAGCTTGCGTTCTGAGGAATTCGAACGCAGCTCATTGTAGAGCCGATCAAATTCCACTGAGAGAGTATTTCAATTTCCCCCCGTGATTTAGGATGGTGCAGGGCCTCTGGCTTATTATTAAACGTGTTGGTTATGCGAGCACAGGAGGTACACGGAGGTAAGACTCAAGAGTGCAGGTGACAGTGAGGCTGGCAGGGTGCCAGTGACCAGGGACGCGACCCAGGACTGCCCATCGGATGCCCCATGTCGACCCGACTCGGCCACTGCGGCCGCCCTCGGGGGTGCAGGTGTGTGTCAGACCGAACGCGTAGCTTCATTCCAGCCTAGCAGGGCATCTCACGTGACAGGTGCCAGTCACCGTTCTCAGTTTAGGAATGCGAAAGCTGAAGTTCAGAGAAGTTAGGTACTCACTTAAGATTGCACAGGCAGTAAGTGGCAGGAATGAGGTTTGAGTCTAGGAGCAGCTCCGAAGGTTGTGTGGTTAACCACTAAGCTACGTAACCCACGGCACTCTTTAAATGACCGTTTGTAGAACCGACTGCGGAGAGCACTCTTACACAAGTCAGAACGGCCACTCCTGCAGATGACCGGGGTCCCGGCCTAGGGTGGACACCTCGCCACTTCGGTGCCGGGAAGGAGAGACCACTTCCCCACCCCAAAGGCAGAGCCCTGAGCCAGGGCTTCAGTGTCCCGACACGGCAGCGCCATCAGAAGCGCTGCGCAGCACCAGACGACCCACAGGCGCCCCGAGTCGGCGTGCGGCTCGCGGGGAGGGAAAACCAACACCAGAGGCCCAGGGCGGTCCGGCAGCGCTGGTCTTCCCTGCCCGAGCGTCCGCTTTCCGGAGGAAGAGGACGCCCAAGGCACGCTGTCCCAGGAAGCCTGGCTCTGCCACCAACTCTCAGAGCTACTTTGGGACAGGTCACAGAACCTCAGGAGTTACTTACACCCCCGCCTGTCTTCAGGAACGACAGCAGAAAAATCATTCTCTGTAGATGCTTCAGAGGGTCTCACAGATCACCCACACAAGAAAACTGAACACCAAGAGAGGCCGGGGAACACATCTAAAATTCCACAGCTGGTCGGCTGCAGAGCTGGGCCTGGGGGCCAGGCGTTTCCACTAGATCATTCTGCCTTCCGCTTTGCCTTCACTTCCCCGCTGAGAAACGCTCTCTACCTGTCCACCCGTCCTTCCCCAGGCTCCCGCGGTGAACGGCAGGGGCTGTCGGCCGTCACGCCCTCTCGGACCTCAGGTGCAGCGGGCGTGCACTTGGCGAGAAGGCAGGGCCCGCGCAGCTTCCTTACCAGCATGGGCTGCACCGGGGTCAGCAGGGAGGCCTGAACGCTCAGAGCCCGCCTGCGGCCCGGCTCCTTCTCCACCTCCTGCTCGTTGCGCAGGACCCGCTCCACCACGTCCTGCAGGTTGCGCGAGGCTTTGAAGGCTTCGTAGGCGTTGGGGTCGAGGGCGTCCAGCCTGCCGATGGAGACAGGAGCGCGGACACGGAGACTGCTGCCTCCAGCCCCATCGCGTTGGAGGGCAGTCCGTCCGCCCGGAGAGGAGGGGGCTGGCACTTACACGTGTTTTGCACCTGAGTTCATCTTCAGGTCATGTTTGATCAACCTGATGATGCATTTGAGGTCGTTGGCTGTGCACCTAGGGGCGGGGCACGTTCAGCTTGGTCTTTGAGGAACCCTGAAGCCCCGAACCCTCCCTTCCCAGGGACTCCACCCCCCCCAGACCGCCCTGCGCCGGGCAGCCCCCGACCTGGAGGCGATGTCCTGCAGGGCCTGCTGCTGCTCATCCTCCTTGCTGAGCCTGGAGAGCCGCAGGAGGAACTCGTCCACCTCCTGGATGGTAAGGAGGCTCTTGGCGGCAGGGGGGAACGACTTGCTCTGCTCGAAGAAGACTCTGATGGTCTCCGACACGTCACCCTGTCTCCAAAAACCAAGATGCCACTGCTGCAACCCCCAAGTGGCCAAGCGCGCCCCCAGCCCCCAGGGCTTGAATCAGAGACTTCAGTCATGGCTCCTGTCCCCCGCTCAGGCACACTGACCTCACACTCCTTAGAGAATCTACCCCACCCACAGTGTCCGGACAAGGGCAGCTCCATCCACCACAGGATGCGGCCACCTGCCTTGGCTGGAAAGTGACACGAGGGCCAATCCTGGGCTGAGCCAACTGATTCCTGCTAGAGTTTGAACTGAGAGGCAAACATGACCATCAGATGAGGGAGGTGCTCAGACAGAAACTTTCTAGGGTGCCAAGGCTGCCATCGTGAGCGAACTGCAGCTGAACGGTAAGGCCACCTCGTAGGAGGAAAACAGCGATAAAAAACCAGGGTCCCGAAAGAGCCCCAGGAGCGAGAGCAGGAAGCCCCCAGTCCCGACCCTCGAGAGCGGGGCTTTCGTGGCTCAGCAGTAACGTGGCTTTAGTGCTCGGAACCTTGCGGAAGTAACAGCTGTGGCCTCACCTTCGGCCCCTCTCGCAATGGAGGCTCGCTCAGCCGGGTTTCACTTCCCCAAAGCAGCATGTGCCCCAGCCAGGGGGCGGAGACTGCAGGTGCCTGGCCTGGCAGACACCTGCCTGGAAGGCCGCCCACCCGCCCCTTCCTCTGACCTGCTCCAGGTCTCGAGCCATATCATCCGGGTTGCAGTTAAAAATGCGGCTGAAAAGCTTCACAATCTGCTTATCATTCAGGTTGTAAACACTCTTAATAACACCGGGCAGCAGCAGCTTCACCGTGAGGTACACGTCACCATGGAAACCATCTGGAGACAGGAGAAGGGAACCCTTCTTGAGAAACGGAGCTTAAACAGACAACTATGTAAACTCCAGGAACCGAAAGAGAGGTCTCCACCGTGGCCTGTGCCGCTACAGGGCCCTGTGCCGCCGCAGCGGCAGCACAGGTCAGTTTGGTGGTTGCGGTTGGTGTGTCTGCCCCTGCCCCGCACCCCGGTTCAGCCCCTGGATGAGCCCCCTCAGGGCAGAGCTACAACCCGCGCTTCAGTGCCAGCAGCGGCGAGCACACCACAGATGCTCAGCGGTGACTTGTCAGATGGAGGGAGGAAGCAGAGCTGGAAGGGCCCACTCCACGCTGTGCCTGTGACCCACTCAACCCAACCACCCAAGCGGGACAGCGAATCTTCGTCCTGGTCAAGTGGGACAGGCTCTCTCAGTGGCAGAATAAGGGCAGAGGGAGAAAGACGCCAACGTGCCTGGATCAGAACTGGCCACACACTTTGCGGGAGCCCAGCACAAAAGTGCAGGACTCTTTTCAAAATTATTAAGAGTTTCGAGCCAGCAACAGCAGAGCATGAAGCCAAGCACAGAGCCCCGAGCAACTGCAGCTCACAGGCCCAGGAGCCCGGCTATGGCTCCCGGCTCCCGCTCTGTGCGGGGGAACCCGCCCCGGGGCGCTCCAGCACCCACCTCCTGCCGAGCCTTTGCGGAGGAAGTCCTGGATAATCTGGGTCTTCGTGTTGTAGCTCGGGTGCTCAGCCACCATGGCACACAGCTTCCGAAACTCGCGCAGCAGGCAGTCCCTGTGCTTGGGGTCGCACTTGCTTGAGGAGAGACTTCTCTTTGGTGTGGGGCTTGGGCAGGCTTCCCCGGAGTTGTTGGGTCTGGCTGTTGGAGAGAGGACACAGGGAGAGGGAGCCAGCAGAGAGGACTCACTTCGCCTTCCTGAGCAGGAAGGGAAACTGACAGGCACCCAGCCGGTGCTCTGTACGCAGCTCCACCTGATCCCCAAATAGCCCTTCGGGATGGATGCCGCACACACCTCACAGATAAAGAAGCACCACCCCCCCAAACCTCACAGCACTAATGGTAGGTGAACAGTGGCTTCTCGCCCGAGCAGAGGACCAGGTAATGGGGGTCTCTGCCTGAGCGCTTCACAGGTGGACACGGGCCCCTTCGTGCCCAGTCCGGTCGTAGCTGTACACTGGCCCACGGAAGCTGGGATGGGGGAGGGGGAGGGACCAAAGGGCAGGTCCGTCCTCAGTCCCGTGAAGTCACTGCTATCATGCAGGCAGAGCTGGGAGAAGCCCTGGGGGTCACCTAGCTGGTCTCTTCTCTCTGATGCTGCAGAGATGGAGGCCTGCGAGAGAGCCATTCCCAGCCCCGCCCCGCTCCCACGCACCTCCATTGCCACCTTCTCTTCTGCCTTGGGGGCTGTCAACGAGCAGGGCTCTTCTCCAGCCACCCCCAAATAACCGCACAAGTCTCGAGTGACCGCCTCTTATGTCCCTGTGACAATTCACAAAGCCAGTTCCTCCCTGCAAGCTTGCAGCAAAGCCATTAGCAAGCGGGCCGCTGATGTCAGCTGCCTCTCATCGGGGCTCCGTGAATTACAAATGCTAAGGAGGGTCTCAGGGGATGGGATCTCCGAAGCACTGACGTTCGGCAGGCCGCAAGCAGCAGAACATCTGCCTCCCTCCACTTCTCCCCGGTCCCTCCCCAGGGTCCTTCCGGAAACTTGCTGTCCTTATTGTCACCTGGACTCCCCTGTATTTCTGGCTTTCACCTACCATTAAACGAACGAACAAACAAACAAAAAATCAAACCTCAGACTTTCAAGTGAATAAAACCCCACCTAGTCAGGCGCCATTCTGACCGCCTCCGCTCCTGCAGCCCCATGCGGACACCATGGGGTCAAGGCGGCAGGGGCTGTCGCCCCGCTGCTCGGCCGAGGCCACGGAGGCTGGGAGGGGAGCGCCTCGCTGCCCCGACCACGAGGTCAGGCCCCAGGGCTGGAACCAGGGCCCGGGCCTTCTGACCTCAAGTCCAGGCTTCTTTCGCTCCCACGAAGCTACCACCCTAAACGAGTTCCGGGGCCGTGCGTTTCGTCTGTTTTCTTCACCTGAGCCGCTCGCAGCGTGTTTCCACGGGAAGACACGGCAGGGGGCAGGGGGCAGGGGCACCGGTGCTGGAGTCAAACAGACCCCAGTATGCGTGCTAATTCCACCCTGAACCTGAACGCCAACTTTCTCACTCATAAAACAGACCTAATAAAAGTACTTCCCGAGGTTAACTGCAGCACAAAGAAAACCGCAGCTGCGAAAGCCCCGACCCAGCCCACTGCTACCTGTTACGTAAGGCGCGTGTGACATCTGCCTGCTCCTGTACTTTCATCTCCAGCTTGGGCAAGTTCAGGGATGCAATTTCTCAAAATTCTTTCTCAAAAAACCCCCAAGGAAGTAAAGGACAGGTTATAACAATCTGTCTGACTCAAGTAACTACTTCAAAAGGAAAAGTCTTGACAAACCAAACATCTTTCTGCTACAACAGAGAACAAAGAATACAATGAGCCCTAGCTGGGTGGCTCAGTTGGTTGTAGTGCTGGCCTGTACACCCAAAGGTCGATTCCCGGTCAGGCTGTGTACGGGAGGCAACTGTTTGACGGCTCTCTCTCTCCTTCTGTCCTCCGACCCTAAGAGCAATAGAAACCTTTCCTCTGGTGAGGATTCTTTAAAAAAGTATAGAAAATAAAAATGCTATGCAGGTGGGGCACTGAGAATCAGCCATTATCGGTCTCTGCTTGGATGGAAGTGAATCATTAATGATATCATTAACTAGTTAGCGCAGCCTTTTCACTCCTATCCACGCTCCCAAAGAGGACCCAAATGAGAAGGACCGTAACAGCTACTGTAGCCTGACCCCATCTTACCTGCAAAGCCAGAAAATTTTCGGGGGTGGGTGTTGGGAACAGCTGAAAGCCCCTTCCCTGGAGATGTCACCTGGCCAGTGGCTGTCAGTCTCGCTTGCACGACGGCTTTCTTCTTTGGCGTACTTCCTGTCTTAGAAGACAGATCTGGGAGCCCCAAGAGAAAGGAGAACATGCGTCAGCGGAAGAGCGCTGAGAAAGCTTCTGAAGGGCCTATCCACCGCTCTGACAGCCAGGCCTGGCGAGTCAGTGCCGGCACGAGTGACCTGAAGCCTGGCTGCTGGCTCGGCGGAGGTGCCCGGCAACACGGTACTGGGAAGGAGAGTGTTCTGGGGACAAAGGACCCAGTTACCCTTTATTAGTAACTTCAATTTTCATCAACACTCTCTACCTCCTAGCTGACATAAAATAACCTCCCGATTATTTGGGGGAAGTCAGAAATCACATCTAAATAGACAGACCTTGGGAACCCGATGCCACGGAATTAGCCCCATTTACAGATGCAGAGAAAATAAAATGAAAATGGGTAACAGAGCACATCGGTTTGGCACAGACAGGAGTGCCCCTGGCTGCCGAGTTATCTGCGCCGTGTGACAGTTTACCTTGACCCTGGATCCCCTCCTCTGAGTAAGGCGGGTCAGGAAGTAACAAAGACCCAGGCCGGGGGCTACGGCAGGGGGGATCCATGGAAGGGCAGACAGGGTAGGCAGGACGGAGGGCTTGAGAAAGGAATACGTGGGAAGCAGTTTTCTCTCCCCGACATCTTTTTCCTCTCAAGAAACAAGGACAGATGTGCATTTTTAGAGCCACCGTTAAGAGTCCTCCTACAGTGACAAAAACTATACTTAACTGAAGACATGACTCATAATGAAGATTCAGCCAGAAAAGACCAGCAGAATTTGGAAGTATCAGTGTAAGATTTCTCAAATGGGCATAAATGTAAATATGCACACGTGTGCCTATGCTCTATGCATCTGTGTGTGCATGGACACATCTTCTGTGTACACGTATACATGTGTGTCCTAGTCCTGGTCTGCTGAAAGGGCTTAAAAGCAATGACAGCTCACGGCAACAAGGACACAGAACATTCAGATTTTGGTCTCTAAGGCCATCCCTCATGAGCAGGACCCAGGGCTTCTCAGAGAACTGGCTGATTGCAGGGGCGGGGGGGGGGGGGGGGGGGT
>PVKU01002845.1:0-39346 GCA_004027475.1 Anoura caudifer | reverse complement strand
TACACACGCTACGGTTATAAGCCACTAGGAAAAAGAAGTAATCTATGAGACTAAACAGATGACAAATTGATATATAAAATGTATCAATCAATAAATATCCTGTTCTTCAAAAATGTCAAGGTAAAAAAAGAAAGACTATGGAAATATTCCAGAGGCCAGAGATAGGACTACTAAGTGAAACACCTGACCTCAGTGTAGGGGTTCTGCCCTGGAGGGGATGCTGTGGAAGACACAGTTTTATCGACTGAAAAACAGGGACACAGATGGTGAAGTGTTACATCCAGAGTAAATTCACTCAAGTTGTTAGCTGTAGTATGGTCACTAAGAGAATATTCCTGCTCTTAAAATAAACACACGGAAGCGTACACAGGCAAAGCGCCATGTGCACACAACCGCTCCAACGGTTCAGGAAAAAAACTGCATGTATAAGGGAGCAACAGCGCACACAACCACAAACAGCGAAGCCAAGCCAGCGAAATGTTAACAAAAGGTATACATCTGGGTAAAAGGGGTACAAGCATTCTTTGTACTATTGTTATTCTTGCTACTCTTTGTGAGTTTAGAATTATTTCCAAATAAAAAGGTAATAGAAACAAAGAGAGAAGGAAAAGCACAGAACTCCACGCTCCCCACCCCCTTCTCCCTCAGCACCAGGAAGATGCGAAGGCAGCATTCCTCACCCCACCTGTAATGTGCTGGCTGATCTGCTCCTTCTCACCGTCTTCCAGCTCTTCCCAGCCTTCCAGCTCCGTGAGGTCTTCAATTTTTTTCGTGGTGGCCCGGGCCCGCTCCAGTTTCTCGAACATGCATTTTATGTGGTACCACTCCTTCATTTCACCCCCTGACTCTGAGAAGGGGTTGGGTACCACTTTGCCAATTCGGCACACGCCTTTCACGATCTTCTCCTTGCATTTTTTGCAGCCAGCTGTGCTGCGCTTGGCATAGTCCACACAGAACCGTTGCTCGGCCATCTCACAGGGCTCCCTGCAGAGTCCCACATGCGACCCTGGCAAGAAGACAAGGTGGGCAGCACGCGATCTTAGATGGCCGGTTTGGAATGGCAGAATGGGCTTTCTCTGCTGGAGGAGGCAGCGCCCATGAAACCTATCTGTTTCTGACCACTGGCTGAACTGTTTTACGTCCGGCCAGAGACGTTCTCGGAACAGGCACGGTTCTTTTCGGCTGAGCGCACGGAAGGTCACTGGGAAGAGGATCTTGAAAGCCAAAGTCATGCAGCTGCACAAACAGGTGAGAGGTAGAAAAGGTGAGAAGCAAATGAGGAGCTAGGCTTTCGGTGTCCTCCAAGGCCAAGGTCCTCTACAGTCCATGCTACCTAATCAAACGCTTCGTAAAGTAGTAACAATTTAATGCCTACAGATGAAGCGTTCCAATAGAGGAAACTTCAGTTTGCAAAAGGGTGCTCAATTATCTAGTGTAGACATATATAATTAGTAAGTCACAATCAAGACAGTCCAAGTAACATAAAGGCTTTTCTCAGGTCATCGGCAATACCTGATACTCAATGAATGATGACCCTTAAGTATTACCAGATCTCAAGTTCTTTTTCATTGCTAAGAAAAATGACATTGCCCATGCTGTGGCTCAGGGGATTGAGTGCCAGCCTGCAAACTAGAGGGTCACCGGTTCGATTCCCAGTTAGGGTGCATACCTGGGTAGTAGGCCAGGTCCCCAGTAGGGGGCATGTAAGAGGCAACCACACATTGATGTTTTTCTCCCTCTCTTTCTCTCTCCCTTCCCCTGTCTAAAAATGAATAAAATCTTCTAAAAAAAAGAAAAAAGAAAAAAAAAACGACTATGAAGATTTTAATGTGAAGAATACATATATGACATCCTCGGAAACTAATTAAGCCACGCTACAGATCTGTAACTTAATCAGAAGCCCTATTTTGAGAACTGTGACTTTTGATTTATCCCAAGTAATCTGGAGAAGCAGACTGCTTGGGTTCAAATCCCAGCTCATTAGCTGGGTGACCTTGGTAGGCTACTTAACCTCTCCATTCCTCAATGTCCTCAACTGCAACATGCGGCTACCGACTGTACAGAACTCAAGAGGTTGTTCTCAGAAAGAAGCCTCTGGAACAGAGCTGGGCACACAGCAGCGGCTCCCCGCGTGCACTCAGCCCGTTCATGCTTCAGCAGCTTGACTCAGGGAATGCTGGCTGGCAAGGGTCAAAGGAACCTATAAACCAGCCCCAGTGGCAATAGGGGTAATTTTCTGAATTATCTTCGCTGTTCTGATTTTCAGTATACTAGAAATTATTTTGGCCTGAACGCTGCTTTGTGTGAAATTGCTATTGGGTTACATACAATGAAACACAGACTTCACTCAACCTAGAGGGACCGGATGCAGAGGGACGCAGGTGGATGGGAGACCGGGATGGGAGTGCAAGAGCAGCCGCACAGTTTAGGGACTGTGCTATCTGCGAGAACTCCCTGAGCCACAGGGTTCTTATCTCTAAACCAGGGAAAGTAATACCTACCTCACAGAGTGGCTGGGGAATTAAAGTGAGTCCACGGATGGGCTAGTGTGCTGTGTGTGGGGCTCTGAACGCCCTGGAAATGCATATAGAATGTGTGTATTCATACATGTACCTTTTTTTTTTCCTGGAGCGGTCTATGAGTTTCACGAAATTTCCCAAAGGGCTCTATAAGCCCCATGAATTTAAGAACCACAGAGCTGAAGTATATGGAAGTACGGCGGGCCCATGAGAGCAGCTCAGAACACACGGGGTGTCAACGACTTACACGAGGCAGCCCCCACGCCCACAGTGAAGGGGGCCGACCTCAGGGCCCCTTGCAGCGCCCTGCCCCCGCTGTCCCGGGCCACGAGGAAGCACAAGGCTCCTTTGAGGAAACCCGTGGGTCCCACAGTCCCCCAAGGCGGATGCTCAGCCTTTCGGCAAAGGCAGCCGAGACGGAAACCGTTGAGGTCTGAGCGCAGTCCGGGCCGCCTCGGCTCAGTGAGCTGCACCGGGCCAGGAAGGGGAAGCCCTGCAGCCGCTTTTCCTGGAGGGCTTTCCTGCGATGCTTTCGGGGCAGTGGGCAGGGGCTGCCAGCTGGGGGCGCACACCCGGGGCGCCGGGGGGGGGGGGGGGGGGGGGGGGGGGGGGGGGGGGGGGGGGCGGGGAAGCGAGTCCCTCGGACTGAGGACAGCCCAGGGCTGGGGTACGGGACGCGATGGGAAGAGAAAGGCTCCAGTGTGCCGACCCTGCCGAGGCCAGAGCAGCCCCCGCGGGTGATCCTCCTTGGCGTGGACCCGTGGGGGTCCGAGGGAGCTGGGAGCCCACCCCTACGGGCTCCGGGGGGGTGCCACGTCACGGAGGGTGTGCCCCGGGGCTCCGCGGGAGGGCGGGGGAGGAGCCGAGGGGGCTGGCTCCCCGGCCGCGCCAAACCCCGGGTCCCGGGCTGCCTCCCTCCCCACGGTCTGGGCCCGCCGCGCCGCTTCTCACCTGTCTTCCCGGCGCCGACGCACCCCGCAGGCCTCCGACCCGGCGCCCACAGGCCGAGATCAGTCACCACCGTTGTACTCTGTCTCTTTAAATCCGGGTCCTTGAGCGGCTCAGCGCGCAGGCGCAAAGGTCCTGGCCCAAGCTGCGCCGCGCGTCCCCGCCCCCAGCCAGCCACGTGGGCGACGGTAAGGTACTGGCCAGAGAGACCCTGGGCTGTGTGTTGGGGGTGGGGGGACAGGGGAGTGGTTCCCAAAGCTTGACGCGGCCGGGGAAAGCAGAAGTTACGGGACGAGGTGGCATCCTGGGGCACAGCCCGGCCTGAACTTCTGAGGACTTGTTGTTTGCTGATAATGTGAGAGGTTATCCGGTCCTTCAGGATAGTGGTTGGGAAACTGTATAGTAATGAGCTTGAGGAAGGCACCAATCACGTCATTCAGTGTACTTTTCTGCGTGTTCTCTGTCCTGTTTGCTCGCAGTGCCTAGCGCCTAGGAAGTAGTCTACAAATAATACTGAATTGGAAAGAGGCACCAGATAGATAGAAAATGTGAAGGAGTGATGGGGAGAGTAATCCCGATTGTGTGTCGTTTCAAGTGTATTAATCTCTCTGAAACCTCGGGTCCACTTTTTGAGTGATTAGGATGGCTGTTTTTATAAAAGAGCAGCAGGCTCAGAGGAGGTAACTGAACTTGTTCAGGACCCAGGAAGGACAAACGACTGGGCATTGTTAGAGAGGTAAGCCAAGCTGAGATCCTGGACCAGTTCTGTGTCAGGTGAAAGAGCTCGGCCGTGGTTAGCCAGGGCCTGGAGAGCCACGGAGCGCCTTATGAAGTAGTAACCACTGTCGAAGCTGGGCAGGGGAGAGACCGAGGTCAAGGAACTAACCGAGAAGTTCTCGGTGCTGGCTTTGGCAGCATGTACAAATTGGAACAATACACAGAAGATGAGGTGGCCCCTGTGCAAGGATGGCCTGCAAATTCGTGAAGCGGTCCATAATTTTAAGGAAAAAATTTTTTTTCTTTGTATTATACCTGGAGGCCCAAGGGCCAACTGTGGCCGTTGAATGATCCTGAGTCTCTACCACTGCGTTTGCTGTGCTGAATTAAGGTGATGGAGGCTAAGCAAACTCACTGTGGTGATTATTGCAGTTGTGTGAGTCACACCTTAAACTTATGCAGCGATGTGTTCCAGTTCTGTCTCCATAGAACCGGGGGAACAAAGGTTCTTGTGACAGATGAAGCTGGCCTGAGCAAGCTCATTTAGTTGGGGTGGAGAGAGAGGTGTTTCATGAACATTGAGAGTTTAAATTATCTTCTAGACCAAGTGCTGACTTTGGTGAAATGAGGATAACTTGAGTGAACAGGTGGATGACGGTGCCGTCAACTGAAGCAGGAAATGAGAGGAGAGGAGGAGGCACCTAAGGGAAAAGGGTGAGTTTTGTTTGGATATTTTGTTTGCCCCCCCCCCCCAATTCCACTGTCTGGAGTGGGGTAGAGCCTCTAATGTGTCACAGAATAAACAGAGGTGTTGGGATTGGAAGGTCACCGGAGGCTCAGGTCTTGACTGGCGGTGAGTGATCCTGAAGAAGTCTCTGTCACTGTGTTTACCGTGACGTTTGGGAAATCCCCGTGACCACATCGTTTTCCCTGGCTCTGCGCTGTCGAATGCCGTCACCACCAGCCACATGCGGCTCTTGAGCTCTTGACACGTGGTTCCTCTGAACGGAGATTCGCTGGAAGTGTGAGTCCACGCGGATTTCAAAGATGTGTTAGCAAACGAAACAGGCAGCGAGATACCTCGCCAATAATTTATTCATGCTGATTACATGTTGAAGTGATTATCTTGGATGTGTTGGGTTAAATAAAAATATTAGAATTAATGTCAATTTTATTTTTACCGTTTTTGAAAATGTGGCAACTAGAACATATGAAACGGTATACTTAGTTCACATTATGCTTCTGTTGGGCAGCATCGCCCTAGACTTCAAACCTGTTTGTAGACAGTGACATCTGTGTCTTAAGCACCTTCTTATTCTCCGTGCCTAGATCAGTACTGGGCACATAGTAGCACCCAGCGCATGTTTGTGGATCAATGAATGAAGCCCATGAGTGAATGGAATAAATGAATCAAGCTCTGAAAGTGCTAAGCTCCCTCAGAGGAGTCTTCATCACATTGCACCTTTGACTGTGTTTGACACAAATGTGCCAAAAGATGCGGGTTCTGAATGTTTGTGTTGCTTCATTAGATCTCCTAGGAACCCAAATGATTGATCTCTTTTACTCAGGCCTCTGAGGCAAAACAGAAGTAGCTGGCAGTTGCATTTGCTCAGAGAAGGGGGAACTGCCACCAAGGAGAAAAGCTAAGTGTGGTGGGAACCACACAGACTTAGGTTTGAGTTTCGATCCACCACTGGCTGCGTAACTGTCATGTGTTTTCCTAGCTTCTCCGGGTCTCACTTTTCATGGTGAAATGGGGACCAAAATACCTCTGAGGGCTGTGCGTGACAATTAAATGAGATGACTTGTATTAACTTGCAAACTGCTGGGCACTTAGGGGTGTTTCAGTAGATGTGCATTCCCTCTGCTCCCCAGCCTGGACACGGTCATGCCACCGCAGAGTTTAACCATTCAGTTGCTCATCAATCCGTCAATTATTTATTGAGTGCCTACTCTGTTAGGCACCATAACAGCAGCTGGAGGACAGCAGTGAGACAGACGCGGAAATCCCTACCCTCGTGAACGTAACAGGTTGGTGTGGGAGATGACAGAGCAAACAGTAAGTAGAGTGCACGGTGTGTGAGATGAGGTGGGTGCTCTGGAGGGAGAGAAAGTGGAGGAGGATAGGAGGTCCCGGGCAGGACGGGGCTGCAGTTGCGAACACAGGGGCTGGGAAGGCCTCACCCACAAAGTGACAATGGAGCAAGGACTGCAAGGAATGAAGGAGGGAGCCACGTGGAGTTCTGGGTAGAGGGAGCAGCAAGTAAACGCCAGGATGTGCCTGTTCGGTTGGGAGACAGCAAGGGTGTGGCTAGAGTAGCAGGAGTCGAGGCTGAGAAAAGGTGGAGGTGAGGTCAGCAGGGTATCCCAAACAGGTCTTGTAGGATTTTACAAATTACCGGAAAGGTGTTGGCTTTTATTGCAGGTGCAATGGGAAGCTCATGGATTGTATTGAATAGAGAAGTAGCGTGATCTGACTGGTTTTGACAAAATTGCTCTCACTCTGGTTGCTGCATAGAGAAATTGGGAGTGAGTGAGGTGGCTTCTGTAAAGATGAAGGGGAGAGCCCTGGCTGGTGTGGCTCAGTGGTTGAGTGCCAGCCTGCAAATCAAAGGGTTGCTGGTTCGATTCCCAGTCAGGGTACATGCCTGGGTTGCCGGCCAGGCCCCCAGCGCGCAGGGTGCATGAGAGGCAACCACACACTTACGTTTCTCTCCCTCTCCCTTCCCCTCTCTAAAAAAATAAGTAAAGTCTTAAAAAAAAAAAAAAAAAAAAAGATGCAGGGGAGAAATGAGGGTTACTTGGATGTTAACAGTCAGCACTAAGAAATAACCTGAGGCTTATAGACCCCTCGGGGGTCTGGGGTGTCCTTGAACCTCCTAAATTCTTATATAAATATTTATAAGTGCATTTTTGAAGGGAGAGTTTTATTGGATGGAGTCTCGGGATCCAAGTCAAGAACTACCTTGGTGGCAAATAAGCAGGCTACCTCCTCCTAGTTCCTAGGTATTCCAAGTCCCAAGGTGGTGAGGCCCTTGCCTCAGATCTTGACCCCGAGCCCCCCAGGGCACTGATCCTGTCTGAGCTTCTGCCATCCCTCTTAAGAATGCAGCCTGAACTGCCAGTTTAGACTTTTTAGGATTGTTACCACAAAAAAAAAAAAAAAAAAAGGAAATGGGTAGATTTTGTTCATTTAAAAAAACAAAACAAAACATTTATTTTTAGAGAGAGAGGAGAGGTGGGGAAAGAAACTTCGCTCAGGTGCCTCTTCCCTGCCCCCAGCTGGAGACCTGGCCCCCAACCCAGGCATCGAACCAGCGATCTTTTGGTTTGGAGGTCGGGGTTCAATCCACTGAGCCACACCAGCCAGGGCAGATTTTGTTACAGTTTTTTGTGCTGCTCTTGTTACAGAGTAACAGAAGGTCCATAATTGTCCGCCAATTTATGGAAAGATGTCTCTCAAAGCCAGAGATTTGTGAAAAGGAAATGAAATGTTTATTTAATGCTATACAGAGTTAAAGAAGCGACCTAACCTCTCCATTAAAAAATATCAAAGTCCTTTAGGATACCCACAGACACCCACAGTGCTTCCTCTCTCCCTCTGCCCTAAGTCAGGGTACCGTAATCCGTAATTCAGGAAGAGAAGCACACGTCCGGTATCCAGGCTTTTGACACCGTTCAGCTGTGTCGTCGTCATCCAGGCAGGATCTCTGGTTAATCCAAAGCCATGTGGCACCTTCTCATGGCCCACTGGCAAGAGTTCTTTCACCCTTCTTTCCAGGCAAAGTATCTCTTGCTCCGTGTGCCACGCAGCCAAAGGGAGCACCCCAAAGCCGCGTGGTCCCTCCTCTACCAAAGCTGTGGGGAAGGGGTCCCCACTCTGGCAAAGCCTCATGGCTCTCCCTCTTCACCAAAGCTGCAGGGGTCTGCAGTCTGGTGAAACCACGTGGAATCTCTCTCTCTGGCAAAGCTGCGAGAGGGTCTCCACTCGGGCAAGGCTGAGCGGCAATTCTCTGCTAAAGCCACATGGTGATTTTCCCTCAGAGCTGTGGGTCCTGCACTCTGGAGAAACCGCATGGATCTCCCTCCTCTTCACCAAAGCTGCAGGAGTCTGTACTCTGGTGAAACCCCATGGATCTCCCCCCCCCCAATGGCTGCCACGCCTGGGTTTAAATCCCCACGCCAAACCTCCTCTGCAGCCCTACTTCCAACTCCTCCTACAATCGGTTACACCTGCCAGCATTCCCGTATATTTCCAAGGTTACTGGGATGCCATCATGAGTCTGGGCAGGCGTGTCCTCATTTTCTGGAGCCAATCTTCTCCAAGCTCCCACGCAGGCGCTGTAACTTGGGGTTCCTCCCCCAGTCACGTCCAGGGGGAAGTCCTTTCCATCCCCCTGGCTCAGAGCATGGCCACAGCTGTTTAACATATCTATGAGACCAGTTAAAGGTTATAGATATGTTAAATGACCATTCTGGGGGTTATCTGCAAAACCATTGCTATGCAAAACAACTCAATGGCCCTGCTCCATTTGTCCCTTCGCCCAACTCACACCTGAGGGGGAAGGGGTGAGGACATCTTATTATGTCTTTCTAATATTTCCTGGACACCCTGAGTTCTGGGCCCCATTCCAACTCCCTTTTTGGGGCCCCCCTCTTGGCTGCACCCTGTTACACTGTCACTATGCAAGCTTGGCAGCTGTGGGCAGGAATAGGGAAAAGACTCTGCACCTTCAGAGAGAGAGTGCGGGGCACTTGAGAGGCTGGTTCGCACTCAGTGGATTCCTTTTTTAATAAGCTCTGGTCTATGAATCATGGAAATCTCAGCACTGAGAGCCGATTTTATGATTTGATTTGCTTAATAACCACCTGATTAAAATAAGTTATAAAAAAAACAGTGGCGGTGTTTGCCAGGATAAATATTTAAAAGGGAACAGCTGTAGCGAGATGTAATCATTCAGATCAGCCCATGGCATCCTCAGTAACGGCCCGTGGAGGCTGGTTGTTAACCGGAGGGGCTTCTTGGCCTCTCCTCCGAGCGTCTTTGTGCTGCAGCTGCCAGTCTGGAGTAGGGCAGAGCAGATGGGAGTGGAGTCAGGTGTGCCTTCGGACTGGCTGATCTGCGACACGACACGGGGGTGGGCTTCGAGGGGAGGGTTGGGGTCACAGGGGCGGAGTGAGAGAGACTGAAAGTTGCTGCCATCTTTCCTGAACTTCTAGCTTGGGTTTTCTGGTGTGAAGGCCTGGTGGTCATATTTTTTAGGAGGCAGGTTAATACTTTTCAAAGGGCTAATGAATTTCACAAAGAGATGAGCCTATTTGGAAGGCAGACGTCAGTCCTGTTTCTTCCCCTGGACTCGGGGCTGGTTGATGGGAAGCGTGGATGAATGTTGGTTTTCCAGCTCTAATGCAGCAGAGGTTGGAGACCAGTTGGACACCTCCTTCCTCTCTTGTTCCCCACTCCCTTTCCTGGATACCACGAAAGCCAGAGCCTTCTTCCCTCCTTCCCTGGGAGCTTCCAGCCGGGGAGTCCGGTGTGGTCTCCCTCTCCTGCCTTCAGCTCCAGGCTTGGCCACTGTCAGGGAGAAACTCTCCTGTCGGCATTTCCATTACGCACAACGTGCTCCACTACTCCGACTACTACTGAACCTCTGACACCAGACATGGGGGTTTTCTACACCAAGCAGTTGCACGACACGCTGGGCGTCCTGCGGTTTCATTCAGCTCTGCCACCGTCTGCCTGGAGTCAGTGTCAGGCTGCACAGGGGAAGGGCTCAGTCGCACAGCTGCCCCTTCCCACCACTGCAGGTGATAATCAAGCCCAGGATGTGACCTGTGCTTCTGACTGACGGGGTACCTACAGCCCCCTTCTCTGGTTCCATTGATTTGCTAGAGAAGCTCACAGAACTCAGGAAAACAGTGTGCTTAGTGGGTTACCGGTTTATTACGAGAGGATGTAACTCAGGAACAGGCGTTGGAAGGGATGCACGTGGCCGAGTACGTGGGGAGGGGTGCAGAGCACCTCCACATGTTCACCAATCCAGAGGCTCTTGCCCCCCAACCTTTTGGGTTTTTATGCAGGGCCCCGTTGCATAGTTTAGTCACCACATAATTGTTTAAATCATTAGCCATTGAGACTGGGTTCAGTCAAGACTGGGTTGAACCCAGTCTCCAGCTCCCTTCCCTGCCACAGGACGGTTGGGAGTGGGGGCTGGGAGTTCGAACACTGTAATCCTGCAGTTGGCTCCACAGGCAACCAGCACCGCGGATGGCACCTCATTAACGTACCTCATTAACGTAAACTCGGGTGTTGCGCTAAAAGGGGCTTGTTTTGAATAACAAATGACACCTTTATCCCTCTCACCACTAATCGTTCAGGAAATTCCAAGGGTGTTAGGAGCTCTGTGACAGAAACCAGAGGAAGGCCAGAATATATACAGGTATTTTTTATTCTGCTTCACAGTACCACAGTCACACACAGGTGGGGGCTTCCGAGGGACTGTACCCAGATAGCATAATGCCCTGAGAGCGTAACCGGAAAAGACTCCGGCGTTTGTTCAGGCTGCCTGTCACTTCCAAACCCAATAAGCAGTGACAGTGATTGAACCTTTATGAGCGCTTCATTCAGATGGCTGGCGATCTGAGAGGATGGCGGGTTCCTACCCTCGCAGGCCATCTTCCCTTCTCTTTCCTGGCCAGAACTTTTATAGGGGAGGTGGGGGAGGACAAACAAGGTGCAGTGAGGGCTTTGAAATTTAGGGAGGACTAGGGGAGCAGAGCTGCAGCGTTCCTGTTCTGGGCAGTCAGCTGTTCCCAAGGGGAGGGGTAGTGTCTGTCTCCTTGTTGACACAAAGGCCCGGATGCCTCCCACCTGGTCCCCAGGCGGTAATTTCTAGCCAGTGCCCCAGGAGGCCAGCTGTTTCCCAGGAGCCAGGATGGGCCTTATCTGTAGTTTCTGAAACAAAAGTTTTAACATACACATTACTTGCTAGACTTATAACTTTTTCCTTAAGCTAAAAATTTTGCAGGTCTTGAGTGCCCTATCAAGAGGGCGAAAGCGAGGCTCAGAGAAGGAACTGAGTAGGCAGATACCACATGGCTAGTGAGAGGGGAAGGTCAGATTCTCGATGTGATCAGCTCTGTCTCATAATAGTAAATGATGGAGTCCTGTCCAATTTCTTGCTCTGTTTACACACCGCCAAACTGTAGTTTTCTTGAAGGTAGGTCCGTATCTTACTCATTTATTCAACCAGTGTTATTTGAGTATCTGCACTAAAAAGACTCACTTGCATATAACTCATTCAGTCCTCTCAGTAATCCCAGTAGAAACAATTGCTCTTCCTGTTTTGGAGCTGGGGAACTCTGGGTGAAGGAACGTACCCAGAGCCACGGAGTTAAGAAGTGGCGGACCACAGGGCTCAGCGTAACTGGTGTTTCCCGGTTGGAATGTCTGGGAATTGAAGTCATTACTCTTGCTTCCATCGGAGCCTACTAAGGAGTCAAATTTGTTGCTGATGAAATGGGGAAAGCAGGGCAGTGTGGAGAGTCTGATAAACTTCAAAAAACACGGCTTCCCAAACCCAGCCGAAGTCTCTGAACAGCACCCTTAAACTTGACAGTAAACGTCTCTGATCTTAGTTCTTGCTGTTTTGAGGAATCCTCTCCCATTTTCCGCATTTTAGTAGAATGTTGGACTGGGAATCAAGTGACATCTTAGTACTACTTTAGCAATGAACTTGTGGAGTGACCTTGAACAAGATGTCCAAAATGGAGGTGATAATTGTTTCACTCACCTGGGGGTGTGGAGACGTGAAAGTACAAGGTAACGTTAAGTCATAGTGACGCAGGGTGATAGGAGGGACTTTGGGATTGTTCCCTTGAGCAGCCTCCCTCATCTGGACAATGGAGCTATACTTTACAGGGTTGCTCTGAGGATGAGACGTGCATGTCAAGCCTTGGCATTCTGCCAGGCACGTGTTGGAATCCAGTAAATGGTAACCGTCATTAATAACCCGAGAGCCCAGCTTGGCTGGTACTCACAACCATGCTTGGCAGACCAGCAAACAGGTACTGCAAGCATGGACGGACACACACACACACACACCCACCCCCCAAGAGCAGTGACCACCACCACCACTGACCACCCAGTCAGTGTGGTCCTGTGAACTCCTCTGGAGGTGGCTGCTGGCTCCCTAGCATGCTTGGAGCCTGCCAAGTGCTGTTAGGAAAATGGAGGTGCAGCCAGATGGAACCGCTGTCCTCCTCTGAGGCTGGGAGTGCTTTCAGTGAAGGATGGCTGGAGCAGGCACTGAAATAGCCTTGACTGCCAAGTGACAGGCAAAATGAGCCATGCAAAATGGTGATGGCAGAAGAGGGGACCAAGGACTGACAGCAGCTGGGAGGCCATGTGCACTTGCTGACTCTCATCTCTGCCACCTACTCACTTCATCCCTCCTTTTCTCCTTTTAAGATGCCTCTGGGCAATGAGGACTGCCCACTAGCTCCTGCTGACATGTGGCCGTCTCTTTGCTGTGTGATGCCATGAATTGTTTGATTGTTTTTTAAGTCCTCACTCAAGGATGTGTTTATTGATTTGAGAGAGAAGGGGAGGGAGGGAGGAGGCAGAGAGAGAACTCACTCTGACTGGGATCGAACCTGCAACCTAGGTATGTGCCCTGACCTGGAATGGAACCTGCAACCTTTTGGTGTACAGGATGAAGCTCCAACCAAGCCACCTGGCCAGGGTGCCACACTTAATTTGTTAAACCCCTTTCACATGTCATGTGACTCACCACACCCTGGGAGGTAACACCATTTCACAGTCCAGCAAACTAAGGCTCAGAGAGGGGACTTGCCCAGGGATCGCTAGCCATTGAAAAGGAGAGTGGGAACTTGAACCTGTGTCCTCTTTTCTCTTGCCAGTTCCCTTGTTCTTTTCATTACACCATACTGATCTAGTATTTGCTACCATTAAAGGTTTTAGGTCTAAATTATATTTTTTCCTGCAATTTTAATTCCATAGACTTATTTTGTTCCTTGTAAAGAGTAGTCATTACTTCCATCATTAAATGAAATACACGTGATAGCATTTTATAGATTGTAAGACACCACGCAAAGGTACACTTGAAGGCTAATTAGGGAGTTGGCATTTTTCTTCTCCAAGGTAGAGGTGGTGTACGAAATTGGTAAAGGGTGAGGGGATTACCTTTGTAGCATTCACAATAATTTTAATAGATTGTTGCCTGAATTATGGGGTTTTCTAAAAAGAGCAAGAGACTGGAGAAACCCTTGGGCCTCATTCGTCTAACGCCCGAAGTCTGCTCAGCCAGCTCAGGGAGGTACAGAGGAACTCCCCAACCTGCGGTGGGCGGGAGGGACCCCCAACTCCTGAGGCTGCTTACTGGCTCTGACCTAACAAGGATTCACCTGATTTGGTCAGGGCCCCACCCCTCGTGCTGTGGGATACAGAGCATTGGGAGATTTTCTTTTTTTTAAAGATTTATTTATTTTTAGAGAGAGGGGAAGGGAAGGGGGGGGGGAGAGGGTGAGAAACATTGATTGGTTGCTTCTCACACCCCCACAGTGGGGAAGGGAACCGGACCTGCGACCTTTTGATTTGCAGGATGACGCCCAGCCCACCGAGGCACACCAGTCAGGGCTGGGAGCAGGTTTTGAGAGCTCTTTGGACTTCCTGAAGACTCAGTGGGGTTTGCATGTGTAGTAACACACGTGGCAGTACTTAAGCTCTTCTTTAACTGTCACACGTGAGGACCCAACCACCTCAAGGCTATGCAATTGTTGAGAAAGTTCCAACCCTTTAGAGCTTGGCAGTCAGGGCCCTCCGCGTGGCTCATAAGCTGCCTTTCCAGCACCCCCCACCCCCACCCCGTTGTCAGGGATGAACTCTGCTCCAGTTAAATTGTTCTGCCCACTGCCCTCTGAGCATGTTTTCTTTCCTCTTGTGTACCTTTCTCTTTAAATCTACTCTTCTAACGATAGCCATTAGTCACAAACAGCTAGTGAGAACTTGAAATGTGGACAGTCTAAACTGAGATGTGCCGATAAATACACGCAGATTTCAATGTAGACCCCCCGGGCCGTGTAAAATATTTCACTGATATCTAAATATTGGTTACATATTGAAACAATATTTTGGATATAATGGATTAAATTCATTACAAATAATTTCACCTTTCTTCTTACTTTTCGTGTGGCTACCAGAAAGTTTAAAGCCTATGCGTGGCTTGCAGTATATTTTTAAATGGACAGTGCTCCTCCAGATCCTTAGCTAGCCTCTTAAGCCAACACAGAACTGGACCTGCCATCAAGCCCATCTTTGTACTTTTTCATCGGCTGAAATAACAAAGCAATGAATGAGGGAAAACTCTTGAGCGTGGTTTCTTCCACACAGTTCAGGCAGGCATGTCCACTGTGCACCATCGGCCGGAAGCTGCTGATGCCAATCAGCTGAGAGCACCAGGAAGCAAAGATGTTTTGCAAAAGGCAAGATAATATTCTCAGTATTAGATGATTTCTTTTAGGCATCTACACTAAAAAAATCCCTTCAATTCCATCTTTACCTTGCCTGTTTCTCTTCCACTTCCAGTCACTAAAATGTTAATTGGTTTTTCCTGTAAAATTCTTTGTTCTCTTCTTTTTCCCTCAATCCATACCTAATCAAAGTCTTGGTTACCCAGTTTTTAAAATCTAGTTTCCAAGTGGTCTACCAGCTTCCTCCCCCCACATTCATTCCATTCTATAGATTATATAGCAGCCCATACTATATGTAATAATATGGTATATACTGCAACTAAATTGTCTTCTGAAATTTTGTAGCGGATACAATTTTTTTCCCCCTCAAAAACTTCTTCTCCCATATTGCCTACAGGAAGAATTTCCTTCTGATGTTCCAGGCTTTTTCAAACCTTAATCTCTTGGTACTCTCCTCCATAAAACCACAGCTTTAGGGAAACTAGACTGAGTCTATGCAAATCACTTAGAACCCTGCCTCGCCTGTACTGTGAGAACCATACAAGTCCTGGTTATTACAATTACCACTCACTTTTGGCTGTGTGCATTTCTCTCTGGAGAAATGCTCATTCCTTTTTCCTACTTGAATACCTGTCTCCAAAGAGAGGAGCAATGATTTAAACCAACAATAGCACAAACCAGTTGTTACTCAAAGAGAAGGCTTACATAGCAGGTCCCTGAGTAACGCTGTTTTATTTGTTCAGTATCCTTTGGTTATAAAGTCGGTGAAAAGCCACAGGAATTTTACTCGTTGATATCAATTACCTATGGTAAACTGATTTCAGTATAATTTCACTGCGCTTCCAGGAACTTATCAATGACCTTAAGTGAGGACTTACTGTATATTCTTCCTACAATAGACAAACCAGTAACTCTGAACCCTAATTTGCCATAAAATTTAAGAGTGGATAAATGTAGTATTTCTTTTATACAATAACAGTGACCTATGGAATGTGTTATTTAAAAAATAAAAAGCTTGAAAAATATGAATGGGTTCTGGATTTTGGGCAGTGGCTCTCCAACTTTGATTAGAATAAACTGGGAAGCTTTCGAAATTAATTCAGATGCCTGGCTCCCACTCCAGATTTACTGAATTGAATGGTAGGGCTTGGGCACCTGAATTTTTAAAAAAACTTCAGAGCTGATTCCTGTACATCTTTTAAAAAGCTTTGTGGGTGATCTTCATGTGCACCTACATCCAAGAATCTTTGGTTTAATCAAGAGACTTTGGGAGGAGGAGGCTGGTCACGTTAGGCATGTTTGTCACCATGTTCTCAGCGTGTTTTTGAAAGAGAGATGGAATACGGAGAACTGATTAACTCTGAATGACCTAGGAATCTGAGGAGTATTCTTGAAGACAAACACCCAAAGCTCCCCTACCCTGAATTTGATCAGGGGGTTAAAAAAAAAAAAAAAAAAAAATATATATATATATATATAAAATGTATATATATCCCAATACACCTGGTATTCATCTAAAAGCCTGTTGGTCTTCTATTAATTTATAAATTAAAAAACGGAATTACTAAGTAAATATGTATTTATGTACATTTACAACTAAGATTTTTTCCAACCCCAAATTATTTATTTCAATCCATAAATATGTGAAAAAGTTGGCATTTTAATATAATGCTTAAAAAATTCCAAAACAACTCTACCTCAAAAATACTTTAAACCAGTTTTCCAAAGTGCTACTTTCACAGGCTCACATTTGTACCACAACAACCTAGTCCAGGTATGGAGTAACCGATGTCATAGCGGGAGGGGGCACTTTTGATACAATCGCCGAGGGTGTCGGAAACACTGGGTCCTTGTGAACCTATAACAAGGCCCCTTTCACCCTCCAATCCTGAGACAACAAATCCTGTAGTTCCCCCTCGTCGTCGCTGTCGACGTTCTCCTCTTCCTTTTTCTGCAGCTCTTTTATGGCCAGGACCTCTTTAAGCTTACTTTTTAACTCATCCTGGCGATTCCGCAGGTTTTCCACCCGACGGTAGCACTCGATCTGCTCGTCGATCTCCCCAATCTGCCGGTCCAGCCGTCCCTCCTCGTCCTCCTCGGCAACTATAGCTTCGGAAATGGTGTTGACCTGCCGCATGGCTTTCTGAAACTCGTCCCACTCTTTGTCCATCTGGTCCTTTGGGGCGTCAACCTTTCGTACCCTCGCATCTATCTCAGGGTCGTCAAAAAAGCCTTCTGGTAGTGCTTCCGCAGTGTTCTCTTTCCTTTCCACCGCTTTTTCATGTATTTCTGCTTTCTCAATGGACCCTGAGTGCGGAACTAGAGGAGCCTTGGGGGGGTTTGTGTTCGAGAAGTCGCTCGGCAGCATACTACCTGTTGCCTCCCGCGAGGAGGAAAGTGAGTGCTCCTTGCCCTGCACGTCGGGCGCCTGCTTGCTGGCGTCCCCCTCTTGGCGTCCTCCTCCCTCCTCCTCCTCCTCCTCCTCCTCCTCTTCATAATCAGGGAGTAAACCAAGTCCCGAAGTCCTACCGAGGGTCGCTCTGGCGGGCTCCTTCCCTGCGTGGTCAGCGTTGGGGAGCAAAGCGGACGTGGAGGGCTGCGCCTGGGCCACCTGCGAGGCCTTCGCCCTTTTAGCCTCCTGGCTCTCTGCGTCCGAAGCCTTCCTCTTGGCGGGCTGAGGCGCGGCGCTGGCGGACGGCCCCTGGCTGGCCTCCTTCGCGCCTTTCAGCTCGGCCACTTTCTCTCGGTGCAGCTTCCCCAGGACGTGAGTCTGCCACAGGAGCTCGCTCTTCACCGGGGTGTTACACAGGGCACAGCTCAGCTGCCCCAAACGGTTGTACTTGGCGAACGGAGATTCTATGCGTTTCCTGTTGGTGCTCAGGCGCTGCTTCTCCTTCATCAGCCGCCGCAGCTCATCCTGACTCACCACCCGCTTCCCGGCCGCCGGCCGGGCCGAAGCGGACGACGCCATCTTCCCGACTCGCCCCAAGGCGTTCCCGGCTTCCGGCGCGGCGACGCCTGATAGCGTCACTTCCTGTCCGGGCGAGGATTGGCTGGGGCTCCAGAGCGTAGACGTTGGCGCCGGAGGCCTGGCCTAGGTTTTTGCCGGTCAGGTGGTTCTTCAACTATCCTGCCATGGCCGCGATTAAGGCGGTGAACGCCAAGGCCGAGGTGGCGCGGGCCCAGGCGGCCTTGGCGGTCAATATCTGCGCGGCCCGAGGGCTGCAGGATGTGCTGCGGACTAACTTGGGTCCCAAGGGCACCATTAAAATGTGAGGCGGCGGTTAGGGCGCCGGCGGTTGGTCGTGTGTCGGGACCGGCAGATGTTCCGCCGAGAGCCGTGTGAACACACTTGTGGGCGATTTCCTTCATTTTCACCCCTGCCCTGAGGTCATCTGTAGCCGGGTGGAGGAGGAGGGGAGAAGCCTCCCCAAGGAAAGGCCCCACGCACCCACCGGACCAACTTTTCGTTAAGGCTTTTGTGCAGTTATAAAGTTCATACAGTGTTTCACATGAAACGGAAGCCAGCTAACTCCCCTGCCCTTTAAGACTATCTGCCCATATACCCTTTGTTTCGACTTTGTTCGGGGGCGCGGTGCAGCAGAGAGGGCACGGGCTTTGGGGCCCGGCGGACATGGGTTCGGATCCAAGCTCCCTCTCTAGCTGTCAGTCCTTAGCAAGTTACTTGGGCGCTGTGTGCCCAAGGTTTTTCCTATCTGCTCAGCCTTTCAGCATGTATTTATTTAGCGCCATTCTTTCCTTTAGGAGAAAGTGAGGGAAAGGGACTAATGAGGGCAAAAAGGTGTGAGAGGAGGGATTCAGCCTCAGGAATGAGCGAAATACATTCACACTAAAACGGGTGCTTATTAGGTACTGATTGGGGTACAGAGAACGCAGAGCTGACCAAGATAAAAGCTCAGGTTTGGTAGAAGTGAATGTGATGTACGCGTACGTACTGTATAACACGTAGTATGTATTTTAAAATATGTGGCTTGCATTATATTTTTAGTCACATAACATTATACTGAGGTAGGGGACTAATTATTGATGGGAGAAGGAAAAGACTCAAATAACAGTTGATTTTTGATCATAGTCTTGAAAGGTGAGTTAGAGTTCACTAGTTGAAGTGAGTAAGGTCTTGTAGACACAGTTTTAAGAACAAGAAAGCCAATCGGTGTAAATCCAACAAATAAAAACAAACATTACGTATTAAGGGAACCACGAGATTTAATTTGGTAGATGGGACATTTAAAATAGATGTCAGCCACATTGGTAAAGGTCAGCTGTGTCATTGCTAAATAGTTTGGATTTAGCCTTGAAAATGGTGGAGAACATGAAAACCATGGAAGGGTTTTTGATCGGGGGACTGACTGAGCCATTCTGCCTTTTAGAAAGATGAACGAAGGGTAGATTCCAATTCAGAGCTACGTGGCGCTAAACAGTCCAGACCGCAGATGGCGATGATTGTGGTGGAGATAGAGAGGAGGGAGTGGTTTGAAGGGGCTTTTAGGTCGTCGAGTTGACAGAATTTGATGATCTAATAAATATGAGGGACGGAGAAAGAAGCTAAATTGAGCGAATGAATGGTAACATTTCATCAAAGTAAAAAAACCTGCAGGAAATTCACCAACCCTTGGCTTGTAGGCTTCCAGGTCCTCTTCTCCAGCAAACCACTGTCATCGCTCACCAACAACTCTCATTCTTAAACGTGTAAATGCTCCACCTGGAGCGAAATCGCCGTAGCAGTCATCTGGGGAAAGTGGTTCCGGGGGCTCCAGAGGGTGGTGCTGCATGTGGGGCCTCCGGGGGTTCGGTGGACCTTTTCCAGGCCCAGTTCTCTGTATTAAGGAGAACGGAGTGACAAGCGCTGGGAGTGTCTTGCTTGGCTCTTGCCATGTGAGGTTAATAGCGCCTCTGTTTTCTGGACAGGCTTGTTTCTGGTGCAGGTGACATCAAACTCACCAAAGATGGCAATGTGCTGCTTCACGAGATGGTGAGCTGACGCTGCTGACTTCCATAAACCTTGCTACATCCTAACTGAGAACATAGTACAATTTGTGTATCTTTAAACCAAGGCTGTCAACTAACTGTTGCAACTATGAGATATCCTTGTAGGATTAAATGTCAAAAAATGTTTTTTTTGCTGTTTTCAAATCTTTGTATACTTCAAGTAAGTATACAAAGTAAGTATATATCCCTATATAGCTTAGGGATTCTTCCAAATTATTTGCATCTTTTAAAGACACTTCATTATGTTCTTCATAATCATGGGAAAGTAAAAAAGTCCTTTGCAATTTTAGTAAATATAGTCCTCTTCAAGACTGAAGGATTTAATCTAATTTTGGAAATGTCATTGCATTCTTGAGCAAAGACTCTTATAGAATGTTCAGATCTCATTAGTTCTCAACTGTTAACTCTTGGTCTTGACATTTATTAAGCGTTGATAATACAAAACTTGTGAACTTGTAGAATGAAGCTTATTCAATTTCTTAATTTTGCTATTGGCGTTTAGGTTATCTTGTTTTTGGTGGACTATTTCTGCATTTTCTTCTCTGTCTTTTTAAATCTGTTGCTTGCTTTTTCCAGCAAATCCAACACCCGACAGCTTCGTTGATTGCGAAAGCGGCCACGGCCCAGGACGACGTCACAGGAGACGGCACCACTTCCAACGTCCTGATCATTGCGGAGTTGCTGAAACAGGCCGATCTGTATATCTCCGAGGTACTAGGATTTTGGAGAATTTGCATCTATATGGTACTTTATTTTGCATAGAAAGTTGACTTTTTTTACACTAGTAAAATGGTTTAGTTTTGGAGGGCAAAGGTTAATATGAAAATATTTTTGACATTATAAATGAAAATAGTAATGAACTATTTTAGCCAAACCAATTTCTTTTATTGAAATTATATACCTGTTTTTAAAATGAAAAAATTTAAGATATTTAAAAAGGTGAAAAATGAGCCATGTACCCATGACTAATGGCCTGAGAAAGAAAACATCACTGATAAAGTTGAAACCAAATTATGGTTTTAAAGAATAACTGGGGAAATCTTACTATTTTTAAAACTAAGCTTACTGAGGTGCCATTGTGTGTTTCTTTCAAGCGCACAGTTCTACAATCCATCACCTGTCTATTGCATTGTGTGCTCACCACCCAAGTCTGGTCTCCTCCTGTCCCTGCATATTTGGCCCCCTCCCCCCTCCCCTCCCCCTTCTCCCCTCCCCCCTCTCCCCACCCCCCTTCACCTCTGGTGACTGCCATACCGTTGGCTACGTCTGTGAGGTTTTTTGTTTTGCTTTGTTTGTTTGTTGCTTTCTGTTTTATGTCCCACATATGAGTGGAATCATATGGTCCTTGTCCTTTTCCACCTGACTGACTTTGCTTAGTAAGATGCTCTCAAGACCCATCATGTTGCTGCAAATGGCCGTGTTTCATCCTTTCGTATGGCTGAGTAGTGTTCATGTATGTACGTGCCCCACCGTCTTCGTCCAGGCCCCACGGGGTCGTGTTCAAGTCTGGGTAATGTGAGGAATGCTGCAGTGAACGTAGGGGTACCTATGTCTTTAAGAGTACATGTTTTCACATGTTCTGGGGAGACGCCCAGAAGGGGGATTGCTGGGTCAGATGGGAGATCTGCTCTTAATTGTTTGAGGAGCCTCCGTGTCGTTTTCCGTCGCGTCTGCCCCAGTTTCCGCCCTCACCACACCTTTTCCTCCGCATCTTTCTAAGGCACCTCGCTTCCTGCCTCGCTGATACCATCCGATCTGGCAGGTGCGAGGGGGCATCTCACTGGGGTTTTGATTTGCATTTTCCTTACAGCTAGCAAAGCTGAGCATCTTTTTGTGTATCTGTTGGCCATTTTTATGTGTTCTTGGGGACACTGTTCAGGTCCTTTGCCCATTTTGAGTTGGATTGTTTGTCGTTTCGTTGTTGAGTTGTATGAGTTCTTTATATACTTTGGGTACCAGCCCCTTAGGGGAGCTTTGTTTGCAAACACCTCCTCCCATTCGGCTGCTTGCCTTTTTGTTCTGTTGGGAGTTTCTTTTCCTGAGCAGAAGCTTTTTAGTTTGATGTAGTCCCATTTATTTATTTTTGCTTTTACTTCCCTTGCCTTTGGGGTCAGGTTCAAAAAAGCCTCTCTGAGTCAGAGGTCTGTAAGTTTAGCACCTCTGCTTTCTTCTGTATGTTTTACTGTTTCAAACCTTATATTTAAGCGTTTAATCCATTTTGAGTTAATTTTTGTGTATGGTGCCAAATAGCAGTCTAGTTTTCCTCTTACCTGTGGCTTTCCAGTTCTCCCAACACCATTTACTGAAGAGGCGTTGCTTTTGGAGAAGAATTGCTGAAGGCTGCCCACATTGTGCATTTACCTGCCTTCCTAGTTTTAGTTCCCTTTGCAGACTGCCTGCTGCAGCCAGACTCCTCCATCTCCAGCTTCTGAAGTCGTCACAGACACATCTGCCGCTTCGCCTTTGTTCAGTCGTGCTCTTCTCCTGGCCTTATCTGTCTTCTCTAAGTGTTTGAATTGTCCTCTCTTCCAAGGGGCGTGTCAGCAAAGCATAGCCTGGTCAAAATGCTAAAATTATTACTTCTCTGTGTTTCATTTAGTGTTGGGAATTGTCTATTAATTTAGTACCTTCAACTTATTTCAGTAAGGATGCTTTTGCCTGTTAGCAGTAGAAACTTGACTAAAAGTCACTTAAACAATTAAGAAATTATCTGCCTTAGCAGAATGTAGAGAGATAAGGCAGGCTTTCTGGGCCGGTTGATTAAAAAATTCAATCAGTTATCAAGTACACGGGTCCCCTCTGTCTCTTAGCTCTCCTGCTAATGCTGCTGTCTCATCATAAGGCTCATTTTCATCCAGACGGCGAGACTCAGAGGAAGTCAGGACCTCCTTCTCCCCTTAGTGACTGACACTCAGCAGGAGAGGGAGGGAGAGGGCCGTTCACCCAGCTGTGGAGCACAAGTCCTCACTTCAAGTGATTGGGCCGACTGTGGTCATGCCAGACCAGTGACAGTCTTTGGGGAACTGCCTTAATCTAATCGGGAGCCCCCTCCCCGCCCTTGAGTTAGGGACAGGGCCAGCTTCCTCTCAAGCGCTGGAGGAAGAGGCAGACCTAGACGAAGCTGGGCTCGGGCTGGGAAGAGAGAAGTTGGGGGAGGGGAGATGCCAGCAGACGTTGACATACTTGGGAAGCTGCGTGGCGGTGCGGCTGCAGAGGGAACGCTGCGGGAGGGATGTCCGGACCTAGCCTGAGGGAGTCAGGAAGCGCTTTCTGGAGCACATAAGGCCTGGGCCCAGGCTTTCCGATGAGGATGAGGATGGGTGAGCCAGGCGAAAGAGCGAGGGGTAAGGACAATGGCAGTCCAGGCGGAAGGGGCAACGTGAGCAGAGGCGCAGAGGAGAGGAGCACCGCGCTGTGTGCACAGCTACAGGAAGTTTGGTGTTGGTGGAGTCGGGGGTGATGTGGACAGCAGTGAGTAGGCTGGGGAAGTAGGTGGGAGCCAGGTCAGGGAAGGCATGCAGCACACCAACCAAGAAGAATACTGTGCGTGTGAACTTACTACTGCGTGAGCCCTGGCTGGTGTGCCTCAGTGGATTGAGTGCCGGCCTGTGAACCAAAGGGTCACCGGTTCAATTCCCAGTCAGGGCACATGCCTGGGTTGCGGGCCAGGCCCCCGGTGGGGGACCATGTAAGAGGCAACCACACATTGATGCTTCTCTCCCTCTCTTTCTCCCTCCCATCCTTTCTAAAAATAAATGAATAAAATCTTTATAAAAATATCTGGGGGATGGTTTTAAGGGAGTTAAGACTGGAGGTTTTCAGAGTAGTCTGGGCAAAGAGTTGGAGGTCCTAGACCGGGGGGTGTTGTGACAACGGGTAACAACAGGCTCTGGAGGTGGGCCTGTGGGCTTAAATCCTGGCTCCCCTTCCTAACTTCCTGCTGATCCCAGGCAGATGGCATTATCCCTGTAAGCCTCGGTTTCCTCGTCTGTGAGACAGGAGTGATAATCGCAGCTCCCACTTCATCGTGCTGAGAGGACTAACTTAAATATTTTGTTATAATGTCAGACCTATAGGAAAGTTACAGGAATATTCCAAAGAACACCATTTTTCTCAGATAAATAAATGTATATATGTGTGTTTATACCTGTTGTAATATATATTTTTTTATGACTGGTATAAAAATAAGTTGTAGAGGCCCTGGCTGGGTAGTTCAGTTGGTTATAATATTGTCCCAACATGCCAAGGTTGCGAGTTCAATCCCTGGTCAGAGTACATACACAAATCAACCAATGAATATATTAATAAGAAGTGGAACAACAAATCAGTTGCATGCTCTCTCTCTCATCAAAAAATAATAAAATCTTTTATTTATTTATTTATAGAGAGAGGGGAAGGGAGAAATAAATAGAGGGAGAGAAGCATCGGTGTGTGGTTGCCTCTCACATGCCCCCAGCACCAGGGTCCTGGCCTGCAACCCAGGCATGTGCCCTGACTGGGAATCAAACCGGCGACCCTTTGGTTCACAGGCCAGTGCTCAATCCACTGAGCCACACCACTCAGGGCAATACACAAGTCTTTTAAAAGAAGGAATAAGTTGGATATGACAATCTAAATATTTAAGTGTATATTTCTTAATTCAGTATATAATTCAGTATAGGGGTCAAAAACAGGAAATTAATATTAACACTGACACATTGATGCAGATTTTATTCAAATTTCATCATTTGTCCCAATAGTGTCCTTTGCAGCAGAAGGAAATCCAGGTCCAACAGTTACATTCAGCTGTCATGTCTTTAGTCTCCTTTAGGCTGGGCCATTCTTTGTATTTCATGACGGTGTTATTTTTAGAGTCCAGGCCAGTTACTTTGGAGAAAGTCCCTCAAATTGCATTTGTTTGTTTCCTCAGATTAGACTCAGGTGATACGCTTTCAGCAGGAGTACCCTGTAAGCGCCGTGGTGTCCCTAATGCGTTGCATCGCGAGGCACGTGTCCGTTTGTCCCATTACCGGGATGTTAACTTGGACACTGAGTGAGGGTGATGCCTGCCTGCCAGTTTCCTCCAGTCAGTGGTGATTCCTTTCCTCTGCAGTAAGAGGACTTCCCTGCCCACTCTGAAGGGCGCCGCCTGACAACAATGTCCTAATTTCCAGAAATAAAAAGAACTTACGTTGTTTCTTTTTGTACTGGACTTAGAATTTTTCTGTAAGTTTGAGATTAAATGTGAAGCAATGAAAAATTACTTTTATAAATTATATACATACACTTATATTTAGTGGCATTGATGTGAGTAATACTACTTTTTTTAGACATACCGACTAACACGAGAGGATGGTTACCTGTACTTTGCATGACTGACTTTATAATTTATAGTTTTGTGTTGTTTTAATAGGGCCTGCACCCTAGAATAATAGCTGAAGGATTTGAAGCCGCCAAGAAAAAAGCACTTGAAGTTTTGGAAGAAATTAAAATGAAAAAAGAGATGAAAAGAGACTTCCTCTTAGATGTGGCTCGAACATCTCTACAAACTAAAGTTCACGCTAAACTTGCTGATGTGTTAACAGAGGTCTGTGATTAAATTTACATATTTAGAAAGAGTATAGCCTGACACATGATTTTTTTCTTATAAGATAATCAACTATTGCATGTGGTTCTTTGGAACGTAAAGTAAATCATAAAATATGTAAGACGAACAACTGTGTCTAGGCTTGCTTCCTGACTGGTTTGATGGGTCAGAGCAGTAGGTACAGTTTTTTTCAGAAGTGTCACATGGGGCCATGCGCTGGTCTCTTCAACCCAGAGGTCCGAGTGCGCCATGCGAGGCGGCGACACGTGGGGGAGCCGCGTGGGCAGTGTGCTGTGCGGTTAGGGGACCACGTCGGTGAAGGTTCTCTCAGTCCTCACATCTGGGTGGTGCATGGTTTGTTTTGTTCCTTCTACACGTAGCATGTATGTACATAAGGACAACATTAGGTGTTTTGGGAAGCCTTTGTCAGGGAACTGTAGTTTGGTGATATCATTGCTGCTTAGCCTGTGGTTTCTGAAACTTGATATATTAATGTGTCAGGAGTGATGAGTTCATAACCACATTCACAAGACATTGACATATAAATCAGGGTGCTATCATGCGAATTTACTTAGAGAAATGTAAATACCAAATGGATTGGAACACCTGAGTTGTTTCTGGGCAATTCTCCTTACTTATAGGAAAACCTGGTTGGGAAATCAGATTAAAATCAGACAATTTCTTACTGAATAACGTCCAAATAAAGACTCTGCTGTATTTTCTGCTTTGGCAATACACATACCAAGTGGCTCAGAATCCTCATGCTCTCTGGTTAGAGCCTCGACTCTCTTTTGGAGTTACAGAAACACTGAAACTCTCATTATCCAATATTTTTGTCATTATTCCCTAGTGGGCTCCAAAACCAAATATTCTGTTACATTCAGTAAACTTTTCTAAGATATCTTTTTTGCTTTATTTATATTTTAGGATGGTTATGCTATCGCACTTAATTTCTGTAGTCATTTTTATATTACTTTCTGAGCTAAGTAACAGGGTATGTTGTGTTATGCTTCTCAAATTGCTCATCCCTGGGGTTCTTTGGCAGACTAAGTGAGGCACATCTTTCTGGAGTGTCAATTTTCACTTTACGATTTCTGGGGAAAAGCATTGTTTCCACATTAAACCATACATGCATATATAATGGTATGACATGGAAAGTTTTCATAATAAAAGACAGGACTTAAAACTTTCATATTGCCATAGGCAGCACATTTGATCCGTACCCTTCTGTTACATCCTCTCTTCTCCGAAGGTGTCCTCCGGTGGGGAAGTTGGGCAGCGTTGGTGTAGTGGCAGGAGCAGTGGCCTGGCAGTTCCAGAGGCCTGGGTTCTCGTCCTGGTCCTGCTACTGCTGTCTAGACCTTGTTTTAAGACACTTTTTGGCCTGGCCCTATGTTTTGGCGCCTCAGGCTCTTCATCTGCTTAGTCTGGTGATAGATTGCTTGGGCCAGTGGTTTTTTCAGTCACCCGAATAATTTCCTGTTCCCATTCACTTCTCTTTCAGGCCGTGGTGGACTCGGTTTTGGCTGTTAGAAGACCAGGTCACCCTATTGATCTCTTCATGGTAGAAATCATGGAGATGAAGCACAAATCGGAAACAGATACAAAGTAAATGACATAAACTTTGGCCATATGTAGACTCTAAATATTTGGTTATCTTCAGATATTCTTTCATTAATTTCATTAGTTATTCATTAACATATGTTAATTGGATACTTACCAGAGCCAGTCACTGTTTTAGGTGCCAGGAGTGAAAAGTAAACAAAACAGAATTTCTCCAAGAAGCTTACATTTCTAGTTGGAGATCATAAACAAATCAGTATAGTAAATGCTATGAAGAGGCTAGAATAACCGTGTGTGTGAGCGTGTGCATGGTTTAAAGTGACATGAAACTGAACCAGAGAACTGAGGAGGTCTCCGAAGAATGAGGGAGCTCGCCCAGGAAGAAGTCTTTCTTCTGGGCAGAGGGAGCAACAGTTGCAAAATTCCTGCCTGAGGCAGACATGTGCTGGAGTGTTCCGTCGCGCCTAGAGCAGAGTCAGGAAGGAGTGGAGGTGAGGAGGTCAGAGAGGTGAGGGGGGCCTGCATCTGGCATCACCTGAATGTGCGTGCGCTCGGAGTAGGCAGCCTCCTGTTGGTTTGGGACTTAACTCATTTAAAGTGTTCTGTCATGGAAAGTCCTAAACACATATAACAGTAAAGAGAATAGAATGGTGAACTCACATACCTGTCACTCATCTTTATCCGTTTTCAGTATATAGCTAATCTAGCTAATCTTATTTCCCTTTATATATTCCTTTTCCTGTCCCAAACTTCGATTATTTTGAAGCCAATCCAGATATCCTATTTCATCAGTAAATACTTTATCTTTAATATATATGTGTGTATATTTTTACTTATTTATAGAAGGTGTGTTTGGTTCTTTGTTAAATTTGCCAATCACTATTTATGGTTTCTTATTCCCTGCATATCTTCTCAAACTTACATTTTCTTTCTTTGTACTTATAGTTCATGTCTGGTAATTATAATATTTAAAGTCTGACTTGTCTGTTTATGGTGTTTATTGTATTTTGCTGATTCTCACTCATCACACTTTGTTTCTGTATGTGCCATTCATTGTGTTTGAAAAAAGTCTTTGTAGAAATAATTTGCAACCTAGGACGAAGGTGCTTTTCTGAGCAGAGGAGTTGCATTTGCTGCTGCAAGGGCTCCAGAGCCTACTTTAAATTAAATCCACAGCTCAAGGCTCTTTGGGAGTATCTGGTGGTTGTGGATTCTGACTGCAAGTCCATGCGAGGGCTGCTCGCTTCTAGTTTGTCCTTCTGATCTATACCCTGAGTGTGTAACCCACTGCGGTTCCCACTTCATGTGAAGAGGCCCTTCTGTGAGACTCTGCACCTTGGATGAACGCTGAACTCTTAATTCCGTTCCCTTCTCCATGCGAGGCCATTGAAACCGAAGTGCAGATTTGTCTGAACTGTCAAGTGTCCTTATGATGAGATCCCACAGTTCTCTAAGGGTTTCTGTTTTTTTTTTTTTTTCCCATTTTGAAAGGAAAATTACTTTGTAGCTCTTCACTATCTTATAGCTTTCTAGTATTTTACAGGTTTTTTTTTGGGGGGGGGGTTATTTTTTTGCTTTGCTTTTACCCGGTCTTGTTTTCTGTAGTAGGAATGGTCCAAATCAGCCTACCACTGCCGAAGGCAGCGCATTTCCGATGGGCGTTTCAGAGGGCTCTGTGGCTGCTGTGCAGAGAGTGGCTGTGGGGTTGGGTCGGGGGTGCCAGGATGGAGGCCAGAAACTGGGGAGGACTCCTCTGTGATATCGGAGAGAAATGAAAATGGTTTAGGTCAGGGTATACTGAGAAAGAAGGACCAAGGGTTTCTTAGTGTTTTGATGTAGAATGTGACAGAAACAGAGGAGTCAGGGATGTCTCTTGGATTTTTGCATGAGCAGCTGAGAAGGCGGAGGTGCTGAAGAGGTTGGGCAGAGAGCTGGAGAAGTGTGTCTGGGGTTCAGAGCAGTGGTCTGGACTGGAGTACATATTTGGAAGTCAGTCAGTGAATGGATGACTTAAAGCTACAAGAGTTGGTGAGGTCATCTGGGAAGTAAATGCAGATAGAGAAAAAAGGGATGTTAAGGATTGGGAACCTTGGGAAACCCCGCTGTCTAGAATTGGAAAGATAAGGAGCGTTCAGCAAAGGGGACTAGAAGGGGTGGTGGGTGTGGTAGGGGAAAGGCCGAGAGAGGGGTGTCCCAGACGCTGAGAGAAGGAAGTATTTCAACAGGGAGGGAATAATCAGCTATGGTACATGCTGCTGAATTCTGAGCAAATTGTTGTGAACTGAGAATTAACTATTAGATTTGAAAAACGTTTGTGGGGTTTTTTGGTAGCTTTAAGGAGAGCTGATTCAGTAAAAGGGTGGGTGTGAACGTCAGATTGAAGGCAGGCTCAAGGGAGAATGGTTTGGGAGGAAGTGAGGGTGAAATGTAGACGACTCAGGGGAGTTCAGCTATAAAAGGGGCAGAGAACCGGGGGCGTAGCTAGAAGGGAACCGGAGGGTGGGGTTGAACGTAAAGAATCCTTTGTTTCAAAGATGGGAATTATTATGGCAAATGTGTATCCTGATGAGAAGGCTCCTGTAGGCGGGAAGACTTGATGTGGCGGGACAGGGAGCAGTGCAGGAGCAGAGGGGAAATGGAGTATAGTAGACAGGAGGAGGGCTTGACCTTAGAGAGGAGCATGGACAGTTCATTTTTAGCTGTAGGATGTTCAGGGTCAAGTGCAGGTGGATTGGTAGAGGTAGTGATGGCACAGCATTTCATTTTTTCTTGAAGAAACAGGGTCATTTGCTGAGAGTGGGGGGGAGTGTAAAGGAGACTCGAAGAGTGAAGAATATTGAACATGTAGTTTGTTTCTTCCTAAATAAAATGTCATCATGTTAAGTTAGGAGTTAACAGTAATCTAGTTATATTAAAACTTTGAAAACTTCCTTATAATTATATTTAACTGTTTGAAAATTATTTCCTTAATGCATAACAAATATTGGTTATAAAAGATTCATAAGTAGAAATGACATTCTCTAATTGGGCGTAAATGAATTTTTAAAGAGCTATAAAGATATTTACTCTTGAAGGAACATTTGGAAAAGAGGAAAAAAGACCCCCCAACATTATCTATATTTTTATATTCCTAACCACTCAAGTATAATCCTACTCTTTTACTTTCCTTTCGTATTTTTTCTTTTCAATGCCATGGTGCTATTTTTTAAAAAATCACTACGTGAGGATATGTTTATTGATTTTGGAGAGAGAGGAAATGAGAGAGAGACAGAGACATAGAGACAGGGAGAGAGACAGAGACAGAGAGACAGACAGACAGGCAGACACATTGATATGAGAGAGAAACATGGATCAGTTGCCTCCTGTATATGCCCCGACCAGGAAATGAACCCACAGCCTTTTGGCGTACAGGACGATGCTCCAACCAGTTTAGCCACCTGGGCAGGGCAAGGTGCTTGTCTTTTTGTAAAAGAATAGTTATTATCATGTTTTATATGCAATTTGTCATTGAGTGCTTATCAGCTACCCCTGTAAACATTTTCTGTGTTATTACATAGTTTTCATGACTGGGAAAGAGCTGGGCCATTATTTGCTGAACAATGCTTTATTGTTGGACATTTAGGTTAACATTTTAGTTGTTTCATATAATTATTTTGAACAAATGTTCCTGCGAAACTCATTGTGTGCCTACCTTTTATTACTTGATCAGCTGTGTCCTTTGTTTGAGCACATAATTTAGAGGATAATTCTGGGTTGATTTCACCAAGACTTAATAGTCACAGTGTGCTAGAGTAGGTTATCATTTCTAATTTTACTAATTATGTGTTAGGGTTAAAGTTGGTGCAAGGAAACAGTATGTGCCCTGGCGGTTCTGTTACAACTTTACAGAGTGTGATTCTAATTTTATACCAAATTTTAGAGTGTATATTCAAAGAAAGGAACATTAAATATTTCTAATAGGTTGATAAGAGGATTAGTGTTGGATCATGGTGCCCGTCATCCAGAAATGAAAAAGCGAGTAGAAGATGCATTTATCCTTACTTGCAGTGTATCACTAGAATATGAAAAAACGTATGTATGTCATTTACTCTTTATGGCTTTTTAAAAAAGATTTTATTTATTTTTATAGAGGGGAAAGGAGGGAGGAAGAGGGAGAGAAGCATTACTGTGTGGTTGCCTCTCACGTGCCCCCTGCTGGGGACCTGGCATGCAACCAGGCATGTGCCCTGACTGGGAATCGAACCCGTGATCCTTTGGTTGGCAGGCCAGTGTTCAATCCACTGAGCCACACCAGCTAGGGCTACTCTTTATAATTTTTGAAATTGATTTTTTCTAAAAGTGTTTTAAAATTTCCCTTTCCTCCCAAATGTTTAGTGTAAACATCTACCTTTTCCTGTTCCTCTCACTACCTTTACTAGCTTGTTTTTATTAATCTTTTAGAGAGGTAAGCTCTGGTTTCTTTTATAAGACTGCAGAAGAAAAAGAGACCTTGGTAAGAGCTGAAAGAAAATTTATTGACGATAAAGTACAAAAAATAATAGACCTGAAAGACAAAGTCTGTACTCAGTCCAACAGAGGATTTGTTGTCATTAATCAAAAGGTGAGAAAAAAGTTTAGATTTTAACTATTTGTAAATGTTCTGCATTATTTTTCATTTAAAAAAAATTTATTTATTTATTTATTTTTAGACAGAGGGAAGGGGAGGAAGAGAAGCATCAATGTGTGGTTGCCTCTTGCATGCTTCCTAGTGGGGACCTGGTCCGCAACCCAGGCATGTGCCCCGACTGGGAATTGAACTAGCGATCTTTTAGTTCACAGGTCAGCGTTCAGTCCACTGAGCTACACTAGCCAGTGCTCTTCATTGTTTTTCAAAGTGTGGTCTATGGACCCCCAGGAGTCCTTAAGACCGTTTCAGGGAGTTTATGAGGTCAAAACTATTTTCAGGGTATTAGTAATAATGCTTTTTACATTGTGTTGACATTGCACTGCTGATGCAAAAGCAAGGTAGGCAGACCGGCTGGTACCTCAGCACAAGCGAAAGCAGCGGCACAAACCGTACTGGGGGCCATCGTACTCTTCACTGCCGCACCACCACGCGCTGGCCGTTTAAAGGGAAAAGGCAGGTGCGTTTAGGGATGTATTAATGAAGTGGTAAAACTTACTACTTTTATTAAATTTTGGCCCTTAAATAATTCTGTGTGACAAAATATAAAGTACGTACAAGACACGTGCAGCGTGTCAATACATGTTTTGACGGAAGCTCTTGTGTACTTGAGTTTTAAGCTAAACTGGCTACTTTTTTCATGCAATGCCGTTTTCACTTGAAAGAATGACTGACAGACAAACTATATTTAGACATGGGTACTTGGTAGGTTCTTCTCACAAATGAGTACATCAGTCTTGTCACTTCAAGGCAAATAACTGACAGTATTTGTTGCCTATGATAGCATTTAAGCTTTCAAACAAAAATTAGAATTTTGGAAAACTTGTATCTGCCACTGTGAGCTTGATAGTTTTCCAATATTTAAAAGATTTTTCTTTCTTTTTTTAAAAAAATTGTTGTTCTTGTACAGTTTTCTGTCTTTTACTCCCAACCCAGCCCACCGCCCCAACTCTCCCCATAAAAGATTTTTCTGATATTATTAGTGATGATATAAGCAAAGGTGATATTTTTGATATTGTATAACTATGAAATGTGTCAACATTTGGAAGTTCTGCCTAACTTAGTGAACCATTATTTTCTAAACGCCTTAAAAATGCATGACTTTAGAAAATATGCACAAGTAAATAACTCAAAGTGCAAGATGGACAAATGGGTTTCACCGTGAGAGAGCGTGGGAAGGTTATTGATGTGGTTCCATATTCCACGTTCATGCTCACCACGTGTTGAATTTTCCTGTCAAAGAAGAATATCCACATTTATCTGGAAAGGCTCTTAAAATATTCCTCTTTTCTAGTACATGTTTCTGTGAGGCCAGGTTTTCTTCTTATACTTTAGCCAAAACAACATATTTCACCAAACTGAATGCAGAAGCAAATAGGAGACTCAAGCTGTCTTCTCTTAAGACAGATGTTGAAAAGACTTTAAAAATGTAAGACACTGCCACTGCTCTCGCTGTGTTTTTTGTTTAGGAAGCTATTGCACATTTTCACTTAAAATGTTAAATGTTAACGTAAATGGGTTTCTTATTCAATGGGCTCATAAACATTTTTAAAATTCTTCCACTTTAATTTATAATATGACAAATGTCACAGATGCAGCTCGTAGAAACAGAGGCTCTTTGGGCTCTTTGATTGTTGAGAGTGTCAAACTGGGCTGAGGTCAGGGAGTCTTGGCACTGCCGGCTGACGCGTGCTCGTCGCCGTGTGTTGGTCTGACCATAGGGCATCGACCCCGCTTCCTTGGATCTGCTTGCACGGCACGGCATAGTAGCCCTCCGCAGAGCGAAGCGCAGGAATGTGGAGAGGTAGGCTTGCGGGCGGTCGTGTGTCCTAGGGTTGTTAGCAGATCGAATTGCGGTTTCCCTGCGTGTGTTCCTTTTAGCTCATGTGTGAACATTGTTGAGCCAAGTAGTAGCATACGAATTTCAAATTTTGTGTTCAGTTTCAGTCAACAGTGAAACTGTTAAACAGCAAGGTTCACCTACCTCAGACCTTTCTTGAAATACGAGGGTTTTCATCTTCTTAAAACAGATTTTAAAAGCAATATAATCCAGTGACAATGTAGTCTTCACCATTAAGGGATTTGTTTTTATGTTTTCCATAACCAAAGCTATGTTGACGTATATGCAATTTCAGACTCTCTCTTGCTTGTGGTGGAGTAGCCGTGAATTCCCTTGAAGACCTCAGCATAGATTGCTTGGGACATGCTGGTCTTGTACATGAACATGTATTAGTGAGTATTTCTGGGGGCAGCGGCTATAAAGTGAATAGTAGAACATTTTTTAAAATACTAAACCTTTTAATTTAGGTTGTACATTTTGAGGTCTGAATAATCCACAGGATAGATTTTACAGTTTGTTTACCCAAGTGTTTGTTAAGAGTTCAAGTATAACTTAACTGCTTTTAACATGTATTTAGTTATGCTTGACAAGAAAAATTCATGTGAAGATTGGATTCTAATATTATAAACTAAAGGTCTTGACTGCATAATGACATTACATATTAATGTCGTGTATTCTTGTATTATCCTTTAGGGTGAAGAAAAGTTCACTTTTATTGAGGACTGTGTTAACCCCCGCTCTGTCACCTTGTTGGTTAAGGGACCGAATAAGCACACTCTGACACAGGTCAAAGATGCTGTGAGGGATGGGCTTCGTGCTGTCAAAAACGCCATCGAGGACGGTAAGTTCTTTTTTGTGATGAGCATGAACCTTCCATATTTTTAAAGTGGTGATAAATCTCTTATGGTATGTATACTATTTTAAAAGGTATTAATGATAACTATTCTCTCATTTCACTTTGGATAATTTATAGTTTGGATTGTGAAGGTTTTTCCCTTTGAGATATTCTTAATAGTATGCTGCTTTTTTAATTATCTTCAGTTTATAAAGTGAAAAAGCACTCAATTTAATGCTATAGTATCAATTTTCATTTTTAAACCATGAAAAAGCTTTTACTGCTTAGAACTTAGTCCATTACCTCAGTTGCAATGTAAAGTATATGATCGTCTAACTGCTGTGCTAATACAAAATAATACTGAATGTAAACTATAATTAAAAAACTAAAAAAAGACTAGGGAAGAATATTAGCATTTATTATTTATTTATAATTTATAAACTGCCTCCTTCTGAGAGGAGTTAGGATAGATAATTCAATAAAGCACACACGTTTAAAGTAGAATAATAAGCACATGAAAAGACGCTCAGCGTCATGAGTCGTTAGGGAAGTGAAAATCAAAGCCGTGAGGGCACCCCTTCACATTAGGGGGGCTGCCGTCAGAGAGCGGGCCAGTATGAAGGCTGGAACCCTCACATGCAGGGTCCGGCGCAAGTAACACCCCCTTTTTATTACAAACTCTTAAGCATGTCATTCTGCAACATGACAATATTACACCCAAGCACACCATATGACATTTTTGGTGAAGTGTTCAAATTAAAACTATAAATTATTGCACTCATATTATTGCCCTACCAACCACACTCAGGCAAGTGTTACTTTTGCCGGACCCTGGATACAGTTGCTGGTGGGAACTGTTGGAAAACAGGCAGTTCCTCAGCAAGTTAAACATAGATTTACTGTATGACCCAGCAAACCAACTGTCAGGTATACACAAGAGAGTCGAAAACATATATTCACACAAAGAACTTGGACACTAACATTCACGACAGCACTGTCATCGTAACCGAATGGTGGAATCAATCCAGATATCCATTAGCTGATGAATGGACAAACAAAAGGTGGCATGTCCGTACAATGGAGTATTATTCAGCCACAAAAAGGAATGGATACTGCTGTGTGGTACAACACGATGACTTTGAAAACATTATGCGAAGAGTCTAGACGCACAAGGCTGTATACCATGTGATTTTGTTTCTACGAAATGTCCAGGAGAGGCAAAGCCAAGTAGATGGAAAGTGGACTGGTGGTTGCCGGGGGCCGGGGAAGAGGAAAGGAGGGAGTGGTTGCTTCTGGCCGCAGAGTCTTTTTTTTTTTTAATGTTTTGGAGTTAGATGGGAGTGATGGTTGCACAACCATGGGAATAGACTAAAAACTGCTGCAAACTGTGACTTTAAATGGCTGAATTTTATTGTATGTGAATTATATCTCAAAAAATAGAGTAACAAACTTTCTAAACAGAAGTCCAGATTTATCAGAGAAGTAAAAAGATAGACGTGAAGTAATGGTAAAATGAAAGCCGAAATGGAAAATAAGAAACTAGGAGAAAAGAATGTCAATACTGTGCAGCAAACATAGTAGTCACTATAAATATTCAAGCTGCTATAATATAAAGGATATAATCAGTTATGTAGGTTTCATTATTGAAAAGGAGAAAATACATCAGTTCCTATGTTGAAAAATATGGGCTTTCTGTAAGGGTCACTGCCTTTTTTTTGTAGTCATTTCAAAAAAAGCTGGCAGTGTTGTTACAAGATCAACATACGTGATTTAGGCATGTAGCCTTTGGTGGTTTACCTTATTCTTAGAATTTACACAAAAAAATAAATTGGCCAATTTTTACAAATGCCTTTAAACACTTAGTTTTTAATAAATATTTTTAAAAATTTATTTATTTATTTTTAGAGAGGGGAAGGGCGGGAGAAAGGGAGAGAAACATCAATGTGTGGTTGCCTCTTGCGTGCCCCCTAGTGGGGACCTGGCCTGCAACCCAGGCATGTGCCCTGACTGGGAATCGAACCGGTGAGCATTTGGTTCAGTGCTCAGTCCACTGAGCCACACCACCCAGGCCTCCATTCATTAAAAAGTCTGTCCTTTCACCCACTGAGCTGCCTTTGCGTCTTTGTTGAAAATCAGCTGTCCGTATTTGTGTGGGTTTTTTCTGAGTTCTTTACTGTTCCATTGATCTGTTTGTCTTTCTCCATGTTAACATCATACTGTCCTGATTACTGTAACTTTTTAAGTTTTGAAATTAGTAATGTTAATCCTTCAATTTTATTTTTCTCAAGTTATTTTGGTTATTTTAAATTTTTTGCATTTTCACAGAAATTTTAGAATCAGCTTTCCACTTTCTACCAAAAAGACTGCTAGAATTTTGATTTTTCACTGTAGATCGGTTTGGGACTAATTGCTATCTTAACACGACTGAGTCATGGTGTATCTGTATTTATTTGGGCCTTCTTGAATCTATTTCAGTAGCATTTTATAATTTTTAGTATGTGAGTCTTGCACATCTTTTTTTTCAGATTTAGCCTATGTCATGATTTTTGTTCTATTGTACATAGTATTTATAAAATTTCAATTTCTGATTGTTAGTTGTTAACATATAGAAACTTTGCCAATTCCCCAGCTAGATTTTCAAGTTTAATGGCATAAAGTTGCCCATAATATTCCCTTATTATTTTTATAATATCTATAGAATCTGTAGTGAGATTACATTTTTCATTTCTGACATTGGTCATTTTTATTTCATTGATTTCCACTCTGATCTTTACTGTTTTCTATATATTAGGTTTAATTTGCCCTTCTTTTTCTCGTTTAATGAGGTAGAAGCTGAGGCCATCGGTTTGAGACCCTTTTTATGTTCTAATATAGATGTTCAGGGATAAAAGTTTCTCTTCAGGTACTGCTTCAGTGGCATCCCACGAATTTTGATGTGTTGCATTTTCACAGGAGAATGGGGTCAGGAAAGTTTTCAAAGTTAGGGGTAATGTTCTATTTCTTAAGCTGGGTGGTAGGTAGATGGGTACGTTCACTCGTACATTTATTCTTTACACCTTATACGTATAAATGTTTTTTGCGTGTTTAATACCTAATAAGGAACTTCTAAATAGTGTCAGTGGGAGGTGAGGATTACTTGCCATTGCACAGACAACTCTTTTGAGCAGAGATAGAGGACAGTGATGAAAACATGTGTGGGGTAAAGAGGGGATTTGTGTGTGTGGGTTGTTTTGTTTTAAAGATGGGGGATTCCAAAGCAAGTTTTTATAAAGAGTCATGAACTTTATAAAACCATACAAACAGGTATAAATGTCATATCCTGGTATGAAAATGTGTTTAACTAGAGCTTTTGCCTAGAATAATAAGAACAGCTAGTGTTTCCCTCCCCCCACCCAGGGAACAGTTTGAGTCCTGCTGCAGTACAGAGAACAAATGCTTCATTGAGTCCAGAGAACTGCCTACCAAAAGCAAATTGCCTACCGAAAACTGTGGCCTAATTATCTTGCTCCCCTCAAATTTCCAAATTAGATATTATGTTTAGTTACCTGCCACTGTAAGTTATAAATAACTGCACTTTAAATGTAGTCATGAAGGAGTATGGTGAAGGTCGAAGAAATGTTCACTTTTGTTTGCCAGGGGATAAACAATGAAATAAGCTATTTGTAGCCAGTCTGTACCATGCTTAATTATTTAATGCTATGTAACTTCAGGATGCTTCATAAGACATCTGAGTAATCACTGAGCTGTGCAACTTATTTTACTTCTGTATATATTTAAGTATATTTTAGATGTAGACGAGATAATAAAACACACTTGAATAGCTAGTTGCAAGATAATAAAACGCACTGGAATAGCTAGTTGCTTTTTTCTCCGGTTTTTCTGTGTGGCATGTTTTGCCCATCATTTCCCCCCTCCAATAGGTTGTGTGCTTCCAGGAGCCGGTGCGGTTGAAGTGGCAATGGCTGAAGCTCTGATCACGTACAAGCACAGTGTAAAAGGAAGAGCTCGTCTTGGAGTCCAAGCTTTTGCCGATGCCTTACTCATTATTCCTAAGGTACAACTATCCGATGGCCCAAGAACAGCTGCTTAGACATAAGGTGTTTAATTATAAATTGCTCATATTGTCATATTGTCTAACAGTTAACAGAGTAGAAGACAGACTTTTATTTGCATTTCCTCACATAGGTTTGTCTAAGATATTTTACAGCTAAAGCAGGGAAACTTTTGGAATAACAGCTCAGAATCCTTGTAGGAGTTTAATGAACTAGCCAAATTACCCCCTTGCTTTATTCTCTGAATTCCAAAGTTGAAGTAACTCCAAAAATTTTCTTTAAACATGCTTCTTGATTAACTAATTATAATGAAAAATTTTAAAATTTAAGATTTAATTAGATTTTGATGTAGACCTTTATTTTGTTGCTGGTATCCAAGGTATTATCACTTTAAATTGTGCAAAGTGAGAACTTCAGGCTGCTTAACGCTCCCAAATACTAGCTTGCATTTCATTGTCATTGTAATTCCTAGAAAAGAAGAGCAACCAGATTTTTTTTCGTGTATCAGCAGAAGGACAGAGAACTACCATTTCTTTTCCTTTGCCTTAATCTAGTTGTGAGCCACTTAGAAATGCAGAAAAACTGTTTCAAATATGCTATTAACCATGAATTAAAACATTACTAGTAATGCTAGTCTCTTTGATAATTACTTTAAAATTATTCATGATTTGTAGAATCTTTGTGATTCAGAAATCTATTTTTTTCTTTCCTCAAAGCAGCAAAGTCTATAAGTAATGATCTTAGAGTTGACACAACTGGTAAACCTAGTGTGCATTGGTCATACCTTTTTACTCATCAGTGGTTGGTTTGGGACCACTTGTAAAGAAACCTGGTTGGGAGTGCCGGTTAAGCCTGGTTTGGAGAGCAGGTTAAGCCTGGTTTGGAGAGCAGGTTAAACCTGGTTTGGAGAGCAGGTTAAGCCTGGTTGGGAGAGCAGGTTAAGCCTGGTTGGGAGTGCAGGTTAAGCCTGGTTGGGAGAGCAGGTTAAGCCTGGTTTGGAGAGCAGGTTAAGCCTGGTTGGGAGAGCAGGTTAAACCTGGTTGGGAGTGCAGGTTAAGCCTGATTTGGAGAGCAGGTTAAGCCTGCTTTGGAGTGTAGGTTAACCCTGGTTGGGAGAGCAGGTTAAACCTGGTTGGGAGTGC
>PVKU01002844.1:94592-206243 GCA_004027475.1 Anoura caudifer | reverse complement strand
ATGGCAAATGCGTTTGTAACGATCTCTTTTAGGACCAACAATAAATCTGTAAAAATGTTAAAAGTATTTAACATTATACTTGATGTATCACAGAAAATAAACACAATAAGCAGCAGCTACTACTGCTATGATTTGAATTGTAGGAGGGACTCCGGGCTTCTGGGTATGTCATAGAAACTGTGGCAGTAAAGTAGGGAAGAAAGCTCAGTAAAAGATCCAGATGACTTTCTTCTACCTAGGAATGCGTGTGTAGAGAACAATGTGAATATGGCCAGGGTAACAAATACCAGTTCAGTCTCTAGACACACACTGTCCTAATTTAGTGCTAATTCAGCTGGGTCATTTGTACCAAATTAAAATGCTGCTACCAAAATCCTGATTCCTGCCTCTCCGGCTCTGTCATCGTTACAGTGAGCTCCCACAGTGGACTCGGTACCAGGGTTGCTGACGCACTGAGACAGCCACTCTGAGCCTGCTGGGAGAGGGCACTGGCTGGCTGCATGGGACATTCGGGGTTTCTTGTCCTGGCTCCATCACATACGAATTAAGCAACCTTGGAAAAGTCTCCAAATATCTCCAAGGGAGATTAAAATAAATATCTCATTTATTTTATCTGTAAAATAGGGGTAATGTGGATACATGCCTAATTGTTAAGAGTAAGGGCTCCATCCCTGACTCATTGGTTTCCTAGTTACTGGACACAGGCAAGTTTCTTAACCTCTATAAACCCGTTTCCTTATTTATAAATAAGAATAACATAGCTAACGTCATAGGACTGCTGTGAGGACTAAATGAATAATCAATGTTAAGGCTTGGTATAGCATCTGAACTTTGGCAGTGACTCCTATGAAAAGCGATAACAGATAAGAATGGGGTTTTATAAATTGTAAAGCTCAGTAAATGCTACTTTATACTTTCATGGTAACAATTTAAATTCTATGTTTTAAAAAGTTTATAAACTCAGGCATTAAAATATATACTGATTTTCAAGGAAACAGAATTTATCTTCCTGAAGTCAGCCATCTATTTCTTACATTCTGTGGGAAAGACTAAGTTTGTAGTTCTAAAAATCTGTTTGAGAAACTACAGCTATCTCAACTGTATGTCTTATAAAGTTCTCAAGAAATGGTCAAGGTATAATGGTTATGATAGTTATAATCATGAAAATCTTACAGGTTCTCTAAAAACCCAGGAATCCAAAGGTTTAGATTAATGTGTCTATAGTTAGTTACTTGAAATTACTACATATGGAATAAATATACATGTCACATCTTCTTTATCCATTCATCTATTGATGAACAACTAGGTTGCTTCACATCTTGGCTATTTTAAATAATGCTGCAATGAACATAGGGGTGCATATATCTTATTAATCAGTACTTTTGTTTATTGGCTAAATACCTAGAAGTGAACTGCAAGGGTCATATGGCATATTTATTTTGGTTACAGGAATTTCCATACTGTTTTCCGTCGAGGCTGCCCCAGTTTTCAGTCCCTCCACAGTGTACAAGGATTCCCTTTTCTTCACATCCTCATCAGCACTCATTATTTATTGATTTATTCATGATAGCCATTCTGACTGGTGTGAGGTGGTATTTCATAATGGTTTTAATTTACATTTCTCTGATGATTAGTGAAGTTGAGCATCTTTTACTATGTCTGTTGGTCATTTGTACGTCTTTGGAGAAACATCTTTTCATGTCCTCTTCCCATTTTCCAATTGGATTATGTTTTTGTCGAGTTGTATGAATTTCTTATACATTCTGGATATTAACCCCTTACTGGTGTATCATCTGCTTTCTGTTTTGTTGAAGGTTCCCTTCACTGTGCAGAAGCTTTTTAGTTTGATGTAGCCCTATTTATTTAGTTTTGCTTTTTTTCTCATGCTGAAATAGATGCATCCAAAAGATATTACTCAAACCGATGTCAAATAGTTCCTTCCTTTGTTTTCTTTTAGGAATTTTATGGTTTCAGGCCTTACATTTAAGTCTTTAACCCATTTTTTACTTTTTAAAACATTTTAATACAGATCAGTGTGACTGGTTCATTTCAGCTCCTTCACTGCCAAACCTGGAAGCAGGGACTGCTTCAGTTTCTTGGCCTTCCCTTTGTGATGACCAAGGTATAAAGAATACCTTGAATCTGCTGCATCAGACTTTAAACTTCACACTGTTCTTATTTTTCTTGATCTTAACAGATTTGGCATCCTTTTACCTGGCTGTGAGCAGGAAGTCCTTGATTTCCTCAATTTTGTGAGGCATGGCTACGAGGCATGGAGAGCACACGGCTGGCACGTGGGTTTATACCCCCTATTCCCTGTGTACCACCCAAGAGGCATTTCAATTTAACCCATTTTGAGTTTTTCTTATTCTTTAGGACAGTGGTCCAGTTGCATTTTTTTTTTTTTTTTTTGCATGTACCTGTGCCAACAACACTTGTTGAAGAGACTGTTGTTATTCCAATGTGTATTTTTACCTTCTTTGTCATAAATTAGTTGAGCATTTCTGGGTCAGTTTCTGGACTTTATTTCCAGACTCTGTTCTGTTCCATTAATCTATGTGTCTCTTTTTACGCTGATACCATATTGCTTTATATGCATATTGAATACTATAACTTTGTAGCACAGTTTGAGATCAGGAGGTTGGACACTTCAACTCTGTTCTTCCTTCTCAAGGTTGCTTTGGCTAGTTGAAGCCTTTTGTGATTCTATAAAAGTTTTAGGATTATTTGTTCTAGCTCCGAGAAGAATGACATTAGTATTTTGATAGGAATTGTACTGAATCTGTGAATTTGTGTAGTATGGTCATTTTAACAATATTAATCCTCCCAATCCATGAGCCTGTATATCCTTCCATTTATTTGTGTCCTCTTCAGTTTCTTTCTTCAATGTCATACAGTTTTCAGAGTACAGGTCTTTCACTTCCTTGCTTAAGTTTATTCCTAGTACTTCATTCTTTTTGATATAATTGTAAAAGGGACTGTTTTCTTCATTTCTCCTTCTGATTGTTCATTATGAGTGTACAGAAACACAATAGATTTCTGTAAATTAATTTTGTACCCTGATACTTTACTGAATTCTATCATCTTTTGGTGGATTCTTTAGGGTTTCCTACATACAGTATGTAATTTGAAAATAGTGACAGTTTTACTTCTTCCATTCCTGTTTGATGCCTTTTATTTCTTCTTTTCTTTTTTTTAAATTATGTTTTATCAATTATGCTATTACAGTTGTCTCATTTCTTCCCCATCATTCTCCTCCACCCTGCACACCCTGTCCCACCCACATTCCCCCCCTTTAGTTCATGTCCATGTGTCATAAGTTCTTTAGCTTCTACATTTCCCACACTATTCCTGCCCTCCCCCTGTCTATTTTCTACCCACCATCTATGCTACTTATTCTCTGTACCTTTTCCCCCTCTCTCCTCCTCCCACTCCCTTGTTGCTAACTCTCCATGTGATCTCCATTTCTGTGTTTCTGTTCCTGTTCTAGCTATTGGCTTAGTTTGCTTTTCTTTCAGTTGTGGTTGTTAATATCTGTGAGTTTGCTGTCTTTTTACTGTCCTATTTTTTATCTTCTTTTTCTTAGATAAGTCCCTTTAACATTTCATAGAAGAAGGGCTTGGTGATGATGAACTCCTTTAACTTGACCTTATCTGAGAAGCACTTTATCTGCCCTTCCATTCTAAATGACAGCTTTGCTGGATAGAGCAATCTTGGATGTACATCCTTGACTTTCATGACTTGGAATACTTCTTTCCAGCCCCTTCTTGCCTGTAAGGTATCTTTTGAGAAATCAGCTGACAGTCTGATGGGAACTCCTTTGTAGGTGACTGTGCCCTTATCCCTTGCTGCTTCTAGAATTCTCTCCTTCATTTTAATCTTGGCTAATGGAATTATGATGTGTCTTGGTGTGTTCCTCGTTGGGTCCAACTTCTTTGGGACTCTCTGAGCTTCCTGGGCTTCCTGGTAGTCAATTTCCTTTGCAAGATTGGGGAAGTTCTCCTTTATTATTTGATCAAATAACTTTTCCACTTGTTGCTCTTCCTCTTCCCCTTCTGGTACCCCTATAATTTGGATGTCGGGACATTTCAAGATGTCCTTGAGGTTCCTAAGCCTCTCTTCATTTGTTTGAATTCTTGTTTCTTCCTTCTTTTCTGTTTGGTTGTTTCTTTCTTCCTTCTGGTCCACTCCATTGATTTGAGCCCCAGTTTTCCTGCCATCTCTATTGGTTCCCTGCACGTTTTCCTTCATTTCACTTATTGTACCCTTCATCTGTTCATCTAATTTGTGAGCAAAATCAACCAATTCTGTGAGCATCCTGACCACCAGTGCTTTGAGCTGTGCATCTAATAGGTTGGCTATCTCTTGGTCGCTTAGATGAATTGGCTCTGGGGCTTTGATCTGTTCTCCTGTTTGAGCCATTTTTTGGTTTTGGGTTTTTTTTTTTTTTGGTCTGGTCATGGCTGTTACTTGTGAGGAGCAGAGCCTTTGGTGTTCCCTAGGGTGGGGCAGCCCAGTCGCTGGGTTGTGACACTGTATGTGGAGGCAGGGTCCAAGAGGGAACAATGGTGCTTGCTCCACTCTCTCTTAGATTCCAGTATCCTCCGCTGCGTCCCCTTCACCTGGATTATCTGCCCACAAATGTAGGACCACCTGGTCAGCCAGCTGCCTTGCGCGGCCTTGCTGGGTCTGCCTGTTGCCACCTGTGCCCAGGGTCCGCTAGTTACTGCCTGTGCGCCTGGGGTCTGCTTGCCACCACCTGCACACCTGGGATCTGCCAGCTGCTGCTGCCTGCATGCCCGGATCTGCCAACCTCCACTTTTTTCTGCCGCAACTCCGCTCCTCTTACTGGTCTGAATGAATGGTTGTTGGACTTCCATACAGTTCAATTTTCTATCAGTTCTGGTTGTTTTCTTGTATCTAAATCTTTGTTGTCCTTAATTTTGATTGTGTGAGGAGGCACAGTGTGTCCACTTATGCCTCCATCTTGGCCCCTATCCTTTTATTTCTTTTTCTGTCTCAGTGGTATGGCTAGGTACTTCTAGTACCATGTTGAATAACAGTGGTGAGAGTTGACATCCTTGTCTTGTTCCTGATCTTAAACGCAAAACTTTCATCTTTTCACCATTGAGAATGATGTTAGCTGTGGGCTTGTCATATACAGCCTTTATCAAGTTGAGGTTGAGTTCTTTCTATACCCACTTTGTTGAATTTTTATCATAAAAAGACATGGAATTTTATCAAATGCTTTTCTGCATCCATTGGGATAATCATATGATTTTCATTCTTGGTTCTGTTGTTGTGATGAATCACATTGTTTTGAGGATGTTGAACCACCCTTGCATCCCTAGTACGAATCCCACTTGCTTATGGTATATGATCCTTTTTAATGTACTGTTGAATTCGGTTTCCTAGTATTTTGTTGAGTATTTTGACATCTATGAAGAACACAATTTTAGTGTGTTTCTCTTCTTTTAAATTATCCGGTAAATTATCTTGTGTTTAATGGTTGATCCGAAGGTTTTCCTGAATATTCTTATGCAGACAAGTATATCGTAGGGGAAAAAGTTTTCTTTTGCTTCCTTTCCACCTTTTACATATCACATTTCCCCCTTAATTTACTGCAATAATTAGTACCTATTAGTATAGCTGAACAAAAAAATGATTAGAGGGTATCCTTGTTTTGTTTCTGACTTTCAATGGAAATCCTTTTGAAACTTCATTAATCATGATGTTTGACATAGGTTTTTATCAGAGCAAGAGTTTTTGTTTTTTGTTTTCTTGTTGTTCATGAATGAGTACTGAGTTTTATGAATTTTTCTTTCTCTGTTTACTGAAGTGACTGCCTATGATTTTTGTTTACTTAAGCTGTGGACTGGGACACATTCAACAGTAATGAAATAAGTTTAATGAATTGGCAGACCAGAATTTTTAAACAAGAAACAATATAACAGAGGGTATCAGACTACATTCCAAGATGTAAGATAGCTATTGTTTGGTAAATCTTTTGTTTTAGCTGCCTTCACAAACACACATCTATGTGCTCTTCATTGCTAAGTAAAACATCCTTCTTACTGTGGATTCTTTAAAAAACAGTTTTAAAGTTACTGATCTATATACTGTTTTAGAAGCAAGAAAAACCACTGTAACAGACAAAGATCATAAGGTTTTCTTAAAAATAAATAACACAATACTTGGATTTTGTTCATTTAAAAATACCCAGGTTTCCCGGATATTTTTATGTAAATATTATTTAAACACTCTTTAAAAATATTTTATATTTAAATATTGGTAATATTAAAATAATAAATCATAATCCCTTGATGGGCAAAATGGTCCACATTGACATAAACATCCAAAGTCACTCAAAAGTAACAGAAATAAATTAAGCATGAATTTCTGACAAAGACTCTTCAAGAATCAGTTCTACAAAATTTTTAGTATGTTTAATTTCTAGGGCTAAAGCTTTCATCATATTTTCAAATGTTTCTGACTTTAAAAATGACAGAACCTCTACTCCACAAAATTCAATGTTAGTTTTTATTTCTAAAATCAGAAAGAAGGTAACTTGGCATTTGCACTACTTAAATCACATTTTCCGTCCTGTTGTATTGAGACTGGCTTATTCATCTCTTAGCTGTTTATATTACTTCATCCTTTGCTGACTAACTGCCTGGCCTTATTAGTGGTTACAAAAACCAATACGCCCTCAAACCCCACCCATACATGAATGGCCATTCAACGTTTCTCTTTGCCAATCACTACTGAAACTGTTCCTTAGGACATTTAAAGATATTTCTTTGCTTGTGATGAAAAGTAGTATTACTCACCTATTCACTAGATTTATTTCTGGAAGATCTGTGGCTGTTTCTTGATCATGCAGGTTATGACTTGTCACCAGTGAGGCTTTCTGAAAGAAGGCAACTCCCAAAGAGGAGCTCCAATACGTTCTGCACAATAGCAGCATTGTTGGTGTAAGTATCTAACCTACTGAACTGACTACTTAAAGTACAACAATCACTTGGGTATAATAAATTCGAAAACAAATTTTTTTAACTCACATTCCCATCTTGATATCCTTCGTCCGCTGACATTCTCTAGCAAAGCCACTTTTCAAACAAATCAGCATTACACAGACATTTTAGGAGCCCGAGTATTCACCTTAGCAATGATACTGATACTGACTGCCAAGTATATAAATCTAAAGAACACAATCACTGCTTCTAACTGCAATTTTTTAAACAACTTCTAATTCTGTAAAGGTATGCTAATTCCCTGGCTGGTACTGGGTATGTAAGAGTACAGTATCCAAACTGAAAGAAAGCTTTCCTTTTTTTTTTAAAGTATATTTTATTGATTATGCTATTACAATTTTGCCCCCTTAATCCCCCCTCTGCCCTGTACCCATCAACCCTCCAGCATTTCCCCCACTTAGTTCATGTCCATGGGATGTGCTTGTAAGTTCTTTGAATTCACTGTTTTCTATACCATTTTTGACCTCTCCCTGTCTATTTTATGCCTACCAATTATGCTTCTTATTCCCTGTACCTTGCCCCTGCATTCCTCCCCTTCCCCTCACCACTGAATACCCTCCATGTGATGTCCATTCCTCTGATTCTGTTCCTGTTCTATTGTTTGCTTAGTTTTTGTTTTTCTTTTTTAAAGGTTCATTTGTTGATAGTTGTGAGTTTGTTGTCATTTTACTGTTCATAGTTTTTTATCTTCTTCAATTTCGTAGATAAGTCCCTTTAACATTTCGTATAATAAGGGCTTGGTGATGATGAACTCCTTTAATTTGACCTTATCTGGGAAGCACTGTATCTGCCCTTCCATTCTAAATGAAAGCTTTGCTGGATAGAGCAATCTTGGATGTAGGTCCTTGCCTTTCATGACTTGGAATACTTCTTTCCAGCCCCTTCTTGCCGGCAAGGTTTCTTTTGAGAAATCAGCTGATAGCCTTATGGGAACTCCTTTGCAGGTAACTCTCTCCTCTTGCTGCTTTTAAGATTCTCTCTTTATCTTTAATCTTGGGTAACTTAATGATGATGTGCCTTGGTGTGTTCCTCTTTGGGTCCAACTTCTTTGGGACTCTCTGGGCTTCCTGGACTTCCTGGAAGTTTATTTTCTTCTCCAAGATTCTTCATTATTTGTTCCCCTTCATATGAAGGGGAAGTTCTTCATTATTTGTTCAAATAAGTTTTCAATTTCTTGCTACTGTTATTTTCTTTCTGGCACCCCTATAATTCGGATATTGGAATGTTTAAGGTTGCCCCAGAGGTTCCTAAACTTCTCTTCATTTTTTTGAATTCTTGTTTCTTCATTCTGTTCCAGTTGAATGATTATTTCTTCCTTTTATTCCAAATTATTGATTTGAGTCCTGGTTTCCTTCCTGTCACTGTTGGTTCCCTGAATATTTTGCTTTATTTCACTTTGGGTATCTTTCATGTGCTCTTTCATTTTGTGACAAAACTCAATGAGTTCTCTGAGCATTTTGATTACCAGGACTTTGAACCTTCCATCAGATAAGCTGGCTATCTCCTCATTGCTTAGCTCTCTTTCTAAAGTTTTGTTCTGTTCTTTCATTTGGGCCTATTTCTTTGTCTTGGGGCACCTGATAAGTTATAAGGGGGCGGGGCCTTAGGTATTCTCCAGGGCAGGGCAACCCTCCTTGCTGAACTGCTGTGTTGTCTGTGGGGGAGGGGCCAGAGAGGGAGCAGTGCAGCTCACCTGCTTGTCTCTAGTGCACTTTCCAACGGACCTTCGTTTGAGACTGGGAGTTTTTCCCACAGCGGAATCCCCATAGTCCACAATCAGCTCTGAGTCTCAGTTTCACCTTCAGCCAGCCGGGCCTGCGCTGTCCACCACCTTGCCACAGGTTCTCTCTGTCCATCCATCTTACCAGTTTGGTTGGTCTGTTGGACTGTTTCTTTAATTCCTTGGTTGTCAGATTTCCATGCAGTTTGGTTTTCTGGCACTTCTGGTTGTTTATTGATTTTAGATTGGTTGTTATCCTCCTTTTGGTTGTGCGAGGAAGCGAAGGGTTTCTACCTATGCCTCCATCTTGGCAGGAACTCCTCAGAAAGCTTTCTTCATAGTCTTTTTTAGAAGTCTCTTAAGTTAACTTACATAATACATGCAACCTTGGTTCTTAAACTTAATTCGTTCCAGAAGGCTGTTCAAGAAGCAATTTGTTCAAAAACTGAATAATTTTTTTCCCATTAGAAATACAGTATCAGCATGAATAGTTTGTCGAAAACCAAAGTTTTGTTTGACAACTGAGACATTTTTTCCCACAAACAACTTGGTCAAGAACCAGATTATTCAAGATGGGAGACATCTGAGAACCAAGGTTTGATTGTAAGCATAATTTGAAAGTACACTAAACAATCTATTCATTATTTGTAATTTTATAATCCCAAAGCAGTATTTTTAAAATCATAGCAACCTGCTAACAACAATTACATCTGTTAAGTGGGATTGGCAGGAATAGATGGAGAAGGAGACTTTTTGTTTTTTACTTTAAATACTTTAGTGCTGATTAAATATTTAAACAATTTTAGTTAAAAAAATCCCTGAATTTAAAAAAAGGTACAATTATAAAATCAAGACTCTCCACACTAATTTTTGTTTTTTACACGCTGTCATCCCCACGTCTAATCTCCTTCCAGACTGTAGCACTTTGAGAGCAGAAGCCTTGTGTGTCTTCTATAGCATTGCATCTTGCACAGAGCCCTCCCCATAGCTGACTGCCATGCAAGTAGATGGTTAGAGGTGAAGGCAATGGGAGCAGGAGGATTCAACAAACCCTGAAGTGAGCATTAAAAATAGCACTTCTGTTTAGAAGTGCCAGGGATCAAAGTTTTGCCATCAAAGCTGTCTTTTAGGATATTGATATTAAGCTGTTTATTAAGACACAAGACTCAGAAAGAACCCCTGACCCTTCCCCTTTTTGCCTATGAGATTTAGATGGAAAGGCCTACTCCAAGAAGGGAATTTTGTTCTAGCTTAATTTGAATTAAGTATGGTAAATAGGAGGGCTTCAGGCAGGGGCCTGTTAGCTAGATACCACATGTACCATTGTTTCTGAGTTGCCCACGGGTGATCCCCTCTTCCTCAAGTACCTACAAATCACCTCGCTTCTGAAATCTAAGACCCCATTTCCCCCACTTTTTCTCTTTTGTCCAAATTGTCATATATCCCAAAGTTGCCTCATTGTTTTTGAAATTTTCATGCTTATGTGACTTTCCCGTATGTATTCATTAAAATTTGATTTTCTCCTGTTAATCTGTCTCTGTTAATTTGACTATTACCCCATCTAGAAGAACCTAGAAGGTGGGAGGAGCCACTATATTCTTGCTTTCAAATTCTGTTTAATATCTATTACAACTGTATTCACTCTGCTCCTTAAACATTTAGGCCTCTATTTGAATGGGATGGCCAGAGTAACCCTCTGCAGAGCAAACGCTTAGGTCACCATTTACCACAATTTTGAGAATATTATCCTGAGTATTACGTATAAAGTCCAATGCAAGGACCTAACTCCGGTTTGACATTCTTCTTCTGGAACTTCATTATCATTGTTCTAATCTCTGAATTCAATTCTATACCTTCCTACCCAACAAACTCACTTCAGATTTGGTCACTATTCTCAATAACCTATCACTTTCTCCATGTAGCCCATACACTTAAGCTTCAGCTGCATCTTAGGTCACGAGTCACAAATATAGGTGCCTACACTGGTACTAGGCAGATACTTTAAGTACAGGGGCATGGTTTAAGAAATAAAAAAAGTAACGATGACATGACAACCACTTCTCAGTGCCAGACTGTGAGTTTATAAAAAATCGTGTAGGTAAAAGTGAGTTCTGAAATCTTCTATCCTGAACTATAAAATACAATGCTATGAAAAAAGGCCATAGGTTTAAATGAGGTCAAGGAGAACTAATGCACGAAAGCTGCTGTTGACAAACCTGTCCCAAATTTGCTGAAGGGGTGTTTGGGATTCCCCGTAGCTTTTTCCAACTGAAAGAGTCTCCAAGCATCGTTCATCACATTCTTCTCATGTTCTGAATCAACTGCATTCACCTCTCTGTCTTTGCAACTTTCATCAAACAAGGGGCACAGAAAAAACTGTGCAAACCTAAGGGTGTGAAACATAATTTGAAAGCTATTATTTTCAAAAAGTGGTCTTAAAAAATGTTTGAAAATTAACAGATAGGAAATATGAAATCTACAGAACCAGAAAAATTTACAATTGGTACTAAGAAAAAAGGAATACAAAATATATTCTAAGTAACAGAAGAAAACTATAATACTGGACATACATAAATTCAGAAGTCAATCTACTCTGGAGATGTTATTTAATTAGTGAAAACATAAAAAGATTAACACCTTTGTTTCAGAAAACAGTTCCCATGTGTTTTTTCCACACCACCAAACAATTCTCTGACACCAATTGGGTATGCCACAATTCAGCTCAATTATGACACTATCTACCTAAAAATCAGATGCTCAGTCCAACAAGACTGCCCCCTTCATACAAATCAAAAGTCTGGTTGTCACCTAGGCTTCTGACCAACCCTTTGAACAACAGATCAGAGGATTCTACAACTTCCTCTTCAAGTTCAATTAATTTACCAGAGCAGCTCACAGGGCTCAGAGAAACATTTTACTTACTGTGGGGAACCATCCTACCTGGTTTCAGGAGCTGTAACCTTGCCAACAGGCAAGAAGGTCCCATAACTAGGACTAAGTAAAGATATCTTGGGACCATAAACCACTAAGGAGACAAAACTTATCCTCCTGGCAGGGGTGCAGCCTCTGCCCCCTTCACTTCACCCTGCTTGGCCCCTGGAGGATGGCTGGATAGGCAATGATGAGTAAGATTACTCAAAGAAGGAACAACCTACAACAGGCACAGTCATGAAGGGACCATCAGGGAAGAACTTATCCTCATTCTATCTGTAAAAAGTCTCCTAATCTCTTGGCTGCCTTGCTTCCCCATCCTGACTCAGGCCTGAAATAATGCTGGAGGCAGGTGCAGCTCTGTGCTGGAATGGGCAGTTTCTGGAGGAAATCAGTCCTGAGAAAGAATGCATTAAATCCTGTGAAACCTGCTTTACTAGTTGAATGCCCTCAAGTTCATGTATACTAAATGTTTAAGTACCAAACACAAAATGAATTATTTCTCCAGGTTTTATGGCTGATTGGTGTCACTCTGTCTACCAGACCCTGACTCAAAAGGACCCTTGTGATCCCAGAAATGTTATCTGTAAACCATATCTCCTTTCTTTGATATGTATCCGTACGCAAGCTAAACTCAATAAAAGCCCAAGGAAAAAGGTGCTCAGGGCTCTTCTCTGAGAAATTAGCCAGCCTTTTCTCCCCAAGCAGATCACATTTTGGTAGTCTTATTCTCATCTGAGAGAGCTGGGAGAGCTCTGACGTATGGAGTTCTCCCACAACTTACTAGATTACTGGTTTATTATAAAAGGATATAATTCAGGTCCAGCCTGATAAAAGAGATGCGTAAGGCAAGATACATACTCAGAGGAACTTCCATGCCCTCTGGGCACACCTCTTTCACCAGCTCTCCATGTGGTCAAACCTTAGAACTCTCCAAATTCCGTTCCTTCGAGGTTTTAGGAAGCCTTCATTATGTTGGCATGGCTGATTAAATCATTGACCATTATGATTGAACCTAATCTCCGGCCCCATTTCCCTCCATGGAGGTCTAGAGGTGGGACTACAACTTCCAACTCCCTAATCACATGCTCCCTCTCTCAGGTTACCTAGAGGCTTCCCCAAAGTCCTCAAAAACATAACAAATGATATCCTTACAGCTCTCATCACTTAGGAATTTGCAAGGGTTTTAGGAGTTACGAGTCAAGACTAGAAAAAGAAGACCAAATATATATTTCTTATTATAAATCACAATGTCACAAAAACAAAATCAAGGCAGACTTATGGAGACAGCAGCAGTCTATTTAGGATTTGCAATTTAGCATATCTATGAAAATCCTTGTTATATATGGCTAACTCTCCAAAAAAAGAAAAGGCAGGTGATTGTTCTTAGGCAAATAAATCTTAAATTTACAGTTTTAGGTGCAATATCACTAAGACTCAGATATTTTGGGACAAACTAAGTGACCTACTTTTAAAAGGCTCTATTTGAAATTTTTTCTTTTGGAGAATAACAAACAAACCTACTTTCATTAGTGAAAAAAATGGAGTGAAAAACCTATGATGTAGTAGTCTCACTAACACAACTATAGGCTCCTATGAAACACTGAGTATTTTAAAATTTTAATAAGCAGTGATTCAACAAATAACATGGCATGTAGCTCTAACATAACTAACCAATATGCTTTTCTTGAGGCTATTCTTTAATAGTAGTACTAAAGTTTCAGTACGATACTTTTAGTTAATATATTAACTTTCCTATATCAGGTTGCAATTTACATCATGATTTCATAGTGATTCTTCTTAAGAAACTTTAGCCCCCATCCTATAAAAACAAGATCCAGAATTCAGATGAAGTCAAGAGTAGAGGGTCTATCTGAATGGAACTACTATTCAGTGGACCTAAGAGACTCCCGAGACTACAACATCTGTGCAACTGCACCTCACACAGTCCGGCTGTCAAAGAGGCTACTATTATTTGATATTTATTTTAGGTATATAGTGGATATAATATTATGCTAAGTACTCTACACATACCAATCCAAAGAGATATCCATCTCTCTGTAGTCTATAATCAAAGATATACTGAAACAGAGCTATTTCTGGATGTGTAACCTCTTTTACTTACCTCAATATATTCAGGCTGGGAAAAGTGCCTAATACCCACATACCATAGCTGGATAGGCCCACATAAAGGGTCACAATCATGACACAGTACTGTATAAGCATTTTGTTTAAAAGATGCTCTTATACAAGTGGTTTTTTCACTCTGAGCCAAGTAACATACATCCTCCATCATACAGAGATCTATTATATGAACATCTGCAGTACCACTTATAAGGCAGGAAATTAAATTCAGTGTATGATCCCAGGGAACTCATTAATGTTAGTCTTCTGGGAATACATATAAAAGATGACTATACCTCAAAGCTGCTGCCTAAAGGTTGAAACATAAGCTAGAATAAGTAAGAAACAGGCTACTCTGACTCAGTCACGTATCCTGAACCCATGCCTTCACCCTGTTTATAGTCTCCGAGCTAAGGAAAAAATTCAAACTATTAGGTTTCTTAAAAAATAGATTGACTATTATTAATATAAATAAGCAAATAAAGTTGACAATTACTAACATTGCAAAGTCAAACTCATTACAGACCACTAAAGAGGTTCAGATTACACCTTGCTAACACAAAAAACTATAAAAATTTACCAGGAAAAGTTACATTTTTAATAATGAATCAAATCACTGATATAACAAAAAAAATTTTAATTGTTAGCTCTATAGAAAATTGACCAAGAAATTAATTGGCTTAAGGGAGCTTGACATAGAAAAATACTTTCACAAAATGCCCCCAGGGTTGAAACTGCAGGTCAAAACATTCTGTCTCTACTAAGTACTCTTGAGAACAGAGTATTTACATTCTAGCATTCTGGACAGGAATACGTTTGAAAAGAGATCCACTGCATTTCTACAGTTTATTCTTTATCACCTGCTTCATATGTAATACCAATTAGAATGGGAAGGACTGGTGAGAATTTTATAAGTCAATAAAATATTCGACTAGGCCTTCAGGCTGGTTAAAGTCATACCATTATTTTTTCTCTATAAAAAAAGTAAATATTTGAGATCATTTATTATCATTTTTCTTTTTTACAAAACCCAGGGGAAAAGATACTGTTTAAAATAACTTTTGTTAAGCTATAAAGCTATGAAGACATTTTTGTAAGAACAGTAATTGTTACTGTTACTAGTACTAATGTGGTAAGTGCACAAAGCTGGAAAATTCATTGAGTACTCAGCATTACCTGTCTAGGGCACCTTCTAGGTGTTCATGGGAAACATCAAAATAGTAGTTGGTATGCTCTCCACTAGTAAAAGCATTTGAACTTCCTGCATGCTCACTGAGAAACTGGCTGTATTCATTTTCTTTAGGATATTTCTTTGTTCCCAAAAATAGCATATGTTCACAAAAATGACTCAGGCCAGGAATATTTGGAGGATCTGACAATGAACCTGAAAAAATAGAAAAACATATATATACAATAAATCATTTTTTATGTTGCAAGATACCGAGTACAGGCAAGTTACAGATGATGTGAAACTTCCGTTAGCATGATGTCTCCAACCACACAGTTACAGAAAGTTAAGCAGAGCTGCCCTAAAATGATATCATTTAGTTCTAGCCCCATCTTTTGACATTAATTAGTTGGTGACCTTGGGCAGCTTTTAACCTCTCTGGACACTAGTTTCCTCACACAACACATTGGAGAGAAAGAATTGGATTTACTGGTTTTATTTTTATTTTATTTTTTTCAGGAGACAATATACATAGGGTACTGGTTTGGGGGTTAGCAGCTCTGCTAGCTGTGAAACTTTGGGACTGATACTTTATCCATCTTGCCCCAGTCCCTTTTCTATACATATGTAACTTAGAGCTGTGTGAATAAAAATTAGTTGATATTTGCAAAGCATACTACATGGTGCTCAGCAATAATTATTTGTTTAACATATGGTGATTATTGCTTTATTTTCTTAATTTTAAAATTAAGAAAATAAGTTAGCCACTGAGTTAAACAAAAGCTTTTCAGAGAAAGAAAAAAGAAAAACACACCTCACTAAATGTACATATAGAGAAGAAGCAACCTGAGTTTAAAGCAGCATTAAATATGGAAGAAATGTGCACACAAAAATCTAGGAAATACAATATTTCCCAGTGTACCAAGTTTACAAAAGCATTAGAACTGTTTCAGTAAAGGATGGGAATGAATGTCTTTGCTGCTAGGTCACCTCAGCCGGGAACCTAACAAGATACTCTTGATAAATGTAAGATTATTTAATTTAGACAACTGCAGATTACCAGTACCTGGACAAATATATATATAGGACTCCTGTACCAAGTAAGGTACATTAAATTGGCAACTGTTAGGTGGGTCTTTATTTGCACAAATATGGAAAGTCCTAATAAATGTCAGTATTAGGTCAATGAAACTGAACAAAGCTTTATTCACAATTTTAAATTGTACCTATGTGTACATCAAGCGCTGCTGATGACTTATCTGTGGTGGGATCGCTGATGAGAAGTACTTTGATGCCATTGGCCAGCTCTAGCCCACGGTATTCTCGCTTATCTTCTGGAGATTTGACAATTTGATTTTCTAGTCTCTTGATAGCTGGATTATTCATTTTGCTGTAGGTCTTTTTTTGCAAACTTAAAAGAAAAAAGTTAACTGTTAGAATGTGGCTTTTTTAAAAGAACAAAGTAACACCAGGCAAACACATACAGTGCATCACCAGATTAAAAAATATACACCTGGAGAAAATTTTTTACAGCCTATCTATTGTGTATAATTATTCCACTCCTTCCTCCCTCTTACCCATCATTCTCTCAGAGAGATGTTAACAATATCGTTTTCATAAAGCCATAGTTAGGACAGCACATGAATGGGAATTTGAGACAGAATGGGTTGGGCCATGAATTGGCTGACCTAGAACAGTTTTCAATTACTAGTAACTGCTTTCCACATATTTCAGTGGCATCTCCTAGAGTAAATAAGGTGAGTGGTGTAAGAATTATTATTGGGTCATCAAAAACATTGCTCAACCTGATGATAGGGCAGATCAAAGATAGGGCAGATCTACAACTTATCAGTTTGGTATGCACATGCCCAGAACATAGGGAATAACCTTCAATGAGGAAAAATCCTGTAACGTCCTAATGCAAAATAAGAGACCTGGGCTGTCCTATGAGTCGTGGCAACAAAAGTAGGAAACATAAAAACAAACAAAGTTGGAAAGACCCCAAGTAATTTTTGTAGTCTGGTGCAGAGGTGAGTGCCAGGGCAGGAACAAGTCCAGGGACCTTAGCAGAGATGTTAAATTGTCTCACAACGGACATCCTTCCCTTCCTCTCACAGTCCTCTCCTTTCTTCTCTAGGAAAGCTGGAGTTACAGTGATGGAAAGGGACTACCAGCAAGAGTCCTGAGAGCAACTGCTAAGCGGGGATTGTTAGTATGGTGAAGGGATTTCCAGAGCCTGGGGAACGTATGTTTTTGAGACTAAGGGTGGATGATATTTTTGTGTATGTTGGGAACTGCTTAAGAGACAAAAACTAAGGCTGTTGTTAGTAGATCAATATACTAACCAAGTAAAGCCAAAAACATATTTGAAACTATAGAGGAAAATGACCCTGTGCTAACACATTTGCTTCTCATCTGGAAGACAAAAGAAGTGTATCTGACTGCTCCTTAGAGACTGACAGACATCAGATTTAAAAGTAAATCAGAGTGGACATAAATAGACATACAATTATATTGAATAAAAGCTTTATTTTTTTTTGTTAAAATCTCTGGAGATTAATGGAGGGAAAACTCCAGTTTGCTTTTATCATAAAAGCTTCCTTTCTAAAATCATCTGTAACTATTCTTCTGAGTAAGAACTGATAGCCCAAAGAGGTTTATTTGCTCCTATTAAGATTGACCCTGATATCTTCTTTGAAAAGAATATTTGGAATATTAAAGATCAGTAGTATAGGTCATACAACAGGTATAATGCTGGTTTTTTAAAACCAGATAGTACTTTACAAAGGTACTGCTAATACTCTTGCCCTATTTATAGTAAATAGTCTTCACTATTTATAGTAAAAATTTATTGAAAAACAATATAAAATATAATACTAACATTTTTGGAATCTAAGCCTGCTGTTGGAAAATTCAAAAGCAATTTAGAAGTAAAAAGGCATTATAAACCACTCCTTTCTACTTCATAAGCCATAAATCACTTTTAAGACCAATGTCAAAGGCAGATGGAAACATCTGAGTGTAAAGTCTTAAAAAATGCTGTTTTGTGGTTTAAAAAAAATCCCAAGGTAACGGAAAACGGTCTATCCAAGCCTCCAAAGATAGGTTAAGGTAGGTTAAGGTATTTCCCCAAGGATAATCTGTTTGGACTGCAGCAAATGCCTTCAGTAAAGAGCTGGTCTTCAAAACCTTAATACGGGTTCAATATAAATTACTTAAAAAGAGAGAGAGAGCTCTAACCTAGCAGCAACATTAAGATTAAATAAGCCACAAGGCAGCCCCCATTAAGACCCCACAGCCAGAACAGCAGCATTAAAAGGTGGGTAGTTCAGACAGTTAGATCATCATCCCCATGTGCCAACGTTGCAGGTTCAATCCCTATCAGAGCACATACAAGAATCAATCAATGAAAGCATAGGTAAGTGGAACAACAAATCAATGTTTCTCTCTTTTTCCTTCTTCTTCTCTACCTTCCCCTCTCTTTCTCTGAAATCAACTGAAATCAATTATTTAAAAAAATTTTTAAAGAAAGAAAGCTCAGTGTGCACCACAGAGATGCTTAAGCTTCTGCCTGCAAGGCTCTACTAGAGGAAGGGAAGGGGTTGAATTCCAGTGGTGAATTCCACTAAGTGGGAGCAAAAACTAAAGGCTATTTTGGCTCCATTGCCATTGTTTACACCCAAAGCCCTTTACTGTGCTTGCCCAGCTGGTCTGTTTAAGAGGAACCAAAAGTTACAAGTGATTAAAATGTAATGATGATGCTGATGCTGATGCTAATGGTGGAGCTCTAACCCACACTGCACTGAGGAGATGAAATACAGTTCACTTTGGTAGGACAAACTGTCTTATTCTGTGGGAGGTGAAACATTCTTTATAACTAAGATAACCACCCTCAACTGTAGGCTACATTTTGTATTTTTTTCAGGGTTCAATTTTTCTTGTCCATATTTCCATTTTCCTAAAGGAAAAAATATGATCAGAGGTATTATGTAACTCATTTGGGCACTGAAGCTATGTCTGATTAATGTGCCTGGTGTGGCTAAAAATAAAGAGATAGATATATTCTATAAATCAAACATAAAAATTAGTCCAACTACTTTTAGACATTTGTATACAAGATCAAGGACAACTAAAAATTTCCAAGCTGGCAATGCTCCCAAATCAAATATCATGATTACCTGAGGAAGCAAAAGCCAAAAAGAATAATAGCAACATTTTCAAAGAAGACCCTCCCCAGCAATCCATATTCGACAAGCACAGGCTGGCTTTACCTGTAGCGTATCTATCAACACGTCCTATGACAATGTGATTCTCACCTCCTGGGGAACTGCAGGAAACGATCTGGAACTCCTCCTCTGATGATGAATTCATCAACAGCTTGCCTGTCTCTGTATTTATACTCACGAGATCACATGTTTATCCATCTCACCTCATTAGCATAAAGCCTTCAAAAGTAATTTTATTTATTGCAAATGTTCTCCAATATGCACCAAACAAAGAGCAAGCAAGCAAGCATTCTGACTTTAGATGACAAGCTAGTGCTAAATCAAATGCTTTACCAGACATTTACTTGATATTTTTAACCTGTCAGCGTCAAAATCTTAGAAGCAATAAAATCACTTTCGACTTCAGGGACATTATCCTACATTGGAAATTTCATCTTAAGGCACAGAATTGTCAGTGTTCAGCATTCTGATAAAATTGGAGAGATTTAGTAATTACAGCATTATTTTGTAATTCTGTTTAGAATTTAAAACAATGACTAAAAACACAGAAGGTAAAACCTGGAAGAGCCATTAGATGTTATCTAGTTCTTGGCAGTTTGTGGACTAGCAACTCTGACTCTTCTTTGGGAGCTTGTCAAAATGTAAAATGTCAGAAGCTACCAGAGACCCACTTAGCCGGAATCTGCATTTTAACAAGATCCCCAGATGTTAGTCCCTATCTTACTTAGAAGGAAACTGAAGCTCAGGGACCTTAAATCACTTGTTTAAGATCATACAGCAAAGAGTTACAATTAGAACTCAGTTCTTCACTGTGACCACCCAGCACCCCCATATCCAAACAAATGTTTAAGGAGGTTTATTAAGATCCAGACACCACACCATGCATGCTGTCTGTAAAAATGAATATGCCACAGCCCTTACTCTGAAGGAACCCAGTCTAGTGACAGATGTGAAAACAAGTCATCTTTTAACTGTGGTGACGCAGTTATCCCCCTGGGCACTAGAGGAGTCATGAGAGGGACGCCCTGAACCTCCCAGGGGGAGAGAGAGGAAAGAGAGTGAGTAAAAGCATGCCAAATAAAAGGAAGGGAATACCTGAGCAAAGGACTGGTGGTGAGAAAAAACACAAGGCATAAAGTGGAAACACAAGAGCTTGGTATTAACAAAACTACAACCAGAACTTCCACTGAGAGAGCCTGGACTTTTATCTTGACATGTAAAGTCCTAAATTTCAGGTTTGCAAAAACAAATTCCCAAGTAGGTCATTTCCAAATCCTCATACCAAGAACAAATTTTTCTCTGAAAATAATCCTTTCTTCAGATGACCTTTTACTGTCCTTTTTTTTTTCATTTCTCTTTAAGTGTTTCCCAGTGTACCTAATAGACAGAAACTTTACTTTGCCCTTTGTTCCCTACCCACGCCATAGTCCCAGACATAAAGTTAGACCTGATCCATTTCTGATTCTAAACAAATGACCTATAAACCCAAACAGGCAAATGATCATGCTAATAATCAATTATGTATCAAAACCTCCCTTCCGTGGAATCCATCCACCCACTCGCAAACCACAGGCGGAAGCTGAGCTTGCCCTGTGGCACTCCTGAATGAGGGAAGTGTCCAAGGAGAAAATGCCTGAAAACAACCACACCACAAACATGTCTTCCCCATAGAAAGCAAAGGTAAGTAAGAGAATGCGAAGGTAGTGATGGTATGAACCCTAGGATGCCTCACTGTAAGACTCCATATTCCCAAATACTATTTACATTACTTGGGCTAAAAAAATTACATTTCTCAGGGAACCATCTACCCATAGCTCTTCAGTTATAGCACACCAACACCTGATGCACCAGCTGCCTCATAAAGGTGGGTACAATCTAAAATCTGGTCAATTAAACCCTATTTCCAGCTGATGAGAGGCTTTGCCTTTGTTCCAGGCAAAATGTCAGCTGCTCTAACTCTGTGCCCTCTGGAAAGGAGTTTACAAAGAAAAACAAACAAACACTTAAATGAATAGGGACGGTTGCAACTTCAAGGAATCCTACAGCAGCATCATTTTAGAGATACGTGTTTTTGCCAATTTTGTTCTAGTCTTGGTGCTATATATCAAGGGCTGTTTACTCCAAAAGTAATGAGCTTATGCAGGGGAGGAAGATACTTTACCATCTAGATTCCTTAGGGTGGACTAATAATTGAACTGACACAAGACAGATTAACAAGAGTAAATAACTAAATTTAATTAGGTATGTATTATGTATGTATAGGAACCCCAGATACATGAGAGAGAGACTCCAACGTGCATAAGGGGTTCAGAGAGAGCAAGGTAAAAATGGTATGTGTGACATTCTGAGCTAAGGACAAGGTACAGTGGGCTGGGGCTTCAGAGTGGAAGAAGTTCATCTGCAGAGTAAGAGCAGATAATAATTATAAGTTTGCCCTATAAATAGATCACAAAATTACCTTTGGTGAGAATTCTTGTCAGGGGCAAGGCCTCAAATTTAAATCCTTTAAGGGAGAGGTAAAAGTTTCTCTTGAGCCCACAGGGTCTTGACTGTCTTCAGCTTAAAATAATCCACAGGCCAAAGTAGCACATCTTGGCAGGCCTGTTCTGAATACCTTCACTTAACATGGAACATTTTATAGACTTTATGAAGGTTTAAGCACAGTTAATTACAGAAGGTTTCTTATAGTTGTAGTTTGGCAACCAAGGGAGTTTCACAAGTATCCTTCCTCCCCAGGTAATCTTCAGGCTGTTAGAAAATGTGAGGGACAGACTCATAGATGGAGAGCAGGATGACAGCCAGTGGGGGGAAAGGCGGTAGGCTCCAGGGTGGAGGGACTAGGCGAAAAGGAAAAAGGACTCAGGGACACCAGTGTGATGTTTGGGGGGTAGGGTATATAAGGGGACTAAATGGTAATGGAAAAACATACAATAAAGACTAAATTAAAAATTATAAAATTTACTGATTAAATTTAAAAAGAAAATGTGAGGTAGATGCCACTGTACAAAATTAATCCTAACAATCACTCCATTTTTCAAGTGTCATATGCTTTACAAACTGCTAATTTAATCTTTCCATTCTCCTTAACCCCACATGAAGAAACAAAAGCTCAGTGATTAAGCGATTTGCCCAGAGGCATTCACACACTTGATCTGTGACAAAGCCAGGACCTATAAAGAAAGAGGAGGCACAGGGAAGGGGAGGAGGAGAAGGGGAGGTGCTTAAGGAAATTATACCTGGCTTTCTTCCTCAGCTCCCAATTACCACTCCCACAGTCCTCCCTGACCCCATTCTCCTCCTCCCTAACAATCCCCAAAACAAAAATAAGGAAATAAAATTTAAATATGTCAAAACAAATAGTGGGAGAAAAGTTTTTTGTTTTCCTCTTCTTCCTCCCCATATAAAAGAGATAGTAGTGGAAGGAGCCTGGAAGGATGCTTCTGATCTACCAGACAAGTCCCTGGGCTGAGAACAATATTACCTCATTATACTTTGCTAATAAAAAATAAAAAGGAAAATGTATGGCAGGATTAAATGGATAGCAGGTTTAAAGAGAGAGAAGAGTGTATAGAATTATCTTATGCATGAAAAGGAATAGGAAAATAACTATTACAGTAGATATGGTAGGGTTATGGGTAATTTTTTTTTGATGCATCCATTAAGCCATAGGAACAGAAAAAAAGAAAAATCATGTAATCATCTTGGTAGTTGTAGAAAAAGTACCTAGATAAACTCAACAATCATTTCATCTTTTTAAAATAAGTCAGCAAACTAAAAATAAAAGGGAGAATATTCCTTCATCCCCACAACCAGGATACCATTATCATCTCTTCTGGTCAACACTGTACTGGTAATTCTGACCAGTCCAATAATGCAAGAAAAAGAAAACACACATAGATGAGATAGAAGAGGGAAAAAAAACTAACATTATTGACAGGTGGCATGATTGTATAAAAATCCCAAGAACCTACTGACAACTTCCATTTCTGTGTAGGTCATGACAACCTGATTCAGGTTCAATAACTAGAAAAAGCCACAACAAATTACCAAAATATTTTTTAATCTTTACCTGAGGACATGCTTATTGATTTTTAGAGAGAGGGAGATAAACATCAATTGGTTGCCTCTCCTACGTGCCCCAAACGGGGACTGAACTTTCAACCTATAAAAGTGCCTTGACTAGGAATCAAACCTTTAGGATTATGGGACAATGCTCCAACGCACTGAGCCACACCAGCCAGGGCACAAGAACCACATTTTAAAAGATGTTGGAGAGTTGTAAAAACAATGAGGATTGCAGGAACTGGAATTCCACAGACAGGCAAGCCCCAAGGTGAGCTGATGATCATCACCTGTTTTCTTCTCTGGGGTATTTGCCAATTCTGGGTGTAGCCTGAAGATCATGCCTGGCCCAAGCAGAAGGAAAGACTGTACTCAGGGAAGAGAAACAAGTGAGGCTTAGGTAGGCGCAAGAGTGTGATGTAACAGATTACAACCCCATGATGCCCCGAATTCAGCATATTTTAGCCACAGGAGATTTTCTTAGATACCACTACGTACCCACCAGAATGATAAAATGAAAAAAGTTGGAAAAATACCAGGTGATAGAGAAGTTACGAGGCAACCCAAACTCTCATCCACTGCTGGTAGGAATGCATATTAGTACAACCATTATTAAAAAATGGTAGCATATACTAAAAGCACATATAAAACTGACAATAAGACCTATGAATTCACCCCGAATCAATGCATTTGTATGTTTATAGCAATACTATTCATAATAACTAAAGCTAAAAATGATCAAATGCCCATCAACAGTGAAAAGGTAACCAGTGACACATTCCTACAATGGAATGGTATACAACAAAGAAAATAATGTGCAACAAAGCATAACAATAAGAATGAATCTCACTAATAAGGCTGAATGAAAGAAGCTAGATGCAAAAGAATAAATACCGTATCCTACCATCCATATAAAGTACAAGGACAAGTAAAATCAAGGGATGGTGATTAGAAGGAAACATGAGGGAAGCTTCTGGGGTACTGGTCAATTACTGGTTATAAAGGTGTGTTCAGCTTGTGAAACTCGTCAAACTGAATGCTTACAATATATTTTGCTATTAAAAGATTTTTTAAATATCATAAAACACAGTAAAAAGGGGGGGGAGGGAGACACATTAATGACTCAGGCTATAAATATCATCCACCAAAAGTCACCCTGGAAATTGTACCACTTAGATACTGAAAAGTACTTATCCATATCAAACAGGTGCTAAAACAGAGAAGGCTCACTAAGAAATAATAGTCCCATTAATGTTATAATTATCTAAACCTTCTCAGGTGTGTCCTGAGACAATTTTATTCATGTCAGTCTGGCAAGAAGAAATAAGAAGACCATTAAGTACAGCATGAGTCAACATAACTAACTCACTAATAAAGTATGTTAAGATTTGAAAACTAGCTCTTAGTAATTACTTACATTAGACTATAGTTAATATTTAAAAATAAAACAACATTCCCAGCAAATAAAAGTGACAAGCAATAAATGTAGTCCAAATAAAACCAAATGATTAAACTTTAAATAAATTCTCCCATCAAAAAATTTTTAATTATATTTTATTGATTATGCTATTACTGTTGTCCCAATATTTCTCCTGTTGCCCCCCTCCACCTAGCACCCTGACTCTCTCAGGCAATCCCCACACCACTGTTCATGTCCATGGGTCATGTGTATAAATTCTCAGGCTACTCCATTTCCTATACTGTACTTTATATCCTCATGGCTATGCTGTAACTACCTTTTGTATTTCTTAATCCCTACACTCTTCACCCATTTCCCCACAGCCCCCTCTCATCTGGCAACCATCAAAATTCTCTCCATTTCTATGACGCTGCCTCTGTTTTTCTCATTTGCTTAGTTTGTTTTTTAGATTCGATTATCTTTCTTTATGTCAAAATTTTATTTTTTAAATATATTTTATTGATTCTGCTACTACAGTTGTCCCATCTTTTCCTCCCCTTTATTACCCTCTGCCCTACACACTTGCTCCCACCAGCATTCCATGCCCCCCCCCCGCCCACTTAGTTCATGTTCATGAGTTATATATATAAGTTCTTTGGCTTGTCCATTTCCCATACCATTCTTAACCTCCTCCTGTCTATTTTGTACCTACCATTTATGCTTCTTATTCCCTGTACCTTTTCCCCCATTCTCTCCCCTCCCTCTCCCCAGTGATAACCCTCCATGTGATCTCCACTTCTGTGGTTCTGTTCCTGTACTAGTTGTTTCCTTAGTTTGTTTTTGTCTTCATTTTTTGGGGGGGTTGGTTGTTGATTGTTGTGAGTTTGTTGTCATTTTACTGTTCATAGTTTCAATCATCTTCTTTTTCTAAGTCCCTTTAATATTTCATATAATAAGGGCTTGGTGATGATGAACTCCTTTAACTTGACCTTATCTGGGAAGGACTTTACCTGCCCTCCCATTCTAAATGATAGCTTTGATGGACAGGGTAATCTTGGATGGAGGTCCTTGTCTTTCATGACTTGGAATACTTCTTTCCAGCCCCTTCTTGCCTGTAAGCTTTCTTTTGAGAAATCAGCTGATAGACGTGGGCACTCCTTTGTAGGGAACGCTCTCCTTTCTTCATACTGCTTTTAAGATTCTCTCCTTATCTATAGTCTTGGGTAATGTAATAATGATGTACCTTGGTGTGTGCTTCCTTGGGTCACACTTCTTTGGGATTCTCTGAGCTTCCTGGACTTTCTGGTAGTCTATTTCCTTTGCCAGATCAGAGAAGTTCTCCTTCATTATTTTTTCAAATGAGTTTTCAACTTCTTGCTCTTCCTATTCTCCTTCTGGCACCCCTATGATTCGGATGTTGGAACATTTAAAAGTTGTCCTGGAGGTTCCTCAGCCTCTCCTCATTTTTTTGAATTCTTGTTTCTTCATTCTGTTCTGGTTGAATGTTTATTTCTCCCTTCTGGTCCAAATTATTGATTTGAGTCCCAGTTTCCTTCCCTTCACTGTTGGTTCCCTATATATTTTCCTTTATTTCACTTTGCAGGGACTTCACTCCTTCCTCTATTTTGTGACCATAGCCAACCATTTCTGTCAGTATCCTGATTACCAGTGTTTTGAACTCTGCATCTGATAGGTTGGCTCTCTCTTCATAGCTTCGTTCTATTTTTGGAGCTTTGATGTGATCTTTCATTTGGGCCATATTTCTTTGTCTTAGAATGCCTGTTATGTAGTAAGGGGCAGAGCCTTAGGTATTTGCCAGAGCAGTGTAATCCACTTGGTTGCATTATGGCACTGTATGTGGGGGAGGGGTCACAGAGGGAACAATGCCATTTGCTTGGCTCTTGCCTGGCTTTCAGTCACTCCCCCAACTACCCACAAGCAAATTGGGCCCTTCTGGTGCTGATTCCCATGTGGGTGGGTTTGTGTACATTCTAGGACCCTGTGGATCTCTCCAATGAACTCTCCTATGAGGCATAGAGTTTCTTCCACTGCACAACCCCCAAAGATTTTTATAGCCAGAGGTTTTTGAGGCTTTCTTTTCCCATGCCATCTGTCTGACTCCCCACTTGTTCCTCCTAATTTATCTGCATGCACATGTGAGAACACTGTTCTATCAGTCTCTGCCTTGCCTGCCTGGTCCTCCAGCTGCTGCCTTGCTGCACATCCTCTCCAAGCCCACTGCCCACCCCCACCCCTCCTACCAGTCTGGATGAATATTTCTTCTTTAATTCTTTGGTTGTCAGAGTTTAGTACTGTTCAATTTTCTTGCAGTTCTGGTTATTTTTTGTTTTAAAATTGTTGCTGTCCTTCCTTTGGTTGTGTGAGGAGGTAAAGTGTATCTACCTATGCCTCCACTTTGGCCAGAAGTCCTAGATTCAATTGTTGATAGATATGTATTTATGTCATTTTATTGTTCATAGCTTTGCTCTTCTTTTTCTTAAGTAAGTCACTTTAACATTTCATATAATAATAGTTTTGTGATGATGAACTCCTTTAGTTTTTTTCTTGTCTGGGAAGCTCTTTATCTGCCCTTCAATCTAAATGACAGCTTTGCTGGGTAGAGCAATCTTGGCTGTAAGTCCCTGCTTTTCATGATTTTGAATACTTCTTGCCAATCCCTTCTAGCCTACAACATTTCTTTTGAGAAATCATCTGGAAAGATGGGAATTCCCCTGTAAGTAACTAACTGCTTTTTTCTTGCTGCTTTTAAGATACTCCCATTAACTGTTGGCATTTTAATTATGATGTGTCTTAGAGCGGGCCTCTTTCTGTCCATCTTTTTTGGGATTCTCTGTGCTTCCTGGACTTGCATGTCTATTTCCGTCACTAAATTAGGGAATTTTTCTTTCATTATTTTTTCAAATAGATTTTCAATTTCTTGCTCTTTCTCTTCTCCTTCTGGCACCCCTGTGATGAGAATGTTGGACCTCTTGAAGTTGTCCCAGGGGCTGCTAACACTGTCCTCATTTATTTTTTATTTATTTATTGTTCTTCTTCTAATTCGTTTTTTTTTTCCTTCCTTATGTTCCAAATCACTGATTTGATTCTCAGCTGCATCCATTCTACTGTTGTTTCCCTATAAATTGTTCTTTACTTCAATTAGCGTACCCTTGATTTCTGATGGGATCATTTTTATGCTGTTGAGGTCCTCACTAAGTTTCTTCAGCATCCTTATAACCAGTATTTTGAACTCTGCATCTGAGAGATTGCTTATCTCCCTTTTGTTTAGTTCCTTTTCTGGAATTCTGATCTCTTCTTTCATTCGGGTCACACCTGTGTTTTGCCTGGGACCACCCTGCCTGAGCTATAAAGCAATCTATAATGGCTGGTGCTTGTGCTGGGCTTAGAGAGAACCCAAGCTGTGAATCTGGGCTGGTTGCTGGTAGTGCTAGGCTGGGGACCACTTAGGAAGTGGTATGAGGGCTGAGGACTCACTGAAGCTGGCTGTTGCTTATTTGAGAGGATTTAGGAAGTTATGAAATATGAGCCAAGATCAGTCATTCATATGAAAATATGTCTGTTAACATCTTGGGTAGAGCCTTAAGTTGGGTGGGACAGCGTCTCAGGAGATCACCAGAGCTGGGCAAACAGTGTTAGCCAGGGTGATAGAGTTTCAGATATGACACCAGCTTGCCTGTTGTGTGGTTCTGTTTGGGCAGGGTTTAAAAAAGGGACAATGGCCTCTGCTCACCTTGATGCCAGACACTTCTGTTTCTCCTGTATGCCACTGGTCCCTTTCAAACTGCTATCCCAGTGCTGAAGCTCAGAGGGAGGGAGTTTAAATAGGTGAGGCCATGTGAGGGTTCTTTAACTGATTGTTCTCAGTGGACCTGACTGGGGCTCCAGTATTTTCTTCCGCTGATTCAATCCTCACTGATTTTTGCAGGCAGAAGTTGTGGGGACTTATCTTTCTGGCACTGGAACCCTGGGCTGGCGGACTTGGTGTGGGGCTGGGACTCCACATCCTGAGATATCCCTCCTGAATTTTTATCCACCACCACCACACATGAACATGAAACCAGCTCATTCCATTCTCTACCCCTCCTACTCGTCTGGATGGATGTGGTTTCTTTAATGCCATAGTTGTCATACTTCCATTCAACTTGATTTCTGACAGTTCTGAGTGATGGTTGGTCTACAATACAGTTGTAATTTTTAACAGGGTTGTGCGAGGAGGCATGCCGTGTTTACCTATTTTGCCATCTTCATCAGAAGACTCTCCCCTCAACAATTTTCAACATGTATATCAAACAATGATCCAGGATTTGAATTAGAAAGGTTTATTTTTTTAATTTTAAGCAAAACACATAATATATAAAGTATTTATTCAAACTCAGAATTAATTTTACATATGGGTTATCGTCCTCATAGATGCTCCATGATCAACAATAGCAAAGACGGCTCAAAGATCCTTATCACAGTCTCTAAAAATTAATTTCAATCACAGGTAGGATGAGTTATCAACCTGTAACTCATTCTTTCAAGATAGCCCTCCAAGGAAAGCAAACCACAAATACACATATTCTGTATTCTTGTGTATCTCCTCTTGAGGGCTCAGTTCCAACCATATGTACACTCTACTCCTGGTAGAAAGAGAATTCTGTCCTCTTTGGCTAATGCTGGTTCAGGAAGCCTGAACTGTGCTCTGCCTTAATATGATTCTCCCTGCCTGTACTGATCCAAGGCACTGTGTCTGGCACATAGTAGGCAACCGTAAATGGTAACCTTATATTATAATCATCCTCATAATTATGAGGATGAGGTGAGGTGGAGGGGAGAGGTGAAATGCAAATAGATAACCTCAGTAACCACCATACTATTACTAGCGTTCTGAACATATACTCATGCTAATTCCAGTTGCATATTGTCATCTCCAAAGTAAAAAACATTCAATGGACAGACTAATAACAGGATGGTACTTTACAAGATGATCAGAAAAACAGGTAAATAACTATCCCTTTAATAACTGCTATAGGTAGGCCACTGTTTATAGTTTACTGTTCTCAATAGGTGACAATTTTGCTCATCAAAGGGACGTGTGGCAATGTGTCACAACTGAACTGTCAAAACTGAACCATGTAACTGGCAACTAATGAGCAGAGAACAGAGATGCTGCTAAGCATCCTGCATTGCACACAATACCCCCTACTTTGAAGAATTATCTGGCCAAAATGTCAGCAGTGCCAAGGATGAAAGACCCTAGTTTATAGTTCTGACTTTATTATCCTAAAATAATGCATGAGAATCACTACAACCAATTCAAAACACTTAAAATAAAACCATGAGGTAGCTCAATCAAAACACACAAAGCTATCTGCATTAAACTCCCATTTATGTATGCATACATGTATTTATAAGGATCTAAACAAAAAAAATGCTTAAATGAAAAGAGGAGTAAAACTGATAATGAAGGAGAAAGAGAGATTTGCAGAAGCTTTATCCTTGACTGAGCAATCCAGGGCACTAGTAAAGGGATCTGCCAGGGCACAGGGACAGGCCCTTCCTGAATGCACAGTCAGCATCTGGCACAGCACAAACTCTTTATAGGAACTATATCTTCAATGTATCCCTTTGATAGATCATAGTATTTCCATTTTTCCTGCATGGGGAAATTAAACCTAATAAAAGTATTTGTTTAGGACCACACAGACATTATATAAGAGAACTAGGACTCAAATATAAATCTTTAGACACCAAAGCATCATGCTCTTAAACATTCCACCAAGTTAAAAAGTTTATTTTATGTACAGAGACTAAATCTTTGGAAGCAACTTCACAGAAATTTTGAGTATGGTCACCTATAGGTAACTGATATTAGGTGATCTTTATTCTTTGTACTTTTCAGAATAGTGCAGAAAGAATCTTTGAAAAGATAAAACTTAATGGACTTAAATTCACTAAGTTCTGCTTACTAAATTTGTAAAGCCCAAAGTGAACATTTAATTTGTTGTCATATAACTTGGGTCAGCTACATCACAATATAACAGGGCTAATTAATAAAAATGTGGGCTTCATTTCCATTCACTGTTATTGCTGACAACTTGGTTCCCTTAAGCAAGTAGTCTGTTGGCTCACAACTGAGGCAATTTCCAAAAGAATTTTTATTTTTATTTTTATTTTCTTTAAGATTTTATTTATTTATTTTTAGAGAGAGGGAAAGGGAGGGAGAAACAGAGGAGGAGAAACATCAATGTGTGGTTGCTTCTTGCGTGCCCTAAACTTGGGACCTGGTCCACAACCCAGGCATGTGCCCTAACTGGGAATCAAACCAATGACCCTTCTTTGGTGTGTAGGCCAGCACTCAGTCCACTAAGCCACACCAGCCACACAAGCCAGGGCTCCAAAAGAGTGTTTAAAACAGTTTGTGATGTGAGGTGAAAGCTTTACGCAGACAGTGGAAGAAAATCCATAGCCTAATTCCGGAACCTACTTCCCCACTTAAGTGCTGACCTAGTGTGGTTTGGTTCAATGTTGCTGTCAATTTTAGGCTCCATTTCATTTCTTTCTACATACAGTATGAGAACTTCAGGTAGTTTAGAAAGTTAACAGGCTAAATTGACTTTTCTTAAACCAGAGATGCTATTTTGTTTCTCTATTTGGATATAGACTTTGATTTAACCCTCATGCCCCAACTAGCAGGCTGCCTACAACTATGAAATTATATCTGTGCTCTTATGTCCAGAAAAAAAACACATAACACTTTCTTCTTTTCTTCATAGCAATGGTAGCATTGTTATTGTTATTAGTGCACATTTTTGAACACTTAAGTATATGATAGAGACATACACATTACACGCATTTCCTCATTTAACTCTCACTATAAACCTGTGAGGTCCCCCTTTTGTCCCCATTTTGCTGTTGAGGAAACATGCTTGAAGAGGGAAGTAACAAGTACCAGATCACACAGAAGGAAATGGCAGAGTCCCGGCATTGTGGCTCCAGAATCACTATAGCAATACAAGCCAAAGAATAGCAATTATCAACATTCTCATCCAGCCCCAAAAGGATCTGTATCAGAATGGACTGTTCCACAATACTATAACCAATCCATTAAAGCAATGTTTAAATATTCAAGACTATTAGGTAAAAGGGTGAACCTACTTTGTGAACTTTTGCCTTCAGCAGGCAAAAACTAAGTTTAATGGTGAGAAGTACAAAAGTAACTGATGCTTATGTAGACAATGAACAATTAGAATAATCACCACTGGTTAGTGTCAGAAACACCACAGAGTTACACTGAGTAGTCAAGCGGAGGCTTGAATACTATTCATGATGTGGTTTGCAAACTATTTTTTTTAAAGGATATATGCTTTCACCCTGGCCAGTGTGGTTCAGTTCGCTGGAGCACCATCCCATAAAAACGAAAAGATCACGAGAAGGATTCCTGGTCAGAGCACATGCTGAGGTTGTGCGTTCAATCCACAGTCAGGGTGCAAACAAGAAGCAGCTCATCAATGTTTCTCTCTTGCATTGATGTTTCTCTCCCTCTCACTCTAAAATCAATAAACATATCTGTAGGTGAGGATTGAAAAGGATATATGCTTTCTTGCACTGAATTCCTTCAGAAGCAAAAAACTAATCTACTCTTTTTCAAAAGGAGGAAAAATCAGATACCCGACTCCACCATCTAAGAGCTGCTCAGTGGCAGTGATATTGTCAAGAACTCCCCAGTCTCTTGGAATAATAGTTTAAAAACTAACATAGAATCCCTAAGTTCCTTGAGCATCATTATAGCCAGTGTTTTGAGCTCTGCATCTGATAGACTGTTTATCTCCACTTCGTTTAGTTCTTTCTCTGGAGTTTTGATCTATTTTTTCCTATGGCCATACCACCTTGAACATGCCCAATCTTATCTGATCTGTTCTTTCATCTGGGCCATGTTTCTTTGTCTCCTCATTTTGGCAGCCTCCCTGTGTTTGTGTCTATGTATTAGGTAGAACAGCTATGACTGTGTCTTGATAGTGTGGCCCGATGTAGTAGGTGTCCTGTAGGGACCAGAGGTACAGTTTCCTCTATCTCCCAAGCTGAGTACTCAAGGTGCGCCCTTCATGTGGGCTGACCACACACCCTCCTCTTGTAGCTGAGCCTTGGTTGCAGTTGGCAGAACAACAGGAGGAATTTACCAAGGCCAGTTAGCTGCAAAGTTTGACTGTGACCAGTTACCACCAACCTCCTTAGTGAGGACCTCAGCAGCATAAAAAAGACCCCATCAGAAACAAACGATGCACTAACTGAAATAAAGATTTACAGGGAAACAACAATAGAGCGGGTAAAGCTGAGAATCAAATCAATGATTTGGAAAATAAAGAAGAAAAAAAACAACCAGTAAGAACAACAAGAAGAAGAAAAGAATCCAAAAAAAATGAGAATATTATAAGCAGCCTCTGGAAAAACTTCAAGAGGTCCAACATTTGCATCATAGGGGTGCCAGAAGGAGAAGAGAAAGAGCAAGAAATTGGAAATTTATTTGAAAATCTAATGAAAGAAAACTTCCCTAATTTGGTAAAGAAAATAGACATGCAAGTCCAGGAAGCATAGAGTCCCAAACAAGATGAACGCAAAGAGGCCCACTCCAAGCCACATCATAATTAAAATGCCAAAGGTTAAAGATAAAGAGAGAATCTTAAAGGCGGCAAGAGAAAAGCAGATAATTACCTACAGGAGAGTTCCCATAAGACTGTCAGCTGAATTCTCAAAAGACATTTTGTGGGCTAGAAGAGACTAGCAAGAAATATTCAGAGTGATGAAAAGCAGGGACCTACAGCCAAGATTTCTCTGCTCCTCAAAGACATCACTTAGAATTGAAGTGCAGATAAAGAGTTTCCCAGACAAGAAGAAACTAAAGGAGTTCATCATCACCAAACTATCATTATATGAAATGTTAAAGGGACTAAAGAAAAAGAAGATAATCAAAACTATGAACAATAAAATGGCAAAAATACATATCTATCAACAATTGAATCTAAAAAACAAACCAAGCAAACAAGAACGAAGACAGAATCATGGCTATGGAGAGTTCTGATGGTTGCCAGGAGGGAAGGGGTGTGGGGGAATGAGTGAAGAGGTGAGGGGATTGAGAAGCACAAATAGGTAGTTACAGAATAGACATGGAGATATAAAGTACAGTATAGGAAATGGAGTAGCTAAAGAACTTATACACATGACCCATGGACATGAACAATGGTGTGGGGATTGCCTCAGGGAGTGTGGGGTGCTGGGTGGAGGGGGGGGCAAATAGAGGAAAATCAGGAGAAATGTAATAGCGTAATCAATAAAATATAATTTAAAATAAAAAATAATACAGAATCCCAATACCAAAATGATGTATTATGAAATTAGACAAACTGATATTAAAATTTATATAGAAAACAAATACCTAAGAATAACAAGAGAAACACTGAGAGATAAAAACTTTACATGGTGACTAGTCTTATCAGACATTAAACATACTATAAAGTCTTGCCCTGGCTGGTGTGGCTCAGTGGATTGAGCACGGGCTGTGAACCAAAGGGCTGCGGTTCGATTCCCAGTCAAGGCACATGCCTGGGTTGTGGGCCAGGTCCCCAGTAGGGGCCATGTGAGAGGCAACCACACGTTGATGTTTCTCTCCCTCTCTTTCTCCTTCTCTTCCCCTCTCTCTAAAAATAAAATAAAATGTTTTTTAAAAAAACATACTATAAAGTCTCTATAATGAAAAGAGTATGACACTGCCACATTAAAAAAACAAACAAACAGGTGAGTAGCAAAGACTACAAAGATCAGAATTAGACCCAAATACATATGGATTAGTATTTGACAAAAGTGGCATTTAAACTCACTGCGTAAAAGACAAACTTTTCAATAAATGGTCTTTGGACAACTGAGTAGTCTTTGGGGAAAAGATAAAATTAGATCCATATCTAACACCCTTCATAAAATTAAACTCCCTATGGATATTGTCACTACAATCATTCATCACATAAGGACACTTTGACCAACAATGGATTTGCTTAAATGACAGTGGTATCATAAGATTATAATGGAGATGAAACACTTCTATCACCTAGTGATGTCACAACCATTATAACATCAGAAAACAATTGGTGTAAACAAAACTACTGCACAGCCAGTCATATCAAAGTATAGCATACACAATTATATGCAGCATATAATGTATGATAATGATAATAAATGACTGTTACTGCTTTATGCATTTACTATATTATACTTTTTATCATAATTTTGGAGTATAGTCTTTGAACTTATTTTTATATAAAAAGTTTGTTCTGCCAGCAGCAGCTTCATACACCTCGTGTTTACCAGTCCCTGACTGCATCATTTTCTCTTGTGCTTGATTTAATCTCATGTTGTTTTGTACAGTAACATGCTGTACAAGCTTGTAGCCTAAGAGTAGTAATAGTCTCTACCACACAGTGAAGGTGTGTAGTAGGCTACACCTGATAGGTTTGTGTAAGTGCATACTATGATATTCACACAATGATGAAATCACCTTATGATACATTTTTCAGAACATAACCCTTTTGCTAAGTGGCACATGACTGTAAATGTAAAAAAAAAGAAGAAGAAGAAAAGAAAGAAAGAAAGAAACTATACAAGTACTAAGAGAAAAGATTGTGGAATTACTCAAAAATCCAGGGGTATGGATTAAAGATCTAAGAGCTGAAACTATAAAACTCTTAAAAGACAACATAGAAAAAAAGCTTCATAACATTGAATTTGGCAATGATTTTTTTACATATGACACCAAAAGCACAGGTAACAAAAGAAAAAACAAGTGCCCTGCTGGTGTGGCTCAGTGGGTGGAGTGCTGCCCTGCAAACCTAAAGGTCGCAGGTTCAATTCCCAGTCAGGTTACATGCCTAGGTTGTGGGCTGGATCCCCAGTTGGGGACATGCAAAGGGCAACAGATCAATGTTTCTCTCCATCTCTCCCTTCATCCCCCCACCCCTCTCATAGCAATATTTGATCTTATATATGTCCTCAGGCAAAGGGAACGAAAGAAAAAAATAAACAAACAGGACTATATCAAACTAAAAATTTCTACACAGCAAAGAAGACAATCAATAAAACAAAAAGACAACCCACTGAATGGAAAAACATATTCACCAATATATCTGATAAGGGGTTAGTACCCAAAATTTATAAAGAACTTACAAAACTCAATACCAAAAAAAAAAACAACCCAATTAAAAATTAGGTAAAGGACCTTAATGGACACTACACCAAAAAGAACATATGGATGGCTGATAGACATATGAAAAGATGCCCAATGTCACTAATCATCAGAGAAATGCAAATTAAAACCACAATGAGATATCATCTCACACCTGTCAGAATGGCTGTCATCAGTAAGTCAACAAACAACAAGTGCTGGAGAGGATGTGGAGGAAACAGAACCCATGTGCACTATTGGGGGGAATGCAGACTGGTGCAACCACGGTGGAAAGCAGTGTGGAAATACCTCAAAAAATTCAAAATGGATCTGCCTTCTGACCCAGTGATCCCAATTCTGGGAATATATCTAAAGAAACGCAAAACACTAATTTAACAGAACATAAGCACTCCTGTGTTCACTGCAACATTATTTAGTATTGCCAAGATATGGAAGCAGCCCAAGGGGCCATCAGTAGATGAGTGGACTGTGGGACATTTACACAACGGAATACTGCTCAGCCATATAAAAGAAGAAAATATCACCCTTTGCGAGAGCATGGATGGACCTAGAGAACAGTATGCTAAGTGAAATAAGCCCGTCAGAGAAAGGCAAATACCATATGATTTCACCTATATGTGGAATCTAACAAACAAACTGAACTAAGAAGCAAAATAGAGACAGACTCATAAATACAGGGCAGGATGAAAGCCACTGGTGGGGTGGGAGGGAGGTTAGACAGCGGAGGGATTGAACAAAAAGAAAAAAGGCTCATGGACTATAGTTTGTGATTGTAGGGGTAGGGGGTATAAGGAGGTTAAATGGTAATGGAAAAATACAATAAAAAATTTCTTTTTAAATAAAGAGCCCTGATAGGGTGGCTAAATTGATTGGAGTATCATCCCGTAGACCAAAATGTTGCAGGTTCGATCCTCAGCCAAGGCACATACCTTGGTTGAGGGTTCAGTCCCCGGTCAGAACACGCACAGGAGGCAACTCATTGATGTTGTTCTTTCTCCCTCTCCATCCTGCCCTCCCTCTCCTTCTGTCTCTCCCCCTCGATCTCTCTCTAAGATCAATAAACATTATATTATGATTATGTATAGAGGAAGCATATTATTTTTGTAACTTTTCTGAAAGTCTAAAATTAGTCAAAATAAAAAGTAATTTTTTTAAATTAAAAATACACCTGTACCCTCTGCACCCACAAAAAAAGAAATTAATGCAGAGGGATTTCTACACTAAGTTAGAGAAAATGCCAGAGCCAGGAATCTGTGCTCCTAGAAGGCCAAAGGTAGAAAAAAACTAATGTTTATCATAGGTTTTCCTAAGAATATGAGCACCTAAATTTTTTAGTTTTTCTTTTTCTTAAGACCATCAAGCAAAAGTTCTCCATCATGGGCATTTAAAACACTTGCTTTATTTTTATTTCATAGTTATTCCTATAATAAAGAAAAAAATTATGTATTCTAGTTGTAAATTTTTTTTTTAAGTATAAGGAATTACAAAATTTCCTAAATTCCACCATCTAAAGATATACATGTTCTTAAGGTATCTTTTTCAAGAAAACAAACTTACATGCTTTTCCTATATAAACAGTTACAAATTTAAGCCCAACAACCCGCTCTGTACTTAAAACTCATTCATCACAGCAATTTTATAGCTACCAACTGAAAAATCTTGAGGAAAAAGGCAAGATAGTGATGTTTTGCCATACATAGTTAACCATCCACTTTTCCATCACTTTCTGTAGACAACATATGAAGTAAGACCTGGTACTTGGCTTTATTTACAAACTTCAGGGTATTTAAAACAAAAGCTAAGGTAAGTTTTAAAACATCCCTGGTTCCCCAGTGCGACGAGAACAGCCTTGCCCCTCTGTGGCCCAGCACGGCAGTTGAAGCCCAAGCAGGATAAGGAGGCGTATTTCTGAGGGAACAGCCCCAAGTACGACACCAAAGCTTAAACAATAAAAAGAGCAACCTCTCATGGGGCAGCCTGACGCAGAGTGACAATGCTCAGGAAGCACCTCAAAGGGCAGGGGGCAGCAGCAGTGATAAGGTACTAGTTACAAATGAAGTGATGGATTAAATAAGTGTACTTATTAAGGATAATGAGAACCAGGGTCTTCATTATCCAGGCTAGAAATTAGAAATATGGAAAGGAAAAAGCTAAAATGAACCTTTAGCTTTTAGATTGGAACTGGAAGCTATCTGTGTGATTCATTGCTTCCAATATGTAAGACAGATAAATATCTAGAGATGTAAACATATCTCTGTGTACAGAATATTCACATATATGTACATACAGAGAATATCTACTTATTTGTATACATATACTTCTAGCTCTGTCTACTAAGAGGGCCTGGGAGCCTTCTCCTCCTCCCCCCAAAGAGTGACGAGTACACTGAGCACTAAGAACTTGGTTTCTAAATTTTACTCTCCACTAAAAGGAACCAGGGTTCCTTGGAGAAATGGTTGACTCCAGGACTGGCGCAGGGGACGTACAAAAAGAATCTAAGAACACCTTGTTGTGCCAAAAAAATAAGAAAGTACTAAAAGAATGATGGATATCAAATGCATACAGGAGCCATCTTAAAAGGGCCCCTCACTGACCATATCTGGAACCATTTAAGCATGAGATTAAATGATGACAGCAATAGATTAAACCCTTTTAAATAAAACAGGGCATCCTAAATCCATACTGATATAAACATGTGTGTAACTGAAAGTTTGATAAGAAACATTATATATACATAGCTGTAAAGTGTCTCCCCTGCAGATACTTGTAACAAAGGGAAAGGATTGACTTTATAGTAGAGAAGGCTGGCAGGACCATCCTCACAGAAATCAAAGCAAGTATAATCAATAAAGGACAAATCAACACTGAGTGCATTGAGTGCCACTGACAGGATGCAATGAAAACAGCATCACTTCTGTGATATTCTTGCCAAAGCTGAGTATATAATCACAAGGAATAATAAGAAAAACCCAAATTAGGGACATTCTGCAAAGTGACTGGTCTGTAAAGGTCATGAAAAGCTTTGATGATGGAACTGCCCTAATATGAGGAAACTAAAGAGGCGGAGCAACGAAAGACAACATGAATTCTCAACTGAGTCCTTTCATTAAAGTATCCTTCAGTAAAGGATATAATATAACTGGACAGCTGGTGAAATTTGAATGGGACCTGAGGTTTAAATGGTAGTAAGGTCACATTGTTAATTTCCTGATTTTGATAGTTGTATTATGGTTATATAGGAGAATATCCTTGTTTACAGAAGAAATAGGGGTGACGGGGCATCAAATTGGCAACTTACTGTCAAATAGTTGAAGAAAAATTATTTGTACTAGCAATTTTTCAATATAAGACAGTTTCAAAAATGCATCCCTCCATACCCATTCATGATTAAAGAAAAGAAAAACACTCAACAAACTAGGAATATAAGGGAACTTCTTCAACCTGATAATAGGCATCTATGAAAAAGCCACAGCTAACATCATAATTAATGGTGACAGACTGAATGTTTTTGCCCCCAGATCAAGAACAAGGCAGGGATGTCCACTCTTGCCACTTCTGTTCAACTTTAAAGGTGACCTGGCGCGGTACTCACAACCACACAGCCAAGCCAATGGCGAAACCAAGACTAGAATCCAGTGCAATTGAGCCTTTTTTACATGGAGCTCTTTTCCACCACACTGTCCTATTCTTTACGTCCCATCCCCTCTCAAACCAACTTAGTTCCTATGAGTAACTCAGAACTGGAAGAAATCTTGGAAATACACTCCAACCTAATTTATTTTATTTAGATTTTATTTATTTTAAAGATTTTATTTATTTATTTTCAGAGAGAGGGGAAGGGAGAAAGGGAGAGAAACATCAAAGTGTGAGAGATACATCGATTGGTTGCCTCTCACCTGCCCCCAAATGGGGACCCAGTCCGCAACCCAGGCACGTGCCCTGACCAGGAATCAAACCAGCAACCTTTCGGTTCACAGGCTGGTGCTCAATCCACTGAGCCACACCAGCCAGGGCTAATTTCTTTATAATAAGAAACACACACACAAATACTGGTTACTGGCTACATTGACATTTAGAGTATGAAAATGGCAAATTGTGAGCAAAAATTGAATTGTGTTTATGACTAGGGTTCCAGACTTTCAGGAGCCCATGTCCCTGGACAATTTATCCAAAAGATACTGACTCCTATATGTGCTAGGTACCAGGAATACCGCTATAGGAGGCCCTTGCTCCTCCGGAGCTCCCGGCCCAGTATAACTCTACACAGCCTAAAATAAAGTAGCCTGCAAAGCTGGACAAAGGATCATCATATTAACTGAAGTGGAACCCCTCCTCCCTCTTGGATCCTCCTCTTCATGGAGAAAACAGGCAGAACTCAGAACCAGAAGGATTCTTTCTTCAAACGAGGAACCCAAACCCAAGATTTGTAAGGGCCTCAGTTTACTTTTTTTGAATTTTTAAAAGATTTATAAGAAACTACCCTTCTAAATCAAGCCCTATCTTGAACAAATATTTATTTTTCCATCGCTACCCTCTTCACCTGCACCTTTACATCCACTGTTTCCAGGTCCTCTCTTAGGCTTTGGTTCTCTTTCACCAGTTTCTGCCTTTTGGCCACCACTGCCAGCTTTCCTCTTTCCCCCACCATGCTTTTGCTCAGGCCTGCCCTTCCCCAGCTCTATCTAACTGCTCCAAATTCAGTATCTCATTTTTTCAAAATCACTCTGTAGTTGCCCATAAAATTTAGCTTCTGTCACCTCCCCTTTGTTAACAGGTTACCAATAAAATAGTCTTTGATCTCTTCCCAAGGCACCACTCACCTCAAAACCTCTTTAGCTGGATACTTCTGACCATTCCTGCTTCCGATATCATCTTCTGCCTCTTTACCCCCCCAACCTCTCCAACTCAGTCTTCTCTTTATCCCTAATGTCAGCATTCCTTAAGGTTCAACTTGGGCCCTCTGCATGTCTACACGGATATTGCCCACATACACATCAACCTCTTCAACCCGCATCTCTCCACTAAGTTTTCAAATGTAGGAAATCAGTTAAGATCTTTTTATCAAATTCCACCCATATCTCAAATGCAACCTGCAAATCTCCCCTTGACAATCCAGCAGTCCCTTCAGGCTCAACACCACCATCACCATCTGTTGGGAACTGCCCTGCCTGGTTTCAGAAGCTGTAACCCTCCACGACTAAGGCTGAGTAAAAAAAACCTTGAGACCATAAGCCACTAAGGAGACAAAATTTATCCTCCCAGAGGGGTGCAGCCTCTGCCCCCTTTACTTCACCCTGCTTGGCCCCTGAAGGATGGCTGGATAGTCAACGATGGGTAAGATTCCTCAAGGAAGGAACAACCTAAGACAGGCATAGTCTTGAAAGGGCCATCAGGGAAGGATTTAGGGGATTATGGAGGAGGAACAAAAGACCCTTACTCCTCGGCTTTGTCACAGCCTGAGTCCTCATTCTTTCTGTAAAAAGTCTCCCAATCTCTTGGCTGCCCTCATCCGCTACCTGATTCAGGCCTGAAACAGTGACAAAGGGGGGTGTAGCCCTGTGCTGGAACAGGCAATTCCCAGGATGGGGCAGCTATCAGGCCTAAGAAAGAATGCATGACATCCTGTGAAACCTGCTTTGCTAAGAATGCCCTCAATTTAAATGTTAAAGGTCCAAGCATAAAATGAGTTTGTTTCCCAAAGTTTTATGGCCCTTTGGCATCACTCTATCTATCTGACCCAGACTCAGAATAAGCCCTTATAGTTCTTTGAATGTTATCTACTCCCTGACAATGATTGATGTGCTTTACGTATATGCCCTATATTCCTATGCAGACTAAACCCAATAAAAGCCCAGGGAAAAAGGTGCTCAAGGCTCTTCTCTGAGAGATTGATCAGCCTTTTCTCCCCAAGCAGACCATGTCTTGGTCATGTCTTGGATGAGATTTATTCTCATCCATGGAGGCCAGGAGGGCTCTGTGGGATGGAGCTCCCCCACAACCGTCTACTATGTTTATCCCTTCTAGAACTATCTCTTTGTTCTTCTTCTCTACTAGAGACACCAAGCTACCTCTAGCAAGGGAGGTAATATGATGGCCAACCCGTGGGGTTCTTGAGTGACCCCCCCTGAATTTACACCTGGCAAAGCCATTTACTAGCTGTGTATCTTGGAACAAGTTAACCTCTTTGAAAGCCTCAATCTCCTCATGTGAAAAAAGGAAAATAACCACAATACCACTCTCACAGAATTACTGTGGCCATTAATCAAGACATCATATGGAAAGCTGATACAATGCAAAAAACACAACAGGCATTCAATAAAATTAGCTACTAAACTTTTTATGGTTAATAGCAGCAGCAGTGAGAGTCTCACAGCTGAGTCTACTTAGCCTGCACCGCTGCTCACCCTTGTTCTAGGTTCTGGACCCATTTTCTACCCTGAAGCAGAAGAAATTTAAGAAATTCCGTAAGTAGTTTAGGACTCATCAACCAGGTTGAATCTTTTAACTGAAGCCTCTCCTGAGCTACCAGTCTACAAACTGGATCATTTTGTTTTGCTTTCTGGGTGTTTAAGGACTGCTCAGTCTTGTCCGCTGCCCTGAGGGGCCCCAAGACATCCAACTTCCTGATGGTTAACAGCCAGTTCTGAGGTACCTACAAGATTGCACCACTGTGCCCCTCCACTGCATGTGACCAAACTGTCCTCCTTCCATTCAAATATTCTCTCTCTTCCCCTTCCCTGTTCATCCATTTTTTTAAAATTTCTTTCAAAGACATTTGCTCCAATCCTATGTTCTCCGTGAAACTTCCACTGATATCCCTGGTAGAAGAGCATTTTGAGCCAACGGAAAACAGTGCAAATAATCTGAGCTAGAGTGAGCCAGTCCAGGAGATCAGTGTGATGGGAGTGGGGTGAGAGTGATTATTTTGGAAATGAGATCAGAGAGGCGGTGAGGGGCCAGATCCTATGCAGTGGTGTCCACCCTGTGGTCCACCAGCCCTGGCAATGAATGTGGCCCAACACAAAATTGTAAATTTACTTAAAACATTATGAGTTGTTTTTTTTGTGTGTGTGATTACATGTTACAATGTATTTAATGTGTGGCCCAAGGCAACTCTTCTTCTTCCAGTGTCTCCCAGAGACACCAAAAGATTGGACACTCCTGCTAGAACCTGCTTGGTCATTATAAGGACTTTGTCTTTAAATCTGAACAAATTGGGGACCAACTGCAAGGTTTTAAGCATTCCCTTAGCAAAGATCTATGACTTGGATTTCAAAAAGATCATGCTGCCTGTAGGGACAAGAACAGGCTATATGTAGAGAGGCAAGTGCAGAAGCAAGCAAACTGGTTAAGTTTGTTACAGTAAAGGGTGTGATTAGAACCAGGGTGGTGGCAGTGAGAAGTGGTCTGGACCTGGAGGCATTTGCTGACTGGATGGAGGATATGAGAACATGATGAGTTAAGAATAACTCCAAGTTATTAGCCTAAACAAGTAGAAGAATAGATATGTCATTATCTGAGATAGGAAGAAGACTGTGGGAGGAGCAGGTTTTGGGGGAAGTAATCTGGAGACAGGTTTTGGACATGATAAATTCAAGGCATACATTGGACACTCAAGAGAAAATGTTGAGTAGGAAGTTTATTACCTAAGCCTGAAATTCAGGGAAGCAGTTCTAGCTAGAGATATACATTTGAGAATTGTCACAACATAGATCAGGCCAGTTTCATAACACTTCTGTGACAGTGGCTATGTTCCATTTCTGTGATAGTGGCCAGGTTCTGTATGTGCACTGCCCTATATGGTAGCCACCAGTTACATGAGACTAAACTGTGACTAGGCTGGCTGAGAAACTGAATTGTTAATACTAGTTAATTTATATTTAAATAAGCACATGTGGCTTATGGATACGTATTGAGCAGAGCATACACAGACAGTACTTAAAGCAATGTGAGTGGATGAGAACCCTAAATGAGTGAATGTAGGCAGAGAAGATGTCCAAAGATTGGGCACTGGGGCACACCAATAACAGGTTATTTGTGATAGGAAAACAAAAAATAACCCCAAACTCCATCAACAACATGAAAACAACAGCAACTCTATCAACAACAGCCACAATGTCTTATGTGGCATATTCACATAAGACAGCCAGTCAATTGTGAATGCATACACCTATGTGGATGAATCTCAAAAATAATGCTAAATGAAAAAAGTAACTTAGAGAAGAAAATCATAACTATCAAAAGCAGACAAAACTAAACAATACAATGTTTAAGAATATATTCAAATTGATAAAGCTATAAAAAAATCAAGGGAATTATTATCCAAATATAGGATAACATCACCTCTCCAGCGGAGGGAGAAGGTCGCAATTAGGAGGTAAGCACAGAGGGCTTTGAAGGTACTGGAAACGTTCTAACTCCTAAACTAGATGGTGGGTGTACAGGTATCCATTTTGTTATACTCCTTTGTCCTATAGACTCTGGCATGTATAATATTAAATAACTAAAATAGAAAAAATATATGTATGAGGCAGTAAGTATATGGTTAAATTTCAAATGGATGTTTCAAAATCTCTTAAAATCATTACGTTAAAAAAGATAACTGTATGGCTTGTATAAGGTCTAAAAAGACAGATCTAGTCATACTAAGAAAGGAGGGAAAGGCATTCCAGAATTGGGAATGAACAGGTCACGAATAAGAGACAGCAAGTCAGTGAGTCTGACTGGAAAAGAAGAAAGTCAGGTTGAGAAGTTAGGCGAGGGCCAGCCCCCGAGGTGCTTAAATACTGGGTCAAGATGTTTCGACTTGATCTAGAAACAGTACGGAACCACTGGTGGTGTCTAAGCAAGACAATGGCATGGGGAAAATGGCATAGAAGTAATCTGATAATTAGGATTAAATAGTAGGAAGACGGAAGGCTGGAAAAATCAGTTATAAAACTTACAGATGTGAGATATCCGAGCAAATTATCATGGCCTGAACTAGGATAGTGATGAAAGATAAAGTTCACCCCGAGAAACTTTAGGATGAAAGACTCAAGAGTCTGGTCCTGGGACAGGCAAACAGGGGAAAAGAGAGAGATTAAAAGATTCTATCAATTTTCGACCTAACAAAGAAAATTATAACATCAACATATGCAAAATTAGGTAAATCAATAGAAAGCTGATTTTGAAGGAAGACCATTCATTCAATACATATCTGTCAGGCAGAGTGTAATATCTTCCCCTCAGGGAACAGCTTATGAGTCCCACTTTTGTTTTTTAAACAATTATATACTTTTAATAGGCAAAGAGAAACTATACAGTTCTTTGGGAGTGGGAGAAATAAAAGCTTTTATAGCTTTTGGCTCTGTAAGAATTTTTAAGTCCCATTTTTAGAAGAAGAAAGAGTAGTGATAAAAATACTAAGTTGCTTTTCAAAATAAATTGAAAGAAGCAACAGGACACAAAGTAGAGATGTTTGGTAAAAGATCAGAGGTAAAGGAGGGAAACTACTCATTATTGGACTGAAAGCTCTTTAAGGACAAAATGTATCACTATCTTTGCACCCCCACATTGCTGAGCACCGGGAGTGCTCACTACAGAATAGACATGCAAATAATGGCTTAGCAAGTAAGAGTGAGTGAGGGCTGACTGTAGACAAGCCAATTAGGAATACCCTATCCTAGCCTTCAGAACCAAAACACCTGGAGGATTTACCCCTATGGAAGGAGAGTGCTTTAGCCTTGTCATCCTGGCTAAAAAGAAGGCTGATCCTCTGGGAGGAGGATTTTAGGAGATCTAAAATACCAACAGAAAAATAGAAAGAAAACTGATTCTTATGAAAACATATATTGACTTTCTGCTCCCCACACTACTCCCTGGGGAGATGCTCCCCAACCATTGAAGGCAGACAGAACATAACTTTTTACAGTGTGTGGATTGGACTAATAATGCTAATTAAGAATACTCATTTTTCTGGTTAAAAGTATTTTTTAAGTATTTTAAAAGCCTGAATCTTAATAGCTAGTTGATTTATTTATTTATTTATTTATTTATTTATTTATTTTTCCCCCCACACCACTCTTACCTAAGCCTGGAGAAATGCATAGTAGAGCTGACTGCAAAGTGAGCTGACTGATACCCAGGAGTTTCAAGTGATTGTCAGAGACTGGGCTATTTACCTCCAGATTTTCCAGTAACTCAGATTAATTCTGCACAGCCCAAACTTGTCCAATTTGGTTGAACAGAGGGCAATGATGCTGCTTTGCAAGTGAATTGATCATATACAAATGCTTTTAAGATCATCTCTTTCTCAAAAGGTAAGAAGAAGAAATGAATGCCGTAACCCTGGTAAAGGTAGTACAAAAGCTCAGGCTCTGGCACCAGACAGACAGGTTAACTCGCGGCTCTTCCAATAAACAGCTATGTACCCATCGCTCTTAATACATTCTTCTGACCATATAGGGTTGATTACCTTCCTTAAGATATGAATATGTGGTAGCTTCAGATATCAGTACTTTCTCTCCTAAAATTACACCCTGGCCCTGATTGGTATGGCCCAATGGATTGGGTGTCCTCCGGAAAACTGGAACAGCTCGATTCCTGGTCAGGGCACACGCCTGGGTTGGGGACCAGGTCCCCCGCTGGGGGCATGCGAGAGACAAATGATCAATGATTCTCTTGCACATGGATGTTTCTCTCCCTCTTTTTCTTCCTCCCTTCCCTTTTCTCTAAAAATAAATAAATAAATTCTTGAAAAAAAAACCCAAAACCCTACACCCTGATCCTTTTGATTGGACCTGTATTTTCCTTAATAGCTTCAGCCATTAGTTTTTAGTGTAGAACATTCTAGATGGTTAATGTCATTCACTATGCTTTGAATCTCCTGAACATCTCTCTTTGAGAACAACCTTATCTTGAAGCTCTGGTTGTTCAATCCATGCCCTGGACTTCACCAATGAAAGTGAAGAGCAGTAGGAGAGAACCAGAGAGAAAAATCGAACTGTAGGTAGAACATGCAGACCTTTTTTAGTGGTGTAAAACTTAAACTGATGCTTGTTTTGATATCACAAATTCAGTACACTGGAATCAATATGAAGCTAAACACAGCCTATTAGCAACAAATTAAGAACAAAGAATTGTTCTGACCTAAAGGAGGCCCAGGAACATACTCTGCCTAGGCTTACCACCAATTCTTTAAGCTCATGGATCTTTTTGCATGATGTAGCAGATGTAGCAGGGAAATATAGGAGGAAATATAAGTCCCATGGATCCTTCATTTGCATTAAGCCTTCTTAGTACAATTACTGCCATCCCAGTCCAGTCCCGGCAGTAAAGACTAAATCCCTACCCTTTCTCCGCCTCAGGTCTCTCCACTCCCTTGCATCCTGCACACAGCCACCAAACTAATTTCCTTAACTACCCGTTTTATTACATCACTCCCCAGCTCAAAAACACTTAATGATTCCCTACCTTCTATTCACTGGAGAAAGCCCAAGTAAAATCCAAAGCCCAGGCTAGCACATTATCCTATTTTTATAATACAGGATTGTTTCCTCTTAATTCCCCCACAGAAATTCTCTAACGCTCCAACTACACTAATCTGCTCACTGTCCCCCCAACAAACAGACTAATCTGCACACCTGGGCTGGATTACAACCACCCCTGACCATCTTCCACCCCCTCCTGCCTTTCCTTCAAAGGTCAGCCCAGACACCCTCCTCTGTCTCTGCCCTGCATGGTGCTCCTAAAGCACACACCGCCTGTACAGTCCACCTTTTGACTCTTCAAACATCCTTTTTAGTTGGCTATACACTCCTGGTAGCTCAACCTGTTCCAACCAAGACCAAGTTCCTTGGAGGTAGACCACATACACAGAGGGTCTCTATCACCTGCACTTGGTAGGTCCTAGATATTATCAAAACCAGAAGGGTTCAAATGATGTAGTCTAAGACGATACTACCCGTCTTTGCCAATTCCTCTTCATTCACAATAAAGAGTATTCAGAGTTCGCTACAAGGCTGAAATTTTTTAGTATAGACAGAGCAGCAAAGCGCAGCGAGCACGCCACCAGATGACAAAAAAGCCCGCTTCCCAATCTTGGTTTTTGCCACAATCTCTACAATTGTGGGGAAATCACACAACCTTTCTGGGCATCAATTGGCGCAAAACAAGGGAACTGCTGTGATGGATCCCAAGGTATCCTTTCCCAAATTCCCCTGGACAGGTAATCCAACACTCGTCCACCCGCTAATGCGGACGCGTGCAAACTTTTACGGTTCCCAAAGCAGACATTTCCATGTAGTAGTGAAAACTACGTCCCCACTGGAAAAAGCAGGGTTGAAAGGAAAGCGGTGTCCCTGGACCCCAAAGCAAAGGACAGTCCACTGAGGTTCCCGGCTCCCCACAGGCAGACTCCCCAGAGAGTGGCGCGGCGTGGATCCCAGGAGCCATCCGAGGTGACTCCGTCCGCGCCCGTGCCCCCATACGCCGAGTGTTCCCGGGTCACGGCCCCGATCGGCTCTCACCCGCCCGACGGACGCCGTCCTCTCCCAGCAAGGCCCCTTGTTGCCGCCCGGTGAGCCGCCCTTCTGAGCCCTGGAGCCAACTCAACGCGGCTGTCTGGGCCACAGGCCGGCGGGACTGGCAGCGTGAGGGGCGTCGGCGGAGGCTTTAAGTGCTGAATCACCACTTTGCAACCCGAGCTCCAATCCACTGTGACCCGCGGGCCCCAAGGGCCGGGGCGCCATGCTCCGCTTACCCACAGAGGCGCTCCAGCGGCGACAGACGGGCGCCAAGGACCGAGCGGAAGGTGCTGGGCCAAGCGGGATGCAGCAGCCACGCTAGCAGGTACCGCATACCCCAGCGCAGCCGCCGGGATCACAGCGAACGACCGCTTCCTTCTAGCGCCGAGAGCCGGCCTGGCCCACTGCGCATGCTCAGTCCGCCGTGCCGCGCTGTGCTGCCTCCGGGGAGCCACCGAGTGGCCGCAGCTCCGGGTTTTGCCAGGCGCCCGACTGGGCGGGGACCGCAAGCGTCCCAGGCCTGGCAGACGGGTTGGATAAAGTCTGGCCGGGAAGGTGCGGGAACCCAGCAACCAACCTTTTCCAAGTGGGGAGGGTCCCGGCTTAACCTACACCAGCACACAGGAGGGTGGTGATATGTATCTGTGTGTATGTGGGGGCTAGGGGGCTTACCCGTACTGTGAGGGCACGAGGGGCCCTGTTGGTGGAGGCACCCCCATTAGCTGTCACCACGGTCGGCTGTGCAGGTGTTGGAACAAGGTCCACAGACCAGGCTGCCTCTCAGCACTAGGAATCGCGTCTCTAAAAGGCCCGTGGGCTCCCTCTAGAGCACGGTGGGGACGTGGACCGCTGGAGAGGGGTTGGTGTTGGAAGGTTGCGGGGGGGAGTTAAACCCCCTGGGTCCGCCAGTGGGAGGCCTGGACCCTGTGCGAAGTTTCCGTCCTGGGGAAGCTAGCTGCCCTTCAAAGAGCAAGGTGGATAAGGGACAGACCATGGCAAAACAAGGCTTTCGTGGACTTTAAATTCAGAGTAGAAACTACTCTTGACTCCTATTAGAAAACAAACCACATGCGCATGTAGTAGTACTACAACCATGCTCAGTGTACTTCAGTCATTATTTGTAAGACCAGACTTTTCCCCCTGATGGTTTTTGCATCCAGAAACAACCTAATTAATAAGTGTTATGGATCTGACTTGGTTTTACATTATTTTACAGGGGTCTTTATGGAAGAGTGCGATTAGGGATGGTGATTCCTTAGCTTAAGTGCTTTTAGGTTTCTGATATGGTAGACAGAAGACTGCAGCCAAAAACAGTGCTCTGAATCGTATTATTGCTACAAATGGGAATTAGGGAGAGGATTTCTTAATCAAGTGGATGCTTCATCAAAGAGGTAGACGGGGTCTTTTCCACAATAGGGTTTCAGTTAAAAGCAAACCTTGGACAGAGGAAAACTGAGGTACTGGAAACGAGGTGCAAGGTAAAATGCCACCATATTACATTCTAGCCTCTGTGTTAGTTTCTTGTGGCTGCCATAACAAATTACCACAAACATAGTGGCTTAAAACAACAGAAATTTATTGTCTCACCGCCAGGAGGCCAGAAGCCTGAAACCAACATGTTGGCAGGGCCTGGCTCCTCACAGGGTCTTAGGGGAGAATCCCTTCTTTACCTGTTCTGGCTACTGATAGATGCCAACTTCCTTGACTTGTGGACACATCACTCCAATCTCTGTCTCCATCTTCACATTGCCTTCTCTTCCACATATCTTTTCTCCTTCTGTCTTTTATAAGGATATTTGTCATTGGATTTGGGGCACAGGTAATCAACCAGGTAATCCGGGATGATCTCATCTCATCCTTAACTTTATTATGTCTGCAAAGACCCTTTTCCCAAATAACATAATAGAGGCTCCTGGGGTTAGAATTTGGACATATCTTTTGGGGAGCCACTACTCAAACCACTAACTACCCCACCTTTCCAGCCTCTACCTCCACCCTCTCCTAACTCCAGTCCACTAGCTGTCACAGTTAATTAATGATTACAACAATCCTGGCTTGTCAATGCTCTTGCAACTTTAAAGCTCTGTTGAAATGGCATTGCCTTTACAAAACTTTTCCTTATTTCCATTCCTCACTAACCCAATGGAAGTAACCACTCTCTGATCTCAACTGCCAGAGTAGTTTGTCACTCAAAAGGTGCTTATTTGGATCTTAACCTTCCACACTTGTAAGAAGCAGTAGACTAGGAATGATGTCTTAGTCATTTTTGTATCTCACCTGGCAGCAAGCAGAATGCTTAATTAATGCTTGTCAAATACTTGTTTGCTAAATCTGATTAAGCCGTAGATGTAACTACTGTTTATAGGAAATACAGGGAATAATAGTTAAATTACATTTTAAGGATATAATTGGCAAAAACTAGAACATTTGGAACATCATAGGACAAATGACCCTATTTCTTTGACAAATAAATTGCAAAATAAAAAGGAAAGTAGAAACCTATGGATTAAAGGGGACTTGGAATTGACAAGCTATGACAAGGTGTTTATAAAATGTTATACTTATGAAAAGGGCCAGCAAGACCCAAGCCAATTTGGAAGAAGAATCTGGGCCACTTAACTACCAAATAATAAGTTACTATTAAGTTATAATAATCAAGATAATATCATCATGGCCTGAGGGCAAATGGGTTGTGTTAAACTGTTTAGTAGTATCTGTTAAAGTTGCACATAAGCATATATGCACTATGACCCAGCAATCCCACTTCTAGCTACGTACCCAACAGAACTAGCCAACGGAACTAGGATGTTAACAGCAGCAAAATTAATAACAGTCCCAAACTGGAAATAATCCAAATGCCTATTAGAAGCAAAATGCACAGGAAAAATAATCTGGGAAATATTTATACAATAGAATACTGCACAACAATGAAAATGAACAAACAAAAATTATACTCACAATGTGGATGAATCTCACAAATATGGTGAAAAAAGCCAGCCCCAATGGAGTATGTACAGTATGAGTGCATTTGTATAAAGTTGAAAACCAGGCAAAATGAATCTATAGTATTAGAAGTCAGGTTAGTGGGTTACCCTGGGGGTGGCAGTGACTGAAAAGGAGAATAAGAGGGGAGCTTGTGGGATGTGTTTTATGTGCACGTATTCAGTTTTTGAAAATTAATTGAGCTGCACGCTTATGGTTTACTTATTTCTATATTTGTAATACTTCAATAAAATCTTCCAAAAAAAGATAAACTTCAAAAATGTAAAACAACAAAAGATAGAGACATATTAACCAAATAAAATAAATGTTCAGTTCTTGTTTGAAATCTGTTTTGAACAAACCCATTGTGAAAAAGAAACTTGAGATCCTGACCAGTGTGGCTCAGTTGATTTGGCATCTTCTCACAAAGTGAAAGTTTGCCAGTTTGATTCCCAGTCAGGACACAGACCTGGGTTGCAGGTTCAGTCCCTGGTTTGCCCGCATGAGAGAAGCAACTAGTAGGCATTTCTCTCTCACATTGATGCTTCTCTCCCTCTCTTTCTCCTTCCCTTTCCCTCTTTAAAAATAAACACATATTTAAAAAAAGAAAAAGAAACATGAGTCAATCAGAAAAGTAAGAGCAGTGATCAGATAGTTGATGATATTTTATGTTAACTTGCGGGTTATGTTACTGGCTGTGTTTGGGTTTGTTTTTTTTTTACGAGTCCTTTGAATATATGCTGAAATAATATGATTCCTAGGATTTGGTTCAGAGTAATTCAGTGGAAGATGAGGGAAGAAGGGAAGTATAGAAAAAACAATATTGGCATGAACTGATAATTATTGAAATTGGATAATGGATGCCTGGGGGAATTATGATTCTAGTCTCTCTACTTTTGTATATGTTTGAAAATTTCCAAGATAAAAAGTTTTAAAATGTTTGCTAGTTTTGAGTATAGCACTAGGGAATAAAATATAATACCTAAAGCAACATGAATTTTTCAGAATGTTTATGTGATTGATTATAAATTGTTTAAAGTTTTCCTAAATGACTCATACTTGCTAGTCCTTAAAGTTAAGTTTCAGGTACTTTATAGACAGTTCTTGAACTATTAATGTAAAAATCTATAATTAAGGACTTCCAGTCAAGATGGAGGCGTAGGTGGACACACTGTGCCTCCTCGCACAACCAAAATTAAGGACAACAAGGATTTAGAAACAAGAAAACAACCGGAACGGAGAGAAAATTGAACTGTATGGAGGTCCAACAACCATTCATCTGTTCATCCAGACTGGTAAGAGGGGAGGAGTCGTGGCAAGAGGAAGCAGAGGCTGGCGGACCCCAGGCACAAGGCGGCTGGCTGACCAGGCGGTCCTACAGATAATTCAGGTGAAAATGGGGAATGAGACAGAACTCCCAACCCAGGGCCCCAGGAAATAAAACCTAAATACTGAGACTCCGCCCCCACATAAAGCATCACAACCCAGTGATTGGGCTGCCCCGCCCTGGTGAACACTAAGGCTCCACCCCTCAATACTTAACAGGCACAACCAGACCCCCCCAAAAAAAAGGCTCAAACAGGAGAGCAGATCAAAGCACCAGAGCCAATTCACCTAAGCAACCAAGAGATAGCCAACCTATCAGAGGCACAATTCAAAGCTCTGGTGATCAGGATGCTCACAGAATTGGTTGATTTTGGTCACAGATTAGATGAACAGATGAAGGCTACAATAAGTTAAATGAAGGAAAACACAGGGAACCAGTAGTGATGGGAGAAAAACTGGGACTCAAATCAATGGAGTGGACCAGAAGGAAGAAACAAACATCCAATCAGAAAAGAATGAAGAAACAAGAATTCAAAAAAACGAGGAGAGGCTTAGGAACCTCCAGGACATCTTTAAACATCCCAACATCCAAATTATAGGGTACCAGAAGGGGAAGAGGAAGAGCAACAAGTGGAAAACTTATTTGAACAAATAATAAAGGAGAACTTCCCCAATATGGCAAAGGAAATAGACTTCCAGGAAGCCCGGAGAGTCCTAAAGAAGTTGGACCCAAGGAAGAACACACCAAGGCACATCATAACTACATTAGCCAAAATTAAAATGAAGGAGAGAATTCTAGAAGCAGCAAGGGAAAAGGGCACAGTCACCTACAAAGGAGTTCCCATCAGACTGTCAGCTGATTTCTCAAAAGAGACCTTACAGGCAAGAAGGGGTTGGAAAGAAGTGTTCCAAGTCATGAAAGGCAAGGACCTACATCCAAGATTGCTCTATCCAGCCAAGCTTTCATTTAGAATGGAAGGACAGATAAAGTGCTTCTCAGATAAGGTCAAGTTAAAGGAGTTCATCATCACCAAGCCCTTCTTCTATGAAATGTTAAAGGGACTTATCTAAGAAAAAGAAGATAAAAAATATGACAGTAAAAAGACAACAAACTTACAGATATTAAGAACCACAGCTAAAACAAAAGCAAACTAAGCCAACACCTAGAACAGGAACAGAAACACAGAAATGGAGATCACATGGAGGTCAGCAGCAGGGGAGTGGGAGGAGGAGAGAGGGGGAAAAGGTACAGAGAATAAGTAGCATAGATGGTGGGTAGAAAATAGACCGGGGAAGGGCAAGAATAGTGTGGGAAATGTAGACACTAAAGAACTTATGACACATGGACATGAACTAAAGGGGGGAAATGTGGGTGGGAGGGGGTGTGCAGGGTGAAGGGGAATGATGGGGCAGAAATGCGACAACGGTAATAGCATAATCAATAAAATATATTTTTAAAAAGTAGATAGCTAAAGTTGAATACTCCTCAACTATTGACTAAAAAATTGCATAGATGTTCAAGAGCCTTAAAAGATCATACAAATAAAAGTATTTATGAAGAATTTTTAGGACTTCAAAGAATGTTTAAGTTATGTTAAATAAAATTTCAGGATGTAAAACTATATATTTAAGTATGATTTCAATTGTTAAAAATATAAATAATTAGAAAGAAGTACATCAAAATATTAATAGTAGTGACTAGGTAGTAGAAATCTATTATTTATATATAGGAATTCTGGAAAGAACAGAAAAAAATGAAGCATTCACTGAATAATTCAAAACTATTTCCCAGAACTGAAGGAAATGAGTTACCAGGCTGAAGGTTTCACCAAATGGTTAGCCTAATGCATGAAAATACATGCACACCCAAGGTATATTACTGCAGAAATTCAGCACACTGATGGCAAAGAGTAAAGTGTTTAAAGTTCCAGAGAGGAAAACAAAAAGAGGTCACATACAAATATTCAGAAATTAGAGTGGCTTTGGACATTTCAGCAGCAGCAGAACCTAAAAAACACTGTCTTCAAAATTCTGGCACAAAGATGCTCTGCCTTAATGTGACATAGAAGCAGGAGCCTTCCCAGGGCTACCTGCAGTTGCACGGGAGGCATCTCAGGCTCTCCCCACGTGTTTTTCTCCCTGTGAAACCTCTGGCCCTTTGCACATCCCAGAGTGTGAGTATGTGGTGTGGGGGATCTGTAATAGCAATCAAAGTTGAAGTTACCAGGTGGAAGGGGAACTTGGGGCCACATTTAATATAATTTAAATAAAGCCATGTGATATTTCTTACACCACCCAAGGTTACAATTGCAAAATCATATCTGGTGTAATGCTTATTAGTCAGGGTAAGTTTCAATGACATAAAAATGAAGTGTTGGTGAGCTGGTAGAATAAGTTTTAAGTTCTTTAGATTAATAATAATTTCCCAAGGTTTCAGATAGAAAGTCCAATATAGTAGAAAACATTTGCCATCTTTCAATTAATAATCAAAATGCCTAGCTACTTGCTTAGAAGGAAATACAGGGAGAATGAAGCACAAATTTACATTTCAATAAAATGTAATTCTGCACTAGGATAGTAGGATGCCTGTTAAAATGCTTTTCTTGGTTGTCAAGATAAAAATAAAGTTCTGTGAAATGATCAGAAGCACTTTTCCCCCCAAGGCTTTAAAGAGCTTATTTTTTAACAGCAGTTTTAGATAGGTACAGAGATATCCCATATAGTCTCTGCACCCACACTTTCATAGCCTGCCACCATCATACCCCACAACAGAGGTGGTAGGTTTATTATAATTGATGAACCTATATTAAAACATCACTACTACTCAAAGTCAAAAGTACACATTAGGCTTCACTCTTTGTAATGTACATTCTATGAGTATGGACAAATGTATAATTACATGGATCCACCATTGTATAGTAGTATACAGATTGTTTTCACTGCCCTAAAATCCTTTGTGCTCTGCTTATTCATCCCTCCTTTCTCTCTAACCCCTGGCAACCACTGATCTTTGTACTATCTCTATAGTTTTGCCTTTTCAGAATGTCTTGTAGTTGTAAAATATACTACGTAGCCTTCTCAGATTCGCTTCTTTTATTTAGTAATATATATTAAAATTTTCTCCATGTCTTTTCATGGCTCAATGACTCATTTTTTATTAGCACTGAATAATATTCAACTTTCTGGATGTACCACAGTTTATTTACCCATTCACCTACAGAAAGGACATCTTATAGCTTTCAAGTTTTGGCAATTATGACTAAACCTGCTATAAACATCTAGGCATAGTTTTTTTGTGTGGGTATACGTTTTCAACTCCTTTAGGTACATACCAAGGAGTGTAATTGCTAGAGCACATTGTAAGAGTATGTTTAGTTTTGTAAGAAGCTGCTAAACTCTCTTGCAAAGTGGTTGTACTATTTTGCATTTCCATCAGCAATGAATGAGAGTTCCTATTGCTCCACACCCTGTCAACATTTGGTGTTGTCAGTGTTCCAGCTTTGGGACATTTTAATAGGTGTGTAGTGGTATCTCATTGTTTTAATTTGCAGTTCCCTGATGACATATGATGTGGAGCACTTTTTCATGTGCTTACTTGCCATCTGCATTCTTTTTTGCTGAGGTGTTGGTTAAGGTCTTTGACCTATTTTTAATTGGATTATTTGTTTTGTTATTGCTGAGTTTTAAATGTTCTTTGTATATTTTGGATAATAGTCCTGTATCAGATATGTCTTTTATAAATATTTTCTCTGAGCCGATAGCTTGTCTTTTCATTCTCTTGACAGTGTCTTTCACAGAGCAGAAAATTCCAATTTTAATAAAGTCTAGCTTATCAATTATTTCTTTTATGGATCATTTTGTGTTTGGTGTTGGATCTAAAAAGTCATCACCAAATCCAAAATCACCTTGATTTCCACCTATGTCATCTTTTAGGAGTTTTAAAGTGTTGCATTTTGCATTTACATCTGTGATCCATTTCAAGTTAGTTTTTGTGGAGTGTGTTAAGGTCTGTGACTAGAGTCAATTTTTTACCAGAAGCACTTTTTAAAATTTTTCTCTTTTCTATTTTCTCCAAATTTTTACTTATTAATTTTAGAGGTGGGGGGACAGAGACAGAGAGACTTTGTTGTTGCACTTAATTATGCATTTGTTGGTTGATTCCTGTATGTGCCCTGACCAGGAATCGGACTCACCTTGGCTGACACTCTAACCAACTGAGTACCCGGCCAGGGTCAGAAGCACTTTTGCATTTAAAATTAATCATTTCAAAAGTACTTATGTTTTTAAAAAATGTATCATAAATCACATTCAAGTATTTTTAATGAGACACAATTCACATGCTATAAAATTTGCCATTTTAAATTTTGGAACATTTTAATTACCATGAAAGAAACCCCATCAGCAGTAACCCCTTTCTCCCCCAGACCATAGCAACCACTAATGTACCTTCTGTCTCTATGAATTTTCCTATTCTGACCATTTTATTGTAATTTTTTCTTTTTTATTTTTCTTTATTTATTTTTAAATTTATTTTAATTGTTGTTCTTGTACAGTTTTCTGTCTTTTGCTCCCATTCCAGCCCACCACCCCAGCCCTCCCCACCTCCCTCCCATTTCCACCCCCCTAGTTTTTGTCCATGTGTCCTTTATACTTGTTGCTCCAAACCCTTCCCCTTTCCCCCTGAAATTCTCTCCCCTCTCCCCTTTGGTGACTATCAACCCCTTCTCAATTTCAGTGTCTTTGGTTATATTATGCTTGTTTGTTTTTTTGATTAGGTTCCTGTTAAAGGTGAGATCATATTATTTTATTTTTTAAAGATTTTATTTATTTGTTTTTAGAGAAAGGGAGGGAGAAAGAGAAGGAGAGAAACATCAATATGTGTTTGCCTCTCATGTGTCCCCAACTGGGGACCTGGTCTGCAACCCAGGCATGTGTCCTGACTGGGAATCGAACCAGCAGGGCTTTGATTTGTAGGCTGGCGCTCAATCCACTGAACCACACTGGCCAGGGCCCTATTCAGAACATTTTAAACCACAGGTGGCAAACACAAGGTTTGTGGGCCAAATCCTGCCCTCCACCTTCTTTTATCAGGCTGATACCTGGTTTCTACCCAGTGGCAGCGCAGAGCTCCTCGTCCCTAGTTAAGGAGTAGTTACAGTTATACAGTCCTAAAATTATATTTGGTCCTTTGAGGCAACCGCGAGGCTGATGTGGCCCCTGGTGAAAATGAGTTTGACACCTCTGTTTTAAACAAATAGAATCATACAATATGTGTGGTCTTTTGTTTCTGGCTTCTTTCAGTTAGCATAATCTTTTGAAGGTTTATCCATGTTGTAGCATGCATCCTTACTTCATTCCTTTTTATTGTAGAATAGTAAGCATCCACTCATCAGTTGATGGACACATGGACTATTTGAACTTTTTGGCTATTTTAAGCAAGGTAGTAAACCAAGAAAGAACACACAGATGAGATCCAGAAAACATGCTCTCCAACCAAGGAAATAGGCACAGGGAGTTCTGGGATGAAAATAAAGAGAAACCCTGGAATGGCACCTGGGCTACAGGCCTAGAGAGTGAGCAGTCAAATTAGAAATTACTTGAAACTGATAGAGATCTGATATCATTGAATCACTGGAAAAGTTGACCAAGAGACTACTGGAAGCTCTAGGGAAAATTGGGAAAAGTACAGTGAAAGCTAATAAAACAAAAATGAGCAGTTATTAATTTCAGGGTAGACAAAAAGTAAAAAAGGAAACAATCTCACTAGACTGAAATACTCAGCTATGTATAGGTATAATAACCTAAATACAGATTTTTGATTTAACAAAAATTATACTATTGGTTGTATGGGAAGGGAAAGCAGAGGGAATGGTAAAGTTTGAAAAGTAAATCTACATCTTCCATAATCACTAAAAAAAGTCTGAACTTGTTTAATCAAAAGGTAACAGCACATACAAATTCCTTACAAGAATGGAAATCTGTAAATGTTGAAAAAAAAAACCAGGTAAAATGAGGTGAAAGCAGTTTCTGGAGTGCAGGTCTGGAGGGACTGGGGCAGGATAATGCAGGGAAATACCTCATTTGGGGGCATTATAAACCCTTTAGAACTATCTAACTTTTAAAACTATGATTAAAAATAATTTGTACAAGAAATAATACACTCTTGAAAGAGAAACGCCAGACCAAACATATACAGTCAGTGATGTTGTATTGGTAGAATCCAGATTACTATTCTTAGATTACTAAAAATAATTTCTAACCATGGGCAGACTTTTAAGAGAGAAGTGTTGACTGGTTTGAGCTCTAATGGGGCAATATAAAATAACATATCAGAGATAGCCACCTGCATACAGTGTAACAAAATTTTTACAAATGTCCATAAGACCCTGGCCATCTCCATTAAATTTAGTCCTGCGTGCAGAAACTATAATTTGGCCTCTCTTCACTGCCGGATCCATACTAAGCACTCAGTAAGGGAATGATGAAGTGGGTACAGGTGCACTGAGAACTTGAAAAAATTAGGTGAGAGAGATAGCAGTTAACAGCCTGGGATTTGAAATCAGAAAGAATTCTGAGCTCCTTTCCTGTCATTTATTAGCTGTATCACTACAGACAACATACTTGGCCTGTGTTTTAATAAGATGGTGGGAAATAATAGTTCCTACTTCAGAGAGTTGTTCTGAAGATTAAATGAGATGATGCACATGGAACCTTTCGTAAAGTCTGATGCATAGTAACCCTAGATAAATGTTAGCTATAACTCTTACCAAATGAAGATGCTTGAATTTTTTTCATCAACTCTAATAACTGTTCATGTAAATATTATTTAGAGTTATTTTTTAATTTTACTTTTATGTTATTTTTTTTTTTTGTCGAATGGGCAGAAAAGAAGAAAAGGACACAATAAGCCGATAGTTATGAATGAGAAAGAAAATGAGAAAAAATTAACATTTTGGCCTACTATGTGCCAGATAATGTATGTATATTATCTCCCATTTTATGGATAAGGAAATCAAGGTTGAGAGAGGTTAAGTAATATCTTTCAGGCACTCATATATTTCTTTAGTGACTACTTTGTGTAAGGCTCTGTTCAAGACACCAGGAAAACAACACTGAACAAGATAATCAGGTCCCCCTGAGGCAGGAGACGGTATAGGAAGAACTCTGAGACTGTGCTGCGATTACTGGCCAGCGTCTAGCATCCTGGTTGCCAGGAAATGCCTTTTATCTTTTAGGTAGAATGGATAGCAAACCAAAGCAGGGAGGAGGAGGGAAACATGTCTCACCCACTAACTCAGAAGTTCTAAGCCTGGTCCAATAATATTGCCAGGTGTTCCTACATCACAAGAAACACTACGTTAGCAAGGAAGGAGGGAAGTCCTTGAAATTCTATGTAGCGTTTCCACTATCTGGGAAAGAAGGCCTTGAAACTGTGCTTTCATCCCAAGGTCTGAAATGCAGGAGAGGGTCCAGCCCAAAGAAAAAGCCCATAAAACAACTTTGGTTAATTGTCTACCTCTGGTCACCGTCTGTTTTATGAGGGAGTCCATCATGCTTGCAGCAAGAGCCCGTAAATAACGTTGGGTAACTGCTCCAACATTAATTAACTGCCTCCTGTCACATATCTGTTTTACAACAAGATGAACAAATGTGGTCTGGAGCAAGATAAGGATTCGGTCTAACAGACCCCCACACATACCTAAGTTTGGGTAGTCATGTCCTCCCTGTGAAAGCTGGCACCACATTTACCAGTCAATCAATACGTAACTTTTTTACTCCCATCTTGCCAACTATGTAAGTCCTCAGAAGAAAGGTCTTGCTCAGAAGAAAGGCTCTTGGCTCTCTGGCCACCTGGGGGCTTGCTACCCCAGCCTTCAGCTACCCTTACTTTTGCTACCCTTCTTTGCCCTGAACCTATGCCTTTCACCCTCCACCCCCTACCTTAGCTAGGCCTGTTCTCTTCCATGGAAATGGATCACTAATAAATCACTAATAGATTTGCTGATCTGTAATTCTTTACATGCATTGGTAAGAAAAACCAGGTAACCCCCATCAACACCCCCCAAAATTTACATTCTAACAAGGTAGATAGACAATACAGTGTAATTACAGATTGTAGTGTTATGAAGAAGAAAATAAACAGAGTTGTGAAACAAAATTATAGGAGAAATATGCTTTAGACAGGGTGGTTAGAAAAGACTTTTTAAAATTTTATTTATTTATTTATTTTTAGAGAGGGGAAGGGAGAGAGGGAGACAGTCATCAATGTGTGGTTGCCTCTCATGCGCCCCCTACTGGAGACCTGGCCCACAACCCTGGCATGTGCTCTGATGGGGAATCAAACCAATGACCCTTTGGTTCACAGGCTGTGCTCAATCCATTGGAGCCACACAGCCAGGGATAGAAAAGACCTTTTTAAAGACAAATTTGAGCTGACATTTGAAGGATAAGGATAGGTGGGTAATCCATGAAGAGGCAAACTGGAGAGTTCTAGGCAGAGGGCACAGCGAATACAAAGGTCTGCCTGCAGGAAAGAGCTTAAAAGCTCCCGAGCATGGTCTAAGCTATGTGGACAGTAGCCAGAGTTGATGTTGATATAATCAAAGGCAAATGAGGGCCTTACATGACATGGTAAGGAGTTTGGATTTTATTCTAAGTACAATGAGAAGCGACTGCAAGGTTAAAAAGTAGATGAAAGGCATGATCACTTTTGTTGTTTTTTAAATGATCCTTCCCTTTGCTGAGTGAATGCAGTAGGGAGAGAAGAAAAGAGCAAGTAGGGAGATCTACAATATTAAGGAAGTTAAGAACAGTTGTCTAGGGAAGAGATAAAGAAGACTTGAACTAAAGTGGTCAGCAGATGTGATAAAACCAATAGGATTGCATTGGACAAGGAGGACAAAAGTTTAGTTAGCGCCATTTGTCTAGATGAGAAAGATGAGGATAGAGGTAAGTGGGATAAAGAATTTCGCTTTGGATAGTTTCATTTTTGAGATGCCGGTGAGCCTTCTAAGAGATGTCAGTAGGCATCTGACTTTGCAGAATCTCCATTGACCAGCGATGGAGGCTTTAGATGTAGATGCTTTCTTGGAGGAATAAGGGACCTGAGAGCTTTCCACTCCATCTGGTCGTTAAGAAACTAAAATGACACTTACACTGCTGCGGGGTAAGGCTAGCCCAAAAGCGCAGCTTCCTGAGCTGACTACGGCAAAGGCCCATAGGTCAGTATTTCCCGGACTGGTACGCACAGCAAAAGCGGTCGAAGAAACCCTGGCACTGCCAACAAGCCCCTAGTACGCCTATGGAAAGCCGGAGGTCACTGAGCGTGGGCGGGACACAGAGAGTGCTGCCTGCTGGGATTTGTAGGCTGACCTTGGCGGACGTTTTCGCAACTTCCTCTAGACGTCCACTGGACGTTGCGCCGGGTACTTGAAGGGAAGCGCACCCCGAACCTTCATCAGTTAGTGCAAAAGCATCGTCCCAACGGGCAAATCTAATCTTCATTTCATGCTTGGAATCATTTGGCAATGGCGGCTACTTCTCATTAGTTAAGTTCAGAGTCCTAAAAATGACATGCAGTGTCCCTTTCATCACAAGTTGGTACCCGTTGTTAGCCTCTCTTAACACTTCCTAATTATTCTTCCAGACTATACGGGAAGCTTCCTCCGAGAGAGGGACTCGCTTCGGATCTCTCTCCTCTGTGCATCCTCTTACAATTCTTCAATATAATATAATCATGGCCAGTCTTCCTCAGCGCTTAACTGTATGTTCTAATCTAAGCTATTTTACCCGCTCTAGGTCATTCTCACAAAGCCCTCTGAAACGGTTGCTATTATTTTCATTGTGAGGACATTTTAGTTTAAAGACGTTATGTAATTTAAGCAATACCGCGTTGAAGTACGACACTGTCCACGCCTGAGTGTCTCCCACTGGACTGCAAGTACTAGCCGAGCACCTACGTATCAGCGTTTTACTTTCCCGCAGGCTACGCCCCAGGGGCGGGTCTCTGGAAATACACCACGTCCCATCATGCCTTGCGTTCCCGCGCTGCAATTGGTCAGGGTGCAGGGCTCCGTTTTCAAATTGAGGCGCCGAGACGTTGTTCCGTTTCTGGGCGTCCGGTGGAGGCGAGGTTGGTGATTTGACGGCTCCGCTGGTGCGGGACGGAAGACGCGTCCAGTCGGAATCCCTAGTGGAGAGCGGGGACTCGGAGCTGCTTGCGTCGGTGTCCCTCTCCAAGCCCGCACGGCAGGGGAGGAGGTCGTCCCGGTACCAGGCTTTGTTTTGTCGGAGGGTTCCGTCATGGCGTCCCAGCCGAATTCCTCCACGAAGAAGAAAGAGGAGAAGGGGAAGAACATCCAGGTGGTGGTGAGGTGCAGGTAGGGCGAGGATTGTGGGATTCAAAGCGCCCGGCTTTGCTGCTGTGCTCCCTCCTTCGCGGTCGGAGAGGAATTTTACTTTCTAAGGGGACCAAATCTTTCTGTTTCATAGTTCCCCGCAGTGTATTGGATGAAATGACCCCATGATGCTGTGAGGAGTAAATTAGTGTCTTTTTCATAAAAAGGGATATGTGAGGGCGCAAAAAATAATTTTTCCATCCACCTTCTAAATTCTTTTAACTGGGCTAAATTAATGTGAGACAGATTAGCAGGAGACAATGTCCACAGTTTATTATGGATGTACATGCAGAGGTGCCGTAAGAATATGAGACCCCAATACGCATTGGGCATTTACTGTTTGATATGCCATTTTGGACAAAGGAGAAGTGTGGCAGGGGTCTGAGATTTCAAAGAAAGTAGGAAATTTACAGGTTCGGGAAAAAGCAAATTCTTGCTGGACCACCCAGAAACAATGGTACACAGAAGGAAGTTCAAAAAACAGGCTTTGCTAGATTTCTGCCTGCCACATTTATAATAGCTGTATATTATGGTGCTGAGGTGATGCTCCCTTCGTTTAAGCAGGTTTTTGTATCTGAATTCCTTTGAGCAGGTAAGGAGGAGGGTCAAAGTTTCTGTGTCATTTGTTTCTTAACAACTAGCCTAAAATCAAAATCCCAAAAGGTGTATTTTGGGGTTGCAAAACTTTGATCATCCTCAGAGTTTTGTATCAGAGGTTATAGTTTAAACTGCTATATTCAGATGGAGAATTTGATCACTGTTCTTTAGTGAAAAGTGCATCCTGTGTTGAAAGTAATTCAACAAAGATTTAGGTGTTGCTTTTATATGCCACTCCTTGCAGTTTGTTAGTTTGGAAAATAACACTGCATACCCACTTTCCAGATGTTTTTGGCACTTACATTGTGATTGCCATCCTCTCCACCTCTACAAACGTAATCAATCATCTGTTTATTCTAGATGCAATGTTTTCTTAATTCCTACTAAACAAGTAAACATCAATGTAAGTAAGTTTTAAAAGTTAAGTTATAATACAGTGAGTTTAAAAGATCAAGGAGACCACTTAAGGCAATATAGCCATCTGGTTGTGCTGGAACTTAGTCTTCCCTATGACAAAGGAGACAGCTTTTTCCCGGTGGGTGGAGGTGTTCAACTCTTCCCTGATGGACTTCCAAATAACTTATCAGTTTTAAAATTAGCTGGTACAGGAAGAACATGCTTGTTGTTGTTCAAACTGTTGCTTAATTAGAGATTGATTTATTCAGCTTTTTAGAGGCCTTCCACAGTTTACTGGTGAATGTGTGTTTTTTGTGTCTCTTTGTTGCTGTTGTTTAAAAACTCTACCAACTATCAGCAAATTTTCTTAAATCCAAAAGTATTCTAAAATTAAAATATTAATTTAAAAATATGCCAATGAACTTTCCTAGGCTATTGCTTAGTCAGTTTTGGTGACTTAATCGTATATATCAAAGGCAAGAGTTAGCTTTTTAAAGTAGGTGCCAGAGAGGAAATTAGGTGGTAACCTTATGTCTAGCTAATTACCAGTTGTATTCTAGGGCTTCTGTTAATAGTTGCTTATTTGAAGGTTTAAAAAAAAAAATCAAGTTTTACAAATGCAAATTCTTAGATTATTTTGATCAGTTAATAAACCTAGGTAGTATTACATTTCTGTGTGGTTTTATTTTATTTTTTTTAAATGAAATATGTCAGGCCCATAAAAAGTTATAAAGAATCATGTAACAGACATCTGTACATCCATCCATCACCCAGGTTAGAAACAGAGCAGTCGTTACACCTGGAGCCCCAGTGTGTTTCCTCCCTAATTCCCAACCTTCTCCCTGACCCCAAGTTAAATATTACCCTGAACTTCATGTTTATTATCCCCATAAATTTCAAGCTTAAGCTTAGAAGGAATTTCTTTTACTTTTTTTAAAAAAAGATTTTATTTATTTTTAGAGAGGAGAAGGGAGGGAGAAAAGGAGAGAAACATCACTTGTCCCCAGTCATGTCCCCAGTGGGGACCTGGCCAGCAACCCAGGCATGTGCCCTGACTGGGAATTGAACTGGGGAGCTTTTGGTTCACAGGCAGGCACTAGAGCCATGCAACCAGGGCTCTTTTATTTTACCACTACTAAAAAGTGCTTAGGTTGTCAGTGTAAAGAGATGTTTTTTTCAGATTAGCCTCGTTTTTTGTTTGTGTGGTTTTGTTTTCAAGTAGTCTTTATAATGCAAATATGTTCTATCTTTAGTAAATAAACAACTTAAGAGTCCTCAGGGTGGTCAGATCTTTGCTGTAAAGGGCCTAGATAGTAAATGTTTTAGTCTTTTCAGACCATGTATGGTCTCTGTCACCTATTCTTTTTCTTTTTCAGTTAAATTTAATATTTTAAAATATATTTTATTGATTATGCTATTACAGTTGTCCCATTTCCCCCCTTCATTCCCCTCCACCCTACACACCCCCTCCTACCCACATACCCCACCTTTTCTTTTTCAGTTAAATTTTTTAAAAAAATTGATTTTAGAGAGAAGGAAGAAAGAAGGGAAGGATTGAGGGAGAGAGAAAGAGAGAAACATTGACTTGTTGTTTATTATTCATTAGTTGATTCTTTTGTGTGTCCTCACCGGGGATCCAACCCACAACCTTGGCATATGGGGACAGTACTCTAACCAACTTGGCCAGGGCTAAATTTTTTTTTTCAGTTTTAAATTTTTAATTCTCACAGTTTATTATAACCTGACTTCATTACTTTGAATATAATCTTTAGGATATTCTTTTCTTGTACAATAACATATGAAGAGAAGTTTTTATTCTACCAATCCATAGCTCAAGATAAAGGTATAACTGGAATTGAGAAACTGAGATGTTTTAATCAGGGAATTGCTTTAATAAAAAGACACACATATATACACAATACACCCCTCCCTCATGTATACTCTATAACCTTCTGGCATCTCTGGGCCACACTGGAATAAGAGTTGTCTTGGGCCACACATTAAATAATTGCGACATGTAATCACACACACACAAAAAATCTCATAATGTTTTAAATAAATTTACAGTTTTGTGTTGGGCTGTGCTGCAGGTTGGCACAAACCCTATGAAGAACATAATACAGAGGTTTTAGGATTTAAGGTTTTTTTGGCATTTTAATTTAAACAGGTGCTTAGGCAATGTAGGTATTAACATATCTGGATTATTCATATTTTAAAGTATATAATTGTTTTTTTTAAATGGTCCTGACAAACCTCCCTTAAACAGTAACCCCATATGACACCAGTTACCAAATAGAAAACAAAATTGTGATTCTGTATTAAATCAGCAGAGGATATTTTAGAGAAAGGACAACTTGGAAAATAAAGTCTTCAGAGTCTTTTTTCCAAGTTAACAACATTTTAGTTATGAGTAGTGGTTACAAATAAGCTGAAGGTAAATCTCTTTGAGCAGCTGCTTATAATTTACTTTGTTGAAAAGAGACTATTTCACTATTCTACTATACTATGATGCAAGTTTTTGTGTTGTTTTTAATAATCCTCATTTGAGGACATTTTGTTTTCATTGCTACTAGAGAGGGAGAGGGAGAGAGAAGAGAGGAGAGAGAGAGGCATTGATGGGTTTCTTCACCTACATGCCCGGACCAGGGATGGAACCTGCAACCTAGGCATGTGCCCTGACCAGAAATCAAACTGCATCCTTTTGTTTACTGATCCAACCAACTGAGCCACACAGTCCAGAACTGATCCAAGTGTTTTTTAACCTTGAAAAGGTTTTCTGAAGTTGGTATCTATCTTATCAGCAAAACATTATTCCTGGCATACTCCTCACAGTAGGACATGAGGTCCATGGTGCTGTTGAAACCTTGATTCCTTGACTGGAGGCTTCTTATCAAAACTGCTGCACAGTTCTTCCCTGGATTGTGTCGTAGGTGCTTCCTGATTCTCTGGACATCTTTTACTTGAAATCAGTAAGACATTGTGTGACCTGATTTTTGAGGTTTTAAGTGGTGGAATGAATCTGCCAGTGTACCACTTCTACCACCTTTGGACACCCAGTATCTGAATTTTTTTTTAGGTTTTACTTATCTACTGATGTGTGATGTGTGAGAGAAGCATCAGTCAGTTACCTCTCATGCTCCCACCCTGGGATGCTCCCTGACCTGGAATCCAGGAATGCAGGATGACACCCAACCCACTGAGCCACACCAGTCAGAGCTGATATATATAGATATATAAAAATATATATATATTTTAAATGATCCTTTAAAATTGTCAGATTATTCTTTGACAAGACAAAGGCTAGATTTGCCCCACAGATTGAAAGATATTATAAAACCCTACATGATATACCTACTAGCTATCTTTGTGATTTCCTGCCTAACATCCCTACCCTGCACTCCCTTGTCACACACACATATTTTTTTTAAAAAATTTAAATATATTTTATTGATTATGCTATTACAGTTGTCCCATTTCTCCCTATCATTTCCTTCCACCCTCCACACCCCCTCCTACCTACATTCCCCCCCTTTAGTTCATGTCCATGTATCATAAGTTCTTTAGCTTCTACTTTTCCCACACTATTCTTGCCCTCCCCCTGTCTATTTGCTACCCACTGTCTGTGCTACTTGTTCTCTGTACCTTGTCCCCCTCTCTCCTCCTCCCACTCCCCTGCTGCTGACCATCCATGTGATCTCCATTTCTGTGTTTTTGTTCCTGTTCTACTTGTTTGCTTAGTTTGCTTTTGTTTTAGATGTGGTTGTTAATATCTGTGAGTGTTGTCTTTTTACTGTTCATATTTTTTATCTTTTTCTTAGATAAGTCCCTTTAACATTTCATAGAAGAAGGGCTTGGTGATGATGAACTCCTTTAACTTGACCTTATCTGAGAAGCACTTTATCTGCCCTTCCATTCTAAATGACAGCTTTGCTGGACAGAGCAATCTTGGATGTAGGTCCTTGCCTTTCAAGACTTCAAATACTTCTTTCCAACCCCTTCTTGCCTGTAAGGTGTCTTTGGAGAAATCAGCTGACAGTCTGATGGGAACTCCTTTGTAGGTGACTGTGCCCTTATCCCTTGCTGCTTCTAGAATTCTCTCCTTCATTTTAATCTTGGCTAATGTAATTATAATGTGCCTTGGTGTGTTCGTCCTCGGGTCCAACTTCTTTGGGACTCTCTGAGCTTCCTGGACTTCCTGAAAGTCTATTTCCTTTGCCAGATTGGGGAAGTTCTCCTTTATTATTTGTTCAAATAAGTTTTCCACTTGTTGCTCTTCCTCTTCCCCTTCTGGTACCCTTATAATTCGGATGTTGGGACATTTAAAGATGTCCTGGAGGTTCCCAAGCCTCTCCTCATTTTTTTTGAATTCTTGTTTCTTCCTTCTTTTCTGTTTGGTTGTTTGTTTCTTCCTTCTGGTCCACTCCATTGATTTGAGTCCCAGTTTTCTCCCATCTCTATTGGTTCCCTGTGTGTTTTCCTTCATTTCACTTATTTTAGCCTTCATTTGTTCATCTAATTTGCGATCAAAATCAACCAATTCTGTGAGCATCCTGATCACCAGTGGTTTGAACTGTGCATCTGATAGGTTGGCTATCTCTTGGTCGCTTAGATTAATTGACTCTGGGGCTTTGATTTTTTTTTAATTATATTTTATTGATTATGCTATTACAGTTGTCCCATTTTCCCCCCTTCATTCCCCTCCACACCCCCTCTCACCCACATTCCCCCCTTCAGTTCATGCCCATGTGTCATAAGTTCTTTAGTTTCTCCATTTCCCACACTATTCTTGCCCTCCCCCTGTCTATTTTCTACCAACCATCTGTGCTACTTGTTCTATGTACCTTGTCCCCCTCTCTCCTCTTCCCTCTCCCCTATTTCTAACCCTCCATGTGATCTCCATTTCTGTGTTTCTGCTCCTGTTGTAGTGGTTTGCTTAGTTGGCTTTTGTTTTAGGTCTGGTTGTTAATACCTGTGAGTTTGCTGTCTTTTTACTGTTCGTATTTTTTATCTTCTTTTTCTTAGATAAGTCCCTTTAACATTTCATATAATAAGGGCTTGGTGATGATGAACTCCTTTAGCTTCTCCCATTTGAGCCATTTTTATTTGTTTTTTGTTTTTTGTTTTTGGTATGGTCGCAGCTGTTACATAGTGAGGGGTAGAGCCTTAGGTGTTCCCCAGGGCAGGGCTTGGTATTAATGCTGTCTGTGGGGGCGGGGTCTGAGAGGGAACAATGGCGCTTTGCTGTCTCTTGGATTCCAGTCCCATCCGCTGCTTCCCCTTCGCCTGGATTATCTGCATGCAAATGTAGGACCACCTGGTCAGCCAGCCGCCTTGGGTGGCCTCACTTGGTCCGCACATTTGCCACCCCATGCCCGGGTCCACTAGCCGCCATTTGTGGGCCTGGGGTCTGCCAGCTGCTGCTGCCTACCTGGTCCGCCAACCTCCACTTTTTCCTGCCGCAACTCTGCTCCTCTTACTGGTCTGAATGAATGGTTGTTGGACTTCTGTACAGTTTAATTTTCTATCAGTTCTGTTTGTTTTGTTGTTTCTAAATCTTTTTTGTCCTTAATTTTGGTTGTGAGAGGAATCACAGTGTGTCCACCTATGCCTCCATCTTGGCCGGAAGTCACACACACACATTTTAAAAACACATCTACCACCCAGGTGGGTTGACTCCCTTGGTTGGAGCGTTGTGCATACACCAAAAGGTCTCCAGTTTGATCTGCAGACAGAGCACATACCTAGGTTGCTGGTTCGATCTCCGTCAGGGGGTGTAAAAGAGGCAACTGATTGGTGTTTCTCTCTCCTTTCTGTTTTGTCTCACCATGCCCTTCTTTATCTGAAATCAATAAATATATCCTCTGATGAGGATTAAAAAACTAAACAAAACACATCTACCATACTCTGCCTTGGGGTCTTTGCAGTTTCTCTCTGCCTGGAAAGTTTTTGTCTACTAGAATAATTACATGACTGGCTCTCTCACTTATTTTGCTTAAATATCACCTTTATCAGAGAAACCTTCCCTGACCACTCTAAAATAACAATAGCAACTGCCCATTTTCCCCATTCATTACTTCCTATCCCCTGGTCTGCTATTTTCATTTCGAATTTATCAGCACCAAAAATATTTACTTGTTTGTTTGATTGTCATCTCTTCCTGATCCCCTTACACACACATTAGGATAAAAGCTCCCTGAGAGAGTGAGAACTTGGATGTTTTGGAGTTTTTTCCTGAAACTTGGTTATGATCCCTGCTATATCCCAAGTGCCTAGAAAAGTGTCTGTCACATTATATGTATCTGATGAATGTTTATGGGATGAAGGAATAATTTTAGCAGAGGACAGGACTTTCTTCCCCCTCTTTTCAAAAAAATTTTCAGTTACAGTTGACATTTAATATTATACTAGTTTTAGGTGTACAGCATACTGGTAAGACATTTATATGACTTACAAAGCATCCCTCCCTGTAAGTCTCATACCCATACATAGTTATTACAATATTATTGACATATATTTACTATGCTGAACTCTACATCTCCAAGACTATTTTATAACAGCCTGTTTGTACTTATTAATCCCTTCACCTTTTTCACCCAGTGCTCCAATCTCTCTCCCCTCTGGCAACCATCAGTTTGTTCTCTATGAGTTAGTTGGAATCTATTCTGTTTGTTCATTTATTTTGTTTTTTAGATTCCACATATAGGTAAAATCATGGTATTTGTCTGACCTAAGGACTTTTAAATTTTTAAAATTTGTTTGTTTATGTGAGAGAGACATTGATTTGTTGTTCTACTTAATGTGCTTTTAATGGTTGCTTCTTACATGCACCCTGACGTGAGATCCAACTTACAACCTTGGGTATCAGGACAATGTTCTAACCAATTGAACTATCTGGCCAGGGCTTAAGGACTTTTTAAAACAATCCTCAGTCTTCCCTTGCTCACCATTTTGGTTGTTTGAATTTGAATATAACTCTAGTAAGGCCAAGAAATTGATGGGTTTGTTGGTGTCATCAATAGAAACCTTCCAATTTTTTTTTAAAGTTTTTTTTTTGTATATTTATATTTAGACGGGGGAAGGGGAAAACAAAGAGAGGGAGAGAAACATCAGCGTGTGTTTGCCTCTCGCACACCCCCAACTGGGAGGACCTGGCTCAATACCCAGGCATGTGCCCTGACTGGGAATTGAGCCAGTGACCCTTTGCTTTGCAGGCTGGCATGCAATCCACTGAGACACCCCAGCCAGGGCACTGTACTTTATATTCTTGGCCTTCCTTAGTATAAGTTGGTTTTTACTTAGTTTTGTTGAACTTCTAATAATGCATGCTATGAATTATGTGCATTGTTTAGGTTCCAGTACATTTATCAGATGACAGCATTACCAGCTATTACCTGGGAGTTGCTGAGTTATATTTCCTTGGATCACAAATTTGATCTTCTGACCAGTCAAAAATATGCTAGGGAGTGGGGCATGTCAGAGTAAGTTGAGGTATTCTTCTTAAAGTAAATAGCAACTTAGTTTGTCTAGTGATGAGGAGAAAGATAATTTCCTATTTGGCATGTCCTTCCTTATAATTTGGTATTCTTTTGGAAAAATGAACTCCGGTCAAGACTATATCTCTCCTTTTGGCTCAGATGTGTGTTAAGTACTGTATATAAATAAACCTATGGGTGCTACTCTATGGATCATGGTTTTTTGCTTTTTGTTTTTAAAGCTTTCCCATCATTCCCCTTAGGGTGACATTTGTTAAGCTATGTAGTTTGACAGATACTTGAGTGCCTACTGGACGCTAAGCATAGTAGCAGACACTGGGAAAACAGTAAGCTAAACAGGATTTCTTTCCCTGCGTTGCTGGTTGGTTGGTACTATAATGACTGGCAACATTACTAGCCCCGTTTTAAAATGAGGACACAGTCACAAAGTGCCACACTGCCCAAGCAGACTGGATGAGAGTCTTCACTGTACTGAAATGCTTACAGAGGAATTTAGCTTACAGGATTAGCTCCTCAGGAGTTCTTTGACATCACTCATGCCTCCTCCATCGGACTCTGTTCCAATCAGGACCTCATTAAACCTTAACTGTTTCTTCCTAACAGTATCCTTTGCATACTCTTTCTAAACATCACCTCTTGTATAATCCTGTTTTGTCACTGTTTGCTTCTAGACCTCACAGCGCTGTGAGGACAAACTGAGTTAACACATATAAAGCACTTAGAATAGTGAGTACCTGGGACATAGTAAGTACTCTATGTATTTGTCATTATTTATCTATTTTTTTACTTTGTTCCACTTATCCACCTGCAGGTTCATATTCTGAGCACAAATTTGGCATATTCTTTCTTCTACATCATAACCTAACATGGTCAGATTCTAAGAACCTGGAAATAGAATTCTGAAAAATAAGTTTGGCATCTTTTGCAAGTTAATTCTGTTAGCATCTACTCCAAGAAATTGTCAGAATTATAATGTTTTACATATCCTTTAAAATTCAAAAAACTAGTAATATTTCTGGGAATTGAAACCTTTAAAAAGCAGTATCATTTAGTCCCTATCTCCAACAGTGCAGTCAAAATGTCACATTATTCTTGTCTAAGGTAATGTCATTAGTAATGTCATAAGTATGTGTTCTTGAATAATATCATGTATTTCTTTTTATAGACCATTTAATTTGGCAGAGCGGAAAGCGTGCGCCCATTCTGTGGTAGAATGTGATCATGTACGAAAAGAAGTTAGTGTACGAACTGGAGGATTGGCCGACAAGAGCTCAAGGAAAACATATACTTTTGATATGGTACTTACTTCTTAAAATGCTGCTACTTCTCTGTTACTCACTAATGCCAAGTTATCCCAGTGTGCATACTTCCTCTAGGTTCTAGTGTACAGTGACAAATCTCAGTTGACTCTGAGTTGTCAATGGTTTCTAGAGGGCTGAATGAGGTAATTTCCTAAAAAGATTTTATTTATTTTTAGAGAGAAGGGAAGGGAGGGAGAGAGAGAGGGAGCGAAACATCTCTGTAAGAGAGAAACATCAGTTGGTTGCTTCTTGTTTGTGCCTCCACTGGAGACCTAACTGCAACCCAGGCATGTGCCCTTACTGGGGAATCGAACTGGAGACTTTGCACTTTGTGGGATGATACCCACCCAAACCAAGCCAACCAGTCAGGGCTGAATGAGTTAATCTATTAAAAATAAAATTATTAAAGTAGATAATTTTTTTAATGTTTTTCTTGAAGAAATGCTTTGATTTTTTTTTATAGGTTTTTGGAGCATCTACTAAACAAATAGATGTTTATCGAAGTGTTGTTTGTCCAATTCTGGATGAAGTTATTATGGGCTATAACTGCACTATTTTTGCGTGAGTGAATTATTTTTCAAATTGATGAAAACTTTTAATAATGTATGTGTTTGTTTCTTATTCAACATTTTTGTTAATCCTGACAGATACGGCCAAACTGGCACTGGAAAAACCTTTACAATGGAAGGTGAAAGGTCACCTAATGAAGAATATACTTGGGAGGAGGTATTTGTTGATTGTAACAGGCTTCCGTCTCTGAAGTGGCTGAAATGTAACTGAATAAAACTTGGCTGAAGGACTTTGTCTTGAACTAGAGAAGAGTACCCATGTTAATAACAGCAGGAATTTATGATTAACTACTACTATAGTAAAATTAGTATATATGGTATGGCTTCTGTTTAAGAAATATATAGTCTCATTGGGAGAGACTGGGCCAATCCATGTGGTACAGCTAAGTGATAAGAGAGGGGTCTGTCTGGGACAGAACAGTTGGAGAAGAATATTGTGAAGAAGTGGAATGTGAGTGGGGTTTAGAGGGGAAGATTTTGCAACGAGGGAATGAATCTCAAAGTTAACGTAGCATGGGGCAGTATTGTGGTTGCTTTGATCACTGTGAGTGTTCAAGAAATTAAGGCCACTGCATTGTTGAATATAGTAGGGAACAAACAGTACATTTTACAAAGGTTTTTACCAAGTGTTTCACTGAATTTAGTGACTAAGTCAATTAGTCATTATTAACATTTAGGTGTTATTAACATTCAGGTAGATCCTTTTTTCCTAAAGGTTACCTAGTTGAGGCATTAACTTTATGCATGGATAATAAAGTTATGGGATTTAACCATAGGAGATTATACAATAGGCTTAAGGCACAGTTTCAAAATTTAGGGATTTATAATAATTTTATTAAGGATACTTACATATTTGAGAACCAATTCTATTTTATGTCAGATTAGGGAATGCACTTTTTAAAAAATATTTATTTATTTATTTTTAGAAAGAGGGCAAGGGAGGAGGAGAGAGAGAAACATCAATGTGTGGTTGCCTCTCACATGCCCCCAGTGGGGACCTGGCCTATAATCCAGGCGTGTGCCCTGACTGGGCATTGCACTGGTGACCTTTTGGTTCACAGGCCAGCCCTCAATCCACTGAGCCACACCAGCCAGGGCAGGTTAGGGAATATACTTTTAATGGGCTGTTTTCCTGATTAAAATGGTGGTATTATGTACCCATAAGAACAGTTGGAAAGGATTATTGAACTTGGCTTTATAAGTAGCTTGATTCAGCTGGTTCTTATGTAATGTTCAGGCACAAAGTGTCTGGCAGGCATAGCAGGTTAGTGGAAGGTATAAAGAATAATTACTACTTAATATTGTGTTGCAAATGACTTGGCTTCTCTAACATTAGCTTAGTTTTGTGGGTTTTTTTTTTACTTGTTTTGACATAGTTACATTTAAATATACTATAAAGCAGGCCCTTGTTATATGTGTTTTAATTGCCACCGTAAATGCTGTTCTGCCTTTATTTTAGCCCTCATTAATATTGTTATTTCAGGATCCTTTGGCTGGTATAATTCCACGTACTCTTCATCAGATTTTTGAGAAACTTACTGATAATGGTACTGAATTTTCAGTCAAAGTGTCTTTGCTGGAAATCTATAATGAAGAACTTTTTGATCTTCTTAATCCATCCTCTGATGTTTCTGAGAGACTACAGATGTTTGATGATCCTCGTAACAAGGTAACTCAGTTTCTTTGGGAATGAAATATCTGCATATTTTAATGTGTGTTGCTTTGAGAAGTCTGTGTGTATGTGTGTGTGTGTGTGTGTGTGTACACCAATCTAATGGGTGCTTTTTTTGATATTTGGTCAGAGGGGAGTGATAATCAAAGGCTTAGAAGAAATTACAGTACACAACAAGGATGAAGTTTATCAAATTTTGGAGAAGGGTGCAGCAAAAAGGACAACTGCAGCAACATTAATGAATGCATATTCTAGGTAAGAAAGCAATGTCCCCCTCATGTTCCATTTTATTTTTAAGAATAATTATGAACTTGGGGGAAATGAAATTGGGGTGGATCAAAGTATGTGAGTCACATACCTAGGTGTTATGCTGGATTGCATGTAGTAATTGGTTTGAGATTTATGGGGAAGCACCAATATTGGAAGAATGCTGAAGGGAGGACCAAGACAAGTTGAGCTATTAAGCAGAAGTATCAAACTTTTTTTAAGTTAGACTTTTTTCCCCTCAAATGAAATTGTACATGGGATCCCAGATTAAAATATAGCTGCTGTGGTTGATCTGGGTATGGAATTCTCTGAGGCTTATCTCCTCAGCCTTAAGAAGGTTTATTCTGAGCATTTTTCTGAAGCCCCTATATATACTTAAAAAGCAGTTCGAAAACCCTTGATTTAAGTAAGGATTAGAAGAAAGTCAAATGACTTTATTTTATTTCTTTAACTTTATTTTGGTATGATTAACAAAACTGTATATTTAGTTTGTACAACATTTGTTTTTTCAAACAGCTTCATTTTAATGTAGGAGGACAGATGATCACTAACACTGACTTTCAAGGGGAAAGGTTGCATACTTGATAGCACCATCTGTAGGGTGAATCCCAGACTCTACAAGTGCAGTTTACCAAGTTAGAAGTAACTTTCTCCCTGTTGGTCTTTGAAGGAAACATCAGAGTGTAATTGATAGAACTTTGGGTTGGGAATTAGGTATTTGTGTTTAATTCCATTTCCACAGTTAACTAAATACAACTTCAGGTGAGTAAGTGAACATCTGAATATCAGTTTCCCTGAGCTACCTTATTATTGAAAATTTGTACAATATTCTATAACAATTGTAATTGCAACTTTGTACAAATATGTATTCATTTAAAGAAAGAACAAAAACAACATGGAAGTAATTAAAATCATGGAATTATGGGTGATTTTATAATTTTACTTAAATTTTCCTATAATAGCTTTCCATTTTTGAAACTTATAAATGTAAATTTTCATTGAAAATTCAATTCTATGACTGATTTGTAACTTTTATATAGAATGAAATGGAGGAATGAATTTCTTTACTCTAAAAACTCTGAAATATAAAATTCCTATTTTGTAAGTTTGTATAATTTGGATTTCCTTTTTTTATATAAATGTAGACTGGAATAAATAGCTCTTTTTTTAAAAAATTTACTTATTTTAGAGAGAGAGAGAAACATCAGTTTGTTGTTCCACTTACATATGCATTCATCGGTAGCTTCTTGTATGTGCCCTGACCAGGGATCGAATCCACAACCTTGGCATATTGGCATGATGCTCCAGCCAATTGAGCCACCCTGGCCAAGGCAATATCACTTTTTATGAATGTATGTGATAAAGAGAAGGAAGACATAATTAAATTTTCCAAAATCAGAGTTGACATCTATGCTTAATTGCAATTAATTGCAGTCTTAGATTAGGAATGGGTACATATTGGTAGAAAAACATGAAATGTATGTTAATGGTTTAGATGTATAATTTATATTTATATTTTTCCTGTACATGTCCTTTTTTCAGTAATTTTAAATAATTTAAGTTTTGTAAAAATGGTATTTATTGCAAAATTTTTCAAATAACTTGAAAAGTACAGATAAGATGATTACCAAATTTCCTACTATCAATGACATTAACAAACAATGATGATCACCAAAGGATACAGAAAAGAAAAAGAAAAATGTCTTTGAGTGTTTCTACAGTCGTGAGCCACATAACAGTGTTTGGTTACGATGCATGGCATATACGACAGTGGTCTCCTATGATTGTAGTGTAGCTGAAAAGTTCCTATCACCTAGAGATATCGTGATTGTCAACAGTGTAGAATTAAAGCATTACTAATGTGCTTCCGGTAATGCTGATGTAAACAAACCTACTGTGCTTCCCAGTCATATAAAAATAAAGTACATACAATTATGGTGGTAGACTATATACCATTTAGTTTGAGTAAGTGCACTCTATGATGTTTGCATAAATGTAGCCCAACAACACATTTCTCAGAACATACTTCTGTTCAGTTGTGCATGACTAATTTTTGTGTTCTTCAGATAAAGCCAAATGTCAGTATGCAGCATAAGATACACTTTGGAACACTTTGTAATCTAACAGTGATTGTTTTATGGTGTTCATTGTTATTTACTATTTCTGCTATTCAGGGAAGGAAGTTTTACCTATTTCTTACGACATTCTCCAAGCAGAACGATGTACTTTTACAGCAGTTGACACTGTGGGGGAGTAATCGGATGGCTTGCCTGGTGCTGTTTGAATTTATGGTAATGACATACGTCAGATGGTTCTAATGAATAGGAAGATTGACCACAAGCCTTCTCCTCAGACACACCAGGCAGCTGTCCCAATCCTGTCCCACATTCAGCTTTCAGAGGTGCCTGAGAATTCTAGTTCCTAAGTCTTTTAGAGTGTTTTAAATAGCTTATTATTGTATTTTCTCCTATAGGCAGTAGATATAAGAAAGCAAAAACCTAATTGCTGTTTTATCTACCTTCTGTCTTCTAAAATCTTACTGATATCTCCTGTAAGGTACTATCTTTCTTTACTTTTGTGGATTAAGATCTTTCCTGGCTGTTTTCATTTTTTTTACAGAAAGCAAATAATATTTTGTATTATAATGACTGGGCAACTTGATCTTGTTTTCTAGTCGTTCCCACTCGGTTTTCTCTGTCACAATACATATGAAAGAAACTACAATTGATGGAGAGGAGCTTGTTAAAATTGGAAAGTTGAACTTGGTAAGCACCTACCTTAATACCACTGCTTTATTCTTTTTGTTTTTTACTCCAGCTTTATTGAGGTATAATTGACAAATGAAATTACATATTTAAAGTGTACAATATGATAATTTGATATACGTATACTTTGTAAAATGATTAACACAATCAGATTAACATATCCATTACCTCACATAGTTACTTTTTTTTGTGAGAACACTTATGAAATCTGCTCTCTTCGCAAATTTCAGTATAGTATTATTAACTGTACTAGTGTGCTTCAGACCCCCAAACTTACTCATCTTATCACTGAAGGCTTGTACCCTTTGACCTTCATCTCCCTATCTCCCAACCTCTCTGCTCCTGATAACTAACCTTCTTCTCTCCTTTCTCCCCACCTCCTCTACTAATTCTATATATAAGTGAGCTCATACAGTATTTGTATTTTTGTCTTGTTTGGCTTATTTCACTTAGCATAATGTCCTCTAGGTTCATCCATGTTGTTGTAAGTGGTAGAATTTCCTTTCTTGTGGTTGAATAATATTTCATTGTGTGTATTGTATATAGCATTTTTATCTGTTCATCCACTGACAGACATGTTTCCATGTCTTGACTATTTTGAACAATGCCATGGACATGGAAGTGCACATATCTCTTTGAGAAACTGATTTCATTCCCTTAGGATATATACCCAGAAGTGGGGTTGGTAGTTCTATTCTACTGTTTCCTTCTTGATCCCCTCTTAGAGCAGCCTGAAATTTTGTATTTCTAGAAAATATTTTTGTAGTTACTGCGTTATTAGCTTTGTAGTGGGTTGCTAATTACAGAAAAATTATTTTGCTGGCTATTTAATACAATATGTATAATATGAGAATGAAGGTCTTCAAGTCCAAATCCAGTAAGCCTGACAACTTTTTTTTTTTTTTTTTTTTTTTTAATTTAAGGTTGATCTTGCAGGAAGTGAAAATATTGGCCGTTCTGGAGCAGTTGACAAGAGAGCTCGGGAGGCTGGAAATATCAATCAGTCCCTGTTGACTTTGGGAAGGGTTATTACTGCTCTTGTAGAAAGAACACCTCATGTTCCCTACCGAGAATCAAAACTAACTAGAATCCTCCAGGATTCTCTTGGGGGACGTACAAGAACATCAATAATTGCAACAGTTTCTCCTGCATCTCTCAATCTTGAGGTAAGCTCTTTGAAAGGTTTCTGCAAGTGTGGTAGCTGAAATTCTTATTTAGCTATCACATTGTCTTTCAAAGTTTATTAACTGGGTTTATTAATTCTATATTATAACAAAAAGAATCTGGACATTGTATATAGACACTGAAAAAAATCTCTTTCTCCTTTCCTGACAGAGTTTTTAATTTTAAAAAGCCAGTTACTTACTGGCTTTTTCCACATAGTCATCAAAGAAAGTTTATGGTCATCAGCAGTGTATGGTTACATGGGGTATGGAGATTTAATTGAGGACTTAGAAGGTGGGTTAAGTGAATGTTAGTACTATAGAGACTGCATAGAGAGCAGTGAGGATGGGGTTGGGTGTGGGAACAGGTGCGAAAACTAAAAGAAGCAACAAAGATGGCAAAATCTACTCTTATTTTATTGTAATCATGTATTTTAAATGGAATTAGAAAAGCTTTGTAAGGTCTCTAACTCTCCTGTCCTTTAAAAAAATACCTCTATTGAGATAATTTACATACCATAAAATTCACCCATTAAATGTGTATAATTCACTGATTTTACTATATTCGCAGAGCTGTGCAATCATCACCAAAATTTATGTTTAGAATATTTTCATTACTCCGGAAGGAAACCCTGTAACCCATAAGCAGTCACTCCCCATGTGTTCCCAGTCCCAGCCCTTGGTCACTGCTAATCTACTCCTTTTAATCTGTAGATTGGCCTATTCTGGACATTTTATGTAGATGGAATCATACAAAAAATGTTCTTTTGTGACTGGTTTCATTCATTTAGCATAATGTTTTCATTGTTCATCCATGTTGTACCATGTATCAGTACTTCATTCCTTTTTGTGGATGAGTAATACGAGGTCTGTCTGGAGAAAGTCCAACCATTGTTAATATAATGAGAATGTTTTCCACGACATCCATGTAACCTGGCAGCCAAGGAGAGTGGACTGGAATGCACATGTGCAAACTATGACAACTTCACTGTACTAGTCAGGGGGGCAGTAGATGCTGTTGAGTGAGCATGTGTGGTATGTGGCCATAGCATTCAAAACGACTGGGTGAATAGAGCAACAAATCTGCATCAAATTTTGTGTTAAGCTTGAACATACCTTCACAGAAACTATTTAGATGATTCAGAAGCTATGGGCAGTTGGTGATTGGCAGTTTCATCACCACAACTTCCCTGCTCATGAATCATGTTTCATGCAGAGTTTTTTGGTGAAACATCAGATCATCCAGGTGACTCAGCCCCCCTACGGCCCAGATTTGGTACCCTGTGACTTCTGGCTTTTCCCAAAACTAAAATCACCTTTGAAAGGGAAGAGATTTCAGACCATCAAATGAGATTCAGGAAAATACAACCGGGCAGCTGATGGCAATTGGGAGAACTGCAAAAGGCATCCCAGGATGCCTACTTAGAAGGGGACTGAGGCATGATTGTCCTGTGTGCAATGTTTCTTGTATCTTCCTCAATAAATGTGTCTATTTTTCTTATTACATGGTTGGATACCTTCTGGACAGACCTTGTATTCCATTGAATGGATATAGGACATTTTGTTTATTCATCAGTTGATTGAATTCACTGAGTTTTGAAGACTAGTCTAAAGTAAAACATTACTGGATCAAGTTACTATAAAGGCCCTAAAAGTGATCAGAAAGAAAAAAAAAGATAAGGATGTTTTGACCAATCTCTTTTAAAGGTTGGGTATAGTAGTCTCAGTAGATTTTCAGATTAGCTATAACCATAAATTATTAGTTACAAGTTACTATATATAGTACATTTTATATAACAGAACTACAGTCTTTAGTAAATTGCCTTTTCATCACAGGAAACTCTGAGTACATTGGAATATGCTCACAGAGCAAAGAACATATTGAATAAGCCTGAAGTTAACCAGAAACTAACCAAAAAAGCCCTGATTAAGGTAATTGTGAATTTTTGTGGAATAATATAATCTTTTTGTACAAATGCGAAAGTAAGGAACTGCAGTATATACTTGTTAAAAGATTTGGTAAATTGCCTGTGGTAAGACTTCTCATCTGATGATTTAAACTAAATACCCTATATGTTAAAATACTTTTTCTAATGCTAATATGTTTACCAGCTCTATTAAATCAGCAAAATTTAAAAATATTTACATTTACAAAATTTATCTATTTATAGCTTAAGGGTATAATTGCCACACATTAGGGTATAATTATTGTAGCATTCACCCATTGTAAGTCTACAGTTTTGTGATTTTTATTTATTAGATTCCACATATGGGTGAAATCTTATGGTACTTCTCTTTCTCTGACTGACTTATTTCACTTAGCATAATGCTCTTTAGGCCCATCCAGCTGTCCAAAGGGTAAGATTTCCTTCATTTTTATGGCTGAGTAATATTCCATTTGTAAATGTACTATGGCTTTTTTTATTCCATCATCGACTGATGGACACTTGGGCTGCTTTCAGATCTTGGCTATTATAGATAACACTGCAGTGAACATAGGGGTTCATATATTCTTTCAAATTAGCATTTTGTGTTTCTTTAACTATATTCCCAGCAGTGTAATTTCTGGGTGATAAAGTTACATTTTTGATTTTTTGACGTAACTTTGTACTCCTTTCTACAGAGGCTGCTCAAATCTGCATTTCCATCAACAGTGCACAAGGACTCCGTTCTTTTTTTCGCGTCGTCACCAGCACTTGTTTTTTAATTTGTTTATGATAGCCATTCTGACAGGTGTCATGTGATATCTCAGTGTGGTTTTGTTTCTAAAATTTTTTTAAGTATATTTTATTGATTATGCTATTATAGTTGTCCCATTTTTTTCTCCCCTTTATTCCTCTCCACCCCCCGACCACCACCGCCATTCCCCTCTCCTTAGTTCATGTCGATGGGTCGTACATATAAGTTCTTTGGCTTCTCCATTTCCTATGCTATTCTTAACCTCCCCCAATCTGTTTTGAACCTACCATTTATACTTCTTAAACCCTGTACCTTTTCCCCCATTCTCTTCCCTCTGCATCATGGTAACCATCCATGTTATCACCATTTCTGTGATTCTGTTCCTGTTATAGTTGTTTGCTTAGTTTTTGTTTTTGTTTTCTTTTAGGTTCAGTTGTTGATAGTTGTGGGTTTGTCATTTTACTGTTCATAGTTCTCTTTTTGGAGTTTTGATCAGTTCTTTCATTTGGGCCATATTTCTTTGGCTTGGGGCAGCTGTTACATTATAAGGGGTGGAGCCTTGGGCATTCACTAGGGCTGGCGTTGTGGCGCTGTATGTGGGGGAGGGGTCACAGGGAACAATGTCATTTACTTACCTCTCCCCCAGCTTTCAGTAACTTCTCCAACTACCCACAAGCAAATTGGGCCCTTCCCATGCTAATTTCTGGGTGGGTGGGTTTGTGTCTGTTCTAGAACTTTGTGTGTCTCTCCAACAAACTCTCCTGTGAGGCTGGGAGTTTCTCCTGCTCCCACAACCACCACATATTTTTACAGCCACAGGTTTTGAGGCTTTATTTTTGCATACTAGAACCTTGGGTTGTGCTGTCTCACTCCCCAGTTTATCTACAAGGAAATGTGGGACCCCAGTCCACCAGCTGCTGCTGCATCGCCCACTCCAGTCCTCTAGCCACTGCCTTGTCCCAAGTCGTCTCTGCCCCTGCTGCTGGTCTCTGCCCCTCCTACTGTCTGGACGAATGTTTCTTCTTTAGCTCCTTGGTTGTTGGACTTTTATACAGTTGGATTATCTGTCAGTTCCGCTTGTTTCTTGTTTTTAAATTTGTTGTCCTTTTGGTTATGTGAAGAGGCACAGTGTGTCTACCTACACCTCCATCTTGGCCAGAAGTAAATGTTTTTAATTTCAGTGTGATCCGCTTTTCCTTTCATGGATTGTGCTTTTGGTATCAGTTCTAACAACTCTGTCTAGCTCTATGTCCTGAACACTTTTTCCTTTAAAAAAAAAAACCCAACTCTTTAAAAAAAAATCTATATTTCACATTTAAATCCATGATCCATTTTGAACTGACTCTTGTTAAAGGTGTAAAATTTGGGTCAGGCTACAATTTTCTGCCGGTGGTGGTGGTGGTGGTAGTGGTCGTGGCAGCAGTAGTGGTTTGGATTGCTTTAGCATCCTTTGTTGAAAAGGTTGTATTTTCTCAGTCGAATTAATCTGTACCTTTGTGAAAAATCAATTGGGTATATTTGTGTGGGCATATCTCTGGACTCCTATTTCTGTTCCATTGATTTATATATCCCTTCCCCAAAGTAAACAGTTTTAGTTTCCATAGCTGTATATTAACTCTTAGAATCAAATACAATTTAAATGAAGTTTATATGAGAAAACATTTTTCTTTATAAAAGATTTCAAAATAGGCCCAGTGAAAAACTACATTAATTTTATATGTATTATTTTTAGAATATCAGGCTTTTAAATAAGCATTTATTTTATTTAGATACTTGAATTTTTGAACCCTAATGCTTTTATTAAATCTAAAAATATTTAACAGTAATTCTTTAATATTTATCAAAATATTTAGCCATCGTTTAAAATTTCTGCTGTTTCAGCTTATACTTTTTTTTATTTTTTAAAATTATATTTTATTGATTATGCTATTACAGTTGTCCTGATTTTTCTGCATTTGTCCTTCTGCCCCAACACCCCCCAATCCCTCAGGCAATCTTCCCATCATTGTTCATGTCTGGCTCATGTGTACCATTTCCACTACTGTACTTTACACCCCATGGCTATTCTGTAACTACCTATTTGTGCTTCTTAATCCCCTCACCTCTTCATTCACTCCACCACACCCCCCTCTCATCTGACAATAATGGAAACCTTCTCTGTATCCATGATTCTGTCTCTATTCTTCGTTTGCTTAGTTTGTTTTTTAGATTTAGTTATTGATAGATATGTATTTATTGCCATTTTATTGTTCATAATTTGCTCTTTTTCTTAAATAAGTTCCTTTACCATTTCATATGATAATGGTTTGATGATGATGAACTCCTTTAGTTTTTTTCTTGTCTGGGAAGTTCTTTATCTGCCCTTTGATTCTAAATGATAGCTTTGCTGGGTAGAACAATCTTGTCTTTAAGTCCCTGCTTTTCATGACTTTGAATATTTCTTGCCAGTCCCTTCTTGCCAGCAAAGTTTCTTTTGAGAAATCAGCTGGCAGTCTTATGGGAACTTCTTTTCCCTTGCTGTTTTTAAGATTCTCTCTTTATCTTTAACTTTTGGCATTTTAATTATGATGTGTCCTGGAGTGGGCCTCTTTGCATCCATCTTGTTTGGGACCCTCTGTGCTTCCTGGACTTGCATTTCTATTTCCTTCACCAAATTAGGGAAATTTTCTTTCATTATTTTTTTCAAATAGATTTCCAATTTTCAATTTCTCTTCTCCTTCTGGCACCACTATGATGAGAATGTTGGACCTCTTGAAGTTGTCCCAGAGGCTGCTTACACTATGCTTATTTTTTTTTATTCTTTTTTTTTCTTGTTCAGATTGGTTGTTTTTTTCTTCCTTATGTTCCAAATCATGGATTTGATTCTCAGCTTCATCCACTCTACTGTTATTTCCCTGTAAATTGTTCTTTATTTCAATTAGTGTATTCTTCATTTCTGTTTTTATGCTATTGAGGTCCTCACTAAGTTCCTTGAGCATGAGTTCAAATTCCTCAGATGCAGAGTTCAAACCAGTGTTTTGAACTCTGCATCTGATAGATTGCTTATCACCATTTCATTCAGTTCTTTTTCTGGAGTTTTGACCTGTTCTTTCATTTAGGCCATGTTTCTTTGACTCCTTGTTTTGTCAGCCTTCCTGTGTTTGTTTCTATGTATTGGATAGAGCTGCTTTGACTCTGTGTCTTGGTAGTATGGCCTAGTATAGTAGGTATCCTGTAGGGTTAAGTGGCACAGCCTCCCCTATTACACAAGCTGGGTGTTTGTGGTGTACCCTTTGTGTAGGCTGAGTACACCCTCTTGTATTTGAACTTTGATTGCTGTTGGCATTCAGGTGCAAGGATTGGTTCTGACCACTGACCAACAGCCTCTTCCCTCTGGAGGATCAGCTGCGCAGGGGCAGGGTAGTGTTGCTCCAGCGCATTCTGTAATTGTCCACTGGGTGAGCAGGCTCTGGGATTTGCCAGGTGGTATAGGCCAAGGTCAGCTCTTACCTGGGTTCTGCCTGGGGCCACCCTGCATGAACTATGGAGCCGTCTGAGATGTGTGCTACTTGTGCTGGGATTGGAGATTCCCAAATGAAGTCAAACTATGAATCTACACTGGCTGCTGCGAGTGCTGGGCCTGGGGCTCACTGAGGCCAGCTGTTGCTTGTTTGAGAGAATTTGGGAAGTTGTGAAGCATGAGCCATGACCAGCCATTCATATGGAAAAGCACCTTATGTGGGCCCATAAGTTGGGTGGACTGAAGTCTCATAGAATCTCCAGGGCAGGGCAAACAGTGTTAGCCAGGTTTTGGAGTCTCAGACATGGCACCAGCTTGCTTGCTCTGTGGCTCTTGAGGGGGGAAGGTTCAGAAAAGGGACAAGGGCTTCTGCTTACCTTGATGCCAGACACCAGTTTTTCTCTGTATGCCACCGGTGCTTTTCACGCTGCTACCCCAGTGCTGGAGCTCAGTGGAAGTGTGAGTCTGAATAGGTGAGTCCACACGAGGGTTCTTTAAGAGAAACTGCTTGGGACTCCAGCAGTTTCTTCAACTGATTGAATCCTTGGTGGTTTTTGCAGCCAGAAGTTGTGGGGACTTATCTTCCTGGCACTGGAACCCTAAGCTGGGGGGCCTGGTGTGGGGCTGGGACTCCTCTACCTGAGATATCCCTCCTGAATTGTTATCGGCCGCACGTAGATGTGGCACCTATTGTTCTGCTTCTGCCCCTATTACCAGTCTGGGTGGATGTGGTTTCTTTAATTCTGTAGTTGTCAGACTTCCATTCAACTTAATTTCTGACGGTTCTGAGTGATGATTGTTCTATATTTTAGTTGTAATTTTGATGTGGTTGTGGGAGAAGGAGAGTCATGCCTGCCTATGCCACCATCTTAACTGGAAGTCCTAAATACTTTTTTTAATAGTTTGTTTTGGGATCCAAATAAGGTTTACCCTTTACAGTTTTTGGATATCTTTGGTCTCAGTATATTGGTTATCTTTGGTCTCAGTACATTGGTTCTTTCATTCCTCCCCACCCTCCCCAATCCCCGTAATTTTTTTGTGAAAGTACCTGTGTTATTTGTCCTGTGGTGTGGCAGACCCTTCTGTGTGGCGTGGGCCCAGCTCCCACTCGGAGATGCACAGATGCCCACAGATTTGCAGTATACTTAGGCTGTGTGAGATTCGCTCTTTGCTGAAACCCCCTCACCCTGCAAGTACCTTGCAGGCCCAGTGTAACCGGCTGCCTATTCATTTGCTAATGTCCTTGTTCTGTGATGTAATGAGGGGCATTGGCTCCTTTGTTGTAACCAGGATAGTGAGGAAGAACTATCTTCGAATGTGAGAGAATTAGAATAAAGGCCTGTCATGGCGGAGGCTGCGGCTTTTACTCCTCTTGAGAGAAAAGCCATGCTGTCGTCCTTATTCCTCCACCAGACTCGGTAGTCTGTGTGTATGTTTTATTTCATCCATAATGACGTGGACACTGCTGGCCGGTGTCTGCATCACTGTGGTATCTCAGATGTGATCTCTTCTTTGCATTTTTCTATAAATTGGTGGTTGGATCTTGAGGCTTCATAGATTCAGGTTTTATCTTATTTTTGTATTTTTGGCAAAATTGTTTCATAGGTGGTGGTATGTTCTCCCACCAGGAAGCACATGTCTGCTTCTTTATCTTTTTGTGAAGAATTGATGATATTCAATGATTTGATAGATTAGTTCTTTAATGGTTGCAAATGGTAATTTTCTAATTCAGTTGCTCTTAATCGATTGCCAGACCACCTCTAAAGAGGATCTTGTGTTAGCTGCCCAAGAGTATAGTTCTTACAGGGAAGGCAGGAAAAATAACTTGATTCATTTCCTTTATATGACAGTTTTGAGAATGAGTTGGTTTTGTAACTTTCATAATGTCATTATAAACTCATGGACTTAAAATGTTTATGTTAACCATAACTAAAAATTGGAGTTATTATCATCAATGATGTTTAAATTGTTTCTCCGTTGGTCCGTGGTGACCTCTTCATCTGAGTTCTTGAGTCCCTTTTACTAGCCTAAGCTTTTTTAGGCTCTTAAAAAAAGTGTTATATTGTTCAACAAAGTGTTATGGGTTCATCTTGAATGTTTCTTGTCCCAGTACTAGAGTCAGACACTTCCCCAGGCAATCCTGTTTATTTATACTGCAAAATGCTATTTGGAGACCAACCTGGGTACTGGAGGTTGTTAGTTGTTTGTTTGTTTGTTTGTTTGGTTGGTTTTTTGCCAGAAGCCTGTGTTTTTCAATTAGCAATAATTGCGCCTCAGATAAACCTGATTGGCTATGATACTGCCACTGCGCAAAAGCTAGAAGCCTGTGTTTTTATGAGTACAGTTAAGGGCTCTTTGAAAGCTGTGGAAAGACTTTATTCTAAACAGATTAATATTCAATGAAAAGTATGGTTATGACTTTGTAGGCCAACTTTATTTGTTGTGTATCCTCCCAAAATCTAATTTTAAAAGTTAAGTTCTAAATTTACACCTGCAACATTCTTCTTGTTTAGGAATATACAGAAGAGATAGAGCGTCTGAAACGAGATCTTGCTGCAGCCCGTGAAAAAAATGGGGTATACATTTCTGAAGAAAATTTTAGGTAAGCCCTTCCTATGGAAATTAATTTCTAAGATTTAGCATTTTCTTTTCTTTTGTTTTAAATTGTTTTTCTATCGCAGTTGTCCCAGTTTTTCTCCCTTTGCCCTTCTCTGTACAGCCCACCTCCAGCTCCCACAGTCAATTCCCACACTGTTGTCCGTGTGTGTGTGTCATACACGTTCTTCGACTAGTCCTTTCCCCTTCCTTCCACTGGTATCCCCTCCCCCTCCCCAAATATAAGCATTTTCTGATAATAGGCTGTTTTAAGTGAAATTTACTTATCTGACAGTAAATAAAATCTTTATATATAGTTCCTCCTACAAATGCTTGTTTCTCTTTTGATATTAACAAGTAGTTATCAAACAGTGTAAAAAGTTTTTATATAACTTTATTTTTAGAATAATTTTATTACAGATTCATATGAAATTACAAGAAGAGTACAAAAAGTTCCGTTTGTTTTCCATTCAGGCACCCATTGGTTACCTCTTAAAATAACTGTAGTACAGTGTCAAACACAATGTATGTGTATACTTCTGTGCCATTTTATCGCATTTGTAGATTTGCATAGTTCTACATTTAATGTACAGAACTATCCTATTATCACAAAATTTCCCTCTTGCCACCTCTTTATAAGTCATGTCCACCTTCTTCTCCAGTGATCACTAACCCTCAGCAACCACTAATCCATTCACTTTTTAAAGCCCTGGAGTAGTTTGTTCAAAGGAAAACTTCTAATGAAGCTTTAGGTAGAAATAATAACAACAACAGATTAAATGAAGGGCAGAAGGATTATAAATTGAAAATTTTTTAGTGCTTTTATCCTAAGATATTAAGGAAGGTGACTTTCACAGGGCATTTTTTTAATAATGATGATAAAGGGTATTTAGAACTAATTGATAATAACCAGAAACATTTTAACAGAATCTTGTACTTTTTATAGAGATATAATCATTCCAATAGTATATAAATCATTTAATAAACTCATTTTTCCCATGTTACTTTCAGTTGCCATAATGTGCTCTATTCTCCTGAATGGTTCACATGTTAATTTTACAAATACTTAAATTTATATATTTTGAGCATCACAGCTTCTTAAAGAATATTTCTTTTATTCTTTGTATGTAACTTTAGTTTTGTTTATTTCTGTTATAGCCCATACCCAGTTGACAAAACCATTTTTACAAAAATCTTTTATAAATTTGTACTTAATTCTTAAACTTGATATTGGTTTTTTTTGCATGTGTTTCTCTGGCTTTCAGATATACTTCTTCACTCTACACATGAGAGTATTTCATTATATTTTTCAATTGTTCACTTTACAGGTGTCACTATTTCTATCACTGTTGTATTTTTAAACGTTAATTTTAATTCGAATAAACACTTTATTTTAAGTTAGCTTTAGAGTACTGAACTTAAACTGTCTTAAAATAGCAAGGGATAGAATGAATTTCAAGATTATTTAATCCAGTAACCCAAGGGTCTAGTTTCTCTCTGTTCCCACTCCTGTTCTTCACGGTGACTTCCTCCTAGAGCTGGCTGTTCGTCAGGGAATGATGGTCAGCAGCAGGGCAGCTACATGCAGTCATTCAGGTCTGTTGTAGATGAGAGGCTTTGTGTCCTTTTACTGTCAAAACTGGCCACAGGGCCATCATTTATGATAGTTTAGGCCTGAGTTGTGCATATATATGAACCAGTGACTAGAAAAGGAGTTGAGTTGCCCTGCTGGTTGTGAGCCAGTCAGGCTTAGTCTGCGGCTCTGGGGATGGAGTCAAGCACCACCATATAGCTGAGCTGCTGCAGAGTCAGGGGAGGATCATTCCCTAAAGGAAATCTGGATGCTGGAAATGGGTGCTTAACCAATGAATATTCACAAGAGATTTTTGTCCCTTGATTTGCTCATATAGCATTTTCTTCTATTAGTAGTCAAACATTAGACATTGGGGACTGATTATCTAATTTTCTTACCTTCTGTTCATCTCTTTGATGTGTTTTAGATTAAGAAATAGCTTTATTTTTAGTTTGTAAATCCCATGATTGAAGATAGTATTCAATCTTCATAGACAAAGTTCTTTCTTAGAAGTCAGAGAAGGATCACAAAAGCTGCAGCCAACATTTTAAACAAGATAATGCTTTATTTATACCAAGCTTAATAGACCTTTTGAAACTATATCATCAATGAAATAATAATGTGGCATTACCTGTACATTCAATATAAGAAAAGCATTTCAGCTCTGGCTGATGTGGCTCAGTGGATTGAGTGCCGGTCTGCAAACCAAAGGGTCACTGGTTCCATTTCCAGTCAGGGAACATGCCTGGATTGCTGACCAGGTCCCCAGTAGGGGGCACATGAGAGGCAACCACACATTGCTGTTTCCCTCCCTTCCCTTCTCTAAAAATAAACAAAATTAAAAAGAAAAGCATTTCAAATATCCGATTCTATATAAAAGACCCATTTCCAATAAAGAACTATATATAATAGTTAACCAAAATACCGTTAGAACTAATTGTCCTTTCATACCTCAGTTCCAGCTTTTCCTTTAATCCACATTCTCTAGCTAATAATTTGATAAGATTTGCATTCAAAAAAGAATCTCTGTCATTTAGCACAGTGTGGAATAGAAAATTGTTGGTAGTTATGAAGGAACTGGCAGGTGGAGAAATATAAAAAACAGCATTCACTCCTGAAACTTGCTAGTGCTCAAGAAATAACAGACCCATTAAAGTGGACCAGAATTATCTAGTGCAAAATGTCAGTAGTGCTGAGGCTGAGGAACTGTGCTGTAGAGAGTAACCCTGTGCTCTTCGGAGAATTTCTGTGGTGATGTGATATTGGGGTATATTGGGTATGTATGTTAGTGAGTGGTAAGAGGTATAATTGCCCTGTCTATGTACTTTAACTTAGTTCTCCAGTTTTTAGCCCCTTATTTCATTCCTTCCTCCTGTAATACCTGATGTCTTCAAGTCCCGAGCCTTTCCTGGATTTTCATTGTCCTATTTATGCTCCATAAGCATAAATAGACACTTAGATCGTATTCTCCCTACCTCTACTTTGTGTGAGGTATATTCTGTTAGCTTTGTTGCTTCTCGGTTTTTGTATGCATATATTTCCCCCCTTTTAGGTAGGGATCCTCAGTTTCAAAATGGAGATAACAGGAAAAACAATGATTAAACAAGAACAAAAAATACATTTGTTTTTCACAATTTGTATTTATTGTTTGTTGACATGTAGGCACCCTCACAATAGTGATAAATGGTAAAGCTGATGTGTAACTGCCACAATTGTGTTGGAAAAAATTGTATCGGAATTAGGAAAAAATACTAATTGTTAAATTCATATTAAACTTTGTTTTAGAGTCATGAATGGAAAACTAACTGTTCAAGAAGAACAGATTGTAGAATTGACTGAAAAAATTGGTGCCCTTGAGGAGGAGCTAAGTAGGGTAAGCATTCCAAACAATATTGAATGTTATGTAAAAAGCAGATAAAGAAAATTTCAAAATGTGAGGAACCTGGTAATTTTTCTTTAAGATTTTTTTTTCTTGCTGATCCTTATAGTAGAAATAAGTCATATCATAATTTTATTATTAACCATAATGATGAAACTATTTTGACACTTACCATTAATGCAACATTACAAGAAATTAATTGAATTGTGTGATTTTATTATTCAAGCTCAATAGTTAATGCTGAGACACTTTCTTTAACATGTTAATCAGATGAGAGAATGCGATATTGGGAGAAAACAGATGTTAAATAATTAAGATGTAAAGACCTGATCCTTCTGTGCCATCCTCACATTGGCAGTGTTGGCTAAATCCTGAAGAATTAATACCACTACACTGTTACTTGTTTTTAATTAACTTATAGGAAGAAACTACATGCCATATAAAAGGTGCTAACCTACCTGGTAACTTACAACATGTTACAATTTTTCATGGAAATAATTTGTTTGGTTTTTTAAATATTATATTATGAACTAGCTAGGTGTCTCACCAACCAGTTCAGCATTTTTAATTCTTAAAAAAATGTTTAATATGTTATATTTAGGTTTCAGAATTGTTCATGGATAATAAAAATGAACTTGACCAGTGTAAATCTGACCTGCAAAATAAGACACAGGAACTTAAAACCACTCAAAAACATTTACAAGAAACTAAATTACAGCTTGTTGAAGAAGAGTATATCACATCGGTTTTGGAAAGTACTGAGAAGAAACTTCATGATACTGCCAGTAAGGTTGGTCTTTGTCTTGATTGTACTTCTGCTGAAGAAATTAGAGAATAGGTAAAGTAACTTACTTTGCTTTAGCATTAATTGTGTAATTCTATTTATTCACCCTAAGTGACATTTTATGTAAATTTTCCTCTTTGGAGATGCTAACTTAAAAAACTCTTTCAGAAGTTTTGGGAATAGAACATGACTTTAATGTACTTTGTGGACATTTAGAATAATGATGTATAAAGCTTTTTCCTGTGGTCGTGATTGAAATTAATCAGTCATCAAGAATTTAGTACCTTCTGATGATGGAAGATATTGAAAGAACTTAATTTTTATTAGGTGTACTTTTAAGGAAATAGTAACACATAATAGGAAAAAACTTATAGGGGAGCATAATTACTATAATTGGCAAAATCAGTTTTCCTTCCCTAGATGGCTAGGGAGGGGAAATAAATATTCCTAGATAAATCAGCGTGAGTTTAATCTTTTTCCTGATACAGTATATAAAACTTATAAGTTCTCATTAGGAGAAAATCCTTATGTAACATAGATATTTTTCTTAGACAGTTTTTGTCATAACCATCTGATCAACATTTATTTTTTAAAAATCATATACAGTTGCTTAACACAGTGGAAGAAACTACAAAAGATGTATCTGGTCTCCATACCAAGCTGGACCGTAAGAAGGCAGTTGATCAGCACAATGCAGAAGCTCAGGATATTTTTGGCAAAAATATGAATAGTCTTTTTAATAGTATGAAAGAATTAATAAAGGATGGCAGTTCAAAACAAAAGGCCATGTTGGAAGTTCATAAGACCTTGTTTGGTAAGTTCAGGCATTTCTAATTATTCTAGTCTTTGTGTGTTCAGTGTGAGACTAATTTTGAAACTAATAGTTTAATATTATAAAAAATTCAGGTGACAATGTCATTAGTTCACTCCAGTGCACACAGTACCTGTTCAGACTAGGGTTTAATGCTTTCACTGCCTGCGAATTAAAACAAGTCTTCGTTGTTGTTTCTTTCTGTTTTCTATAAAATATGTTTATTAAACAATAACTAAGTATATAAACTTTAGAAGTAAAAGTCCCTTTAACCTGACCCTGCCTCATTCTCCATAGGTACTGCTACTAATTTCTTGAGTTTCTTTCTAGAAATTTTCTGTACATTAATATTTTGCATCTTTTTTTTTAGAATGTGTATCTTGAATGTTTGCTGCATTGTCAGAATATGTATATATATCATTATTTATTGTTATCTTCATTTAGGAAAAATGCTAAGTATTAGCTTATTAATTAGGAAGGTATTATCCTCTTTATAGAAAATTTGGGAGATTCAAAAATGTAAAAATTGTTTTAAATCGCCCAGAGTCTAGTCATTATAAGCCAGTCACTATAAATTTTATTGATTTCTAGTTTCTCTTTTACCTACTATAATATTGTTTATTAAATTTTAAAAATGATTCATTTTAGAATATTCTAATTCTTGGTTTTCTGTGAGTTATTAGCTATGCATCTGATACACCTACAGATATGTCAAATGCTTATAGAATACTGTAGAACAAATATAACCTATATTTAAAATTTTTCCTTGCTTATGTAGTGAGATAATTATGTTAAGCTCATTTGTTATAACAAATTTCCACAACAAATATATAATTCTGCCATCCTCTTTGAGGTGGTTGTAACTGTATTTAAATACGTTTATGGTAAAGCTTACATCTATTTTATTTTTTTGGTATAGGTAACCTGCTGTCTTCCAGTGTTTCTGCATTAGACACCATTACTACGATAGCACTTGGATCTCTCACATGTATTCCAGAAAATGTGTCTACACATGTTTCTCAGATTTCTAATATGATATTAAAAGAACAGTCAATAGCAGAAGAAAGTAAAACTGTACTACAGACGTTGATTGTTAGTAAATATTTTAAAGTATTTTTGAAGGGTTACATTTGCTAAGTCTTCAAAAACAGTGTTAACAATTTCATCTTAGCTATATTAGACAGTGATAAACACATCACTTTTTTGTAGTATATTTTATTGATTATGCTATTACAGTTGTCCCATTTCTCCCCATCATTCCCCTCCACCCTGCATACCCCCTCCCACCCACATTCCTCCCCTTTAGTTCATGTCCATGTGTCATAAGTTCTTTAGCTTCTACATTTCCCACACTATTCTTGCCCTCCCCCTATTTTCTACCTACCATCTATGCTACTTATTCTCTGTACCTTGTCCTCCTCTCTCCTCCTCCCACTCCCCTATTGCTAACCCTCCATGTAATCTCCATTTCTGTGTTTCTGCTCCTGTTCTAGTTGTTTGCTTTTGTTTTAGGTGTGGTGGTTAATATCTATGAGTTTGCTATCTTTTTTACTGTCCTAATTTTTATCATCTTTTTCTTAGGTAAGTCCCTTTAACATTTCATATAATAAGGCCTTGGTGATGATGAACTCCTTTAACTTGACCTTATCTGAGAAGCACTTTATCTTCCCTTCCATTCTAAATGACAGCTTTGCTGGATAGAGCAATCTTGGATGGAGGTCCTTGACTTTCATGACTTGGAATACTTCTTTCCAGCCCCTTCTTGCCTGGAAGGTCTCTTTTGAGAAATCAGCTGACAGTCTAATGGGAACTCCTTTGTAGGTGACTGTGCCCTTATCCCTTGCTGCTTCTAGAATTCTCTGCTTCATTTTAATCTTGGCTAATGTAATTATGATGTGCCTTGGTGTGTTCCTCCTTGGGTCCAACTTCTTTGAGACTCTCTGAGCTTCCTAGACTTCCTGGAAGTCTATTTTCTTTGCCAAATTGGGGAAGTTCTCCTTTATTATTTGTTCAAATAAGTTTTCCACTTGTTGCTCTTCCTCTTCCCCTTCTGGTACCCCTAGAATTCGGATGTTGGAATGTTTAAAGGTGTCCTGGAGGTTCCTAGGCCTCCTCATTTTTTTTTGAATTCTTGTTTCTCCATTCTTTTCTGTTTGGTTGTTTCTTTCTTCCTTCTGGTCCACTCCATTGATTTGAGTCCCAGTTTTCCGCCCATCTCTACTGGTTCCCTGTGCATTTTCCTTCATTTCATTTATTGTAGCCTTCATTTGTTCATCTAATTTGTGAGCAAAATCAACCAATTCTGTGAGCATCCTGATCACCAGTGGTTTGAACTGTGCATCTGATAGGTTGGGTATCTCTTGGTCCTTAGATAAATTGGCTCTGGGGCTTTGATCTGTTCTCCTGTTTGAGCCATTTTTGGTTTTGGAGGTTTTTTTTTTTTGGTCTGGTTGTGCCTGTTATGTAGTGAGGGGTGGAGTCTTAGATGTTCCCCAGGGCAAGGCAGCCTAGTCGATGGGTTGTGACGATGGGTTGTGACGCTGTATGTGGGGGCGGGGTCCGAGAAGGAACAATGGTGCTTGCTCTGCCCTCTCTTGGATTCCAGTTCCTTTCACTGCTTCCCCTTTGCCTGGAATATCTGCAGGTGAATGTGGGACCACCTGATCAGCCAGCCGCCTTGCACGGCCTCACTGGGTCTGCACTGTTGCCACCTGGTGCCCGGGGTCCGTTAGCTGCTGCCAGTGCATCTGGGGTCTGTTAGCTGCCACCTGCATGCCTGGGATCTGCCATCTGCTACTGCTTGTGCATCCAGGTCTGCCAGCCTCCACCTTTTCCTGCTGCGACTCCGCCCCTCTTACCGGTCCAGATGAATGGTTGTTGGACTTCCATACAGTTCAATTTTCTATCAGTTCTGGTTGTTTTTCTTGTTTTTAAATCTTTGTTGTCTTTAATTTTCGTTGTGTGAAGAGGTACAGTGCGTCCACCTATGGCTCCATCTTGGCCAGAAGTCTAAACACATCACTTTAATGAAGTAGGTTTAAAGGGAGGAGAGGTGGGGGACTCAGAAAAAAAAAGGAAGGAGGTGGGTTTATATTTTAAAGACAAATCTCTCCATTGTTTCCTTGCCCAGAAAAATTTTTAAATGCATACAACCAACCTTTGAAACTTTTTTCACTTATATCTTGTAACATTAAAAGTAGGAATGATGGGCCCTGGCTAGGTAGCTAAGCTGGTTGGAGCATTGTCCTGATCTGCCAAGTTTGTGGGTTCCATCTTGGGTCAGGGAATGTACAAGAATCAGTCGGTGAATGCATAAACAAGTGGAAAAACAAAATCGATGTCCCTCCCTCCCCCTCTCCTTCCCTCTCAAGTTAAGAAATGGGAATTAAAAAAACAAAAAAGAGCCTTCTAATTACTAAAAAGGATAGATTTAGCTCCAGATGAAGTCAAGGGACCCATGACTTGCCAGCTGGCTCAGAAATAGGTAAATTATTCTTTCTGCAGGGATCCTGGAATGGTCCTGCTGAAATTACACTGACCCAACCAGAAGGAGAGATTAAGTGGTTAATTACTTAATTTTAATACTACAGTAATGTAGAAAGATGTGCAAGAAAAATAGTTTAGAGTATAGAATGCTAGAATTAGATAGAACAATTTGTAAGGCCAAATCTGTGTGATCAAATCTTGTGGGCCTTAATGATAAGACTCTTTTTCACAGTTCTATAGAAGTCACTTTTCTTATTATACTTAATATTACCTCCTCCATACTTTATTGCATTGTATACTCTTTATTTTGTAATTGTGTGATCTGTCTAGGAAGTTTTTTTGCCATATCACTTCTTTGTGCAGGCTCATTGTTTCCCTTTTTGAGATTAACAATATTCATTGAACATTTTCCAAGTAGGTACCACAAATGTTAGCTGACACTGCTTAGATTCAGTGCTTGTATGGCATTATTTGATAGATTTCTTCAATCACCAAAATTTGACAAAGTTAAAAGATGCTGTCAATACTAACTTTTTGGAAATTGACTCATTGACTAGATGATAATCTGTATTTATTGATGTCTTTCTACCAGGGTATAAGCATTGCTTGAGTCAAAGAGATGACTGCTGCTCCCACAGAATGATTTGAAATTAGAGTGATACTTCTTTCCCAATGAATGATAACCTTTTTAAAAAAGTGCTTAGCCCTGGCTGTCATAGCTCAGTGGATTGAGCACGGGCTGCACCCAAATGGTCGCAGGTTTGATTCCCAGTCAGGGCACATGCCTGGGTTGTGGGCCAACTCCCCAGTGGGGGCCATGCGAAAGGCAACCACACATTGATATTTCTCTCTCTTTCTCCCTCCTTTCCCCTCTCTAAAAATAAATAAATAAAATCTTTTTAAAAAGTGGAAAATTAAAAATTAAATTATATAATACTTTTTACAGAATATAAACTCTTGTAACAAATAGGCTTTAAAAATAGAAAATGGATACTTAGAATTTGAATATCAACATATTTAGTTAACAAAGTATTTAAGAGATTTAACCAGCCAGGTTTATGGACATGAAAATATTACTTTAAAAGACTTGTTTGTTTTTATTTTTGAAACCAGAATGTACTCAAGACTGACCTTCTAAGTTCACTGGAAACAATTTTATCCCCCACTGTGTTGGCTATACTGAAAATTGATAGTCAGCTTAAGCATATTTTCAAGACTTCACTGACAGTGGCTAATAAGGTAATAAATGTTAGTATCTCAAAATCAAATTGTTTAAGAAAAAAACCTGTCGTCACACCTGGAGATTTGTCTACATGTAAAACTCATGTGTTCTGAGATGGAATCTAGAGGAAGAAGGAGCTAGGATGCACTCTGCTGTTGATGTAGTCAGCAGAATCGTGGCTAAGAAAAATGGGAGGGAATGATAAAGACAAGTGTGAAAGCTCACAAAGTAACATGCAGCATGTTATCATATGGTAGGTGAGGAAGGTACATGCAGCTATACATGTATGCATATATGCCTAATTATACATAAAACGTCTCTGGACTTGTTTAAAAATGGTACCAATCTTTCAGGTGAGAAAAGGACTGAGGTTTTAGGGGCTGGAGAGAAGAAAGGACTTGGCATACTCTTTTCTACCTTTTCTATTTTGTATGTATTCAAAAAATAAAAAAAACTTAAATTTTTTTAATTTAAAAAAGAAATTAATTTTTTTCCTTCAAAGATAGAAGATCAGAAAAAGGAAATGGATGGCTTTCTCAGTATGCTCTCTGACAATCTACGTGAACTACAAGAAAATATGATTTCTTCCTTGGCTGAGTCACAGAAGCTATGTGAAAATTTAACTGAAGAACTGAAGACAATAAAGAAAATCCATTCACAGGTATCTTATTTCAGTGATTTGGAGAGTGTAGAAAGGAAGTTTTTTTATGATCTTACCTTGATAATCCTTGTTACACAATCTGAATGTTATATAACTAATTTAGAAACCTGAAAATACCAAAGCCACTGTTGCTTTTAACAGTAATTAATGTAAAATAATTGAAAATGCTTTTTTTGATCAGTTACTATTTGAAGATTTGCTACATTTAGAACCGTATGGTATACCACAATCAGACAAACTGGGCAGTCTTTTCCTCGCACTACAATGAATGGTGACGCTGGAGAAACATACCTTTGGGAATACAATTTAGAAGAAAATGGTTATAGCATGTTAAATGAACATGTATCTACACTGTAACTTGAAAAATTGTTTTTTCCTAGGGTGACATGGATAGTAACTGTCAAATTCTACCCTGCTTTCCTCTTACTGTCTCTCTCTCATCCATGTCAGACATTTAAATTGTAATAAATTAATATAGTTCTCAATTTGCATTGATTTGATTATAAATGTAATTCATGACTTATCTTCTTCCATGTAAACTATTTCTTAGTATATGAGTCTTTGAGCCAAAACCAAACCTTCAAATCAAGAAGGTCATAATCTATAAATATCAGACAAATGGAAAACAACTAGTATTTTTAAGGCCTTAGTAATGAATGTCTAAAGATTTTATTAAGTGAGGCTATTATACATGGCAGAACTCTTTAGTCAATAAAACTGTTGACGTAATTAGTGGGTAGTAAAGGATTCTTTGGTGGGGGGAAGTGAGGGAGAGGGAAGACATCCATGTCTCCAAAAATGAGAAGAAGAACAACATATCCAAGATTTTTTAGGTAAGAAATCAACTTAAAAAAAAGATTAATCACTTTCCTAATTGATAGTAATGAAACTTTTCAGAGGAAGAATTGACATCAGAAATTAGTAAAAATAATAGTTAACATTTCTTGAGCATCCTACCAATGTAGATACAAGTTTTATTACTAGCCCAGTTTTCTAATGAGGAAACAGAAGCCTTGCAAAAATATAGCAGTATTCGTATCATCTTATAGGGTGCTAGTGATTACACTGCCTGAAAGGCATTTATTTTTTAGTGGCTCTTCTATATACATTTTTTTAAGATTTGTTTATTTATTTTTTTAGAGAGGGGAAGGAAGGGAGAAAGGGAGAGACACATCAATGTATGGTTGCCTCTCTTGCACCCCCTACTGGGGATATGCCCTGCAACCCAGGCACGTGCCCTGACTGGGAAACGAGCCAGCAACCCTTTGGTTCGCAGGCTGGCATTCAACCACTGAGCCACCAGTCAGGTCTGTATATTTTCTTGAACTTTGAAATTGCAGCAATGACTCATACCTCTGCATAGGGTTATGTACCTTAAACCTGCCTAGAACTTTTTTAGGTATATATTCTAAGGTAGATAAACTTTTTGTAAATTAGCTCTTTTGAGTGTTTAAAAACAAACAAAATACCTGTGATCTAAAAAGTATTTTAGCATGGGTATTTGAATTCTCTGGCTTTAAGGAAGCAAATTTACTACGTGAAAATTTCTTCAACTTTGTAGAACTTGAAGTTAGCACTAACAAAACAGTTTATGTAAAACTCAGACTAGTAAAAATGTTGACAGACTTTATTCATAATCAAAGTGTTAGTTATGTTTTATCTGGTGATGTGTTATTCAAAGATGTTGGTCAACTAATGGACTGAACAGTGGTAAGAATACTTGGTGTCTTTTCAAATCTTCCTTGGTCTTTAGTGTAGCTTCTTCATTTTGCAGTGTAAGTCTCTAGCATGTTGTATGCCTATAAGAGCTAGTTTTTAAAGATGCCAAGTATGAGCAAAGGTAAAAACTCTATATTGGCATTATTAGTATGATCCAGCATGGCTGTATAAAATGTTTCAGCTCTGGTAACAGTTTTGGACTGCTTGACCCATGAGTTTATCAGCATCACCTTTGCCTTCTAGTGGTGTTACCACTTAAGAAGTAACTATGTATTTGTTAAAGTGGTTCTCAAACATAATGTGTCATTTTGATAATATTTGTTTAGTTTAGAGGTACACTAAAAGTAAGTGTTAAAATACCACGTTGCTCATTATTTACTCTTTACCCTATAATATTATAGGTTGATATCCTTTTAATATCAACCTCCACTGCTTCCCTCTATTGGGGGAGAGATAGCGTTAGAGAACTCTTTTTTTAAAAAATTGGCTTGTTTATTTTAATTAAATAACTCTTGTAAGGAAATTGTATAATTCTCACCTATGGGAAAATACTTGATTACAGTATAGGAAAAAGTTCAAGTGTAATAATTTCAATCTCTTCTCCTCCCCACACCTTTCTTACAGGAACTTGGCCAGTTAATCAATCTTTGGGGAGAGAGGTTCTGTGCTTTGGAGGAAAAGTGTGAAAACATCCAGAAACCACTTAATAATGTCCAAGAAAATACAGAGCAGTAAGCTGTTTTAAAATTCTATTTAACTTTTCTCTGCTTCTGAAATAATTCTGAAATTATTTCAGTATGAAAAGCTTCAAATAGTACAAAACAATCAACCCAATTTTTCATTCAACATTTTATTATGTTTTATCATTCTCATTCCTCTCACTTCCCCTCTCTAATATATATTTATATCTTTTATGAACTAGCTAAGAATAAGTTACAGATGTGATGCAAACTTTCTCCTAAATACTTCAATGTATATTTCCTAAAAACAGGCATACTCTTATATAGCCGTTATGTTAGATCAGAAATTAATATTGATAACTATTACCTAATATACACACCTACTTCACATTTTGTCAATTATCTCACTAATGTTCTTTATAGGAAAAGAAAAAGATATTACTTCTGGTCCAGGATTCAGTCCAGAATTGCGTTTGCATTGCATTTGTTGTTTCTCCTGAGTCTCCTTTAATCTGGAGCAGTTCCTTAGTCTTTGTCTTTTATGACCTTTACTTTTTCAAGAGTATAGAATATTTATGTACCTTAGTTGAGGATGGCCATCATGATTAGTTGGAATTATCAAAAATACCACAAAAATGGTATGTTCTTTTTTTAATTACATTTTATTTATGGTATTATAGTTGTCCCAATTTTCCCCCTCTGTGTGCCCCTCCACTCCCCCACTCAGTTCCACTCCCCCCCGTGCATACCCTCAGGCAATCCCCACACCGTAGTCCATGTCCATGGGTCTTGCGTATATGTTCTTTGGCTACTCTGTTCCCTATGCATTCCCTTCATATCCCCATGACTATTCTGTAACTACCAATTTGTACTTCTTAATCCCTTCACCTTTTTTCATCCACGCCTCCAGCCCCACTTTGAGCTGGCAACCATCAAAATGTTCTCTGTGTCTATGATTCTATTTCTGTTCTGCTTGTTTATTATTTTTTTAATTTTTAGATCCAATTGTTGATAGATAAGTATTGCCATTTTATTCATATTTTTAATCTTAAAGGAGAGCCTTTAACATTTCATATAATATTGGTTTGGTGGTGATGAACTGCTTTAGCCTTTTCTTGTCCTTCAATTGTAAATGATATCTTTGCTGGGTAGAGTAATCTCAGTTGTAGGTCCTTGCTTTTCATTGCTTTGAATATTTCTTGTCCATCCCTTCTAGATGCAAAGTTTCTTTTGAGAAATAAGCTCATTGTCTTATGGAAGCTCCCTTGTAGGTAACTGACTGCTTTTCTCTTGCTGCTTTTAAGATTCTTTGTATTTAACCTTTGACATTTTAATTATGATGTGTCTTGGTGTAGTCCTTTGGGTTTATCTTGATTTGGACTCTCTGCACTTCCTGAACTTGTATGTCTACTTCCTTCATCAAGTTAAGGAAGTTTTCAGTCATTTTTCAAATAGGTTTACAATTTCTTGCTCTCTTTCACTTCTCCTTCTAGCACCCCCATGAGGTGAATGTTGGTACACTTGAAGTTGTCCCAGGGGCTCTTTGCACTATCCTCATTTTTTTCTTAAATTCTGTTTTCTTCTTGCTGTTCTAGTTGTTTTTTTTTCTTCCTTATATCCCAGTTTGCTGATGTGATTCTCAACTTCATCCACTCTACTGTTAATTTCCTGTAAATTGTTCTTTATTTCAGTTAGTCTATCCTTTTTTTTCCCCTGACTGGATCTTGTTTATGCTGTTGAGATTCTCACTAAATTCCTTGAGAATCCTTATAACCAGTGTTTTGAACTCTGCATCTAGTAGATTACTGGTCTTCATTTTATTTACCTCTTTTCTTGGAGTTTTGATCTGTTCTTTCATTTGGGCTTGTTTCTTTGTCTCCTCATTTTGGCAGCCTCCCTCTATTTGTTTCTATGGTAGAGTGGCTATGCCTGCCAGGCTTGGTAGCGTGGCCTAATGTAGCAGGTGTCTTGTAGGGTCTAGTGACACAGCCTCCCCTATTACCCAAGCGGGGAACTCCGGGTGCACCTGTGATGTGGGATGTGTACACCCTCCTGCTGTAGTTGAGCCTTGATTGTTGTTGGCATGTCCAAGGTCAACCTCTGACCGTGTTCTGTCTGGGTTCACACAGCATAAGTGACAAAGCAATCTGCAGATGGCTGCTACTTGTGCTGGACTTGAAGGTGCCCAGGCAAGGCCAAGCTGTGAACCAAGGCCATCTGCTGCTAGTACTGGGCCTGGAGCCACTTAGAGTACGGGGCTCACTGAAGCCAGATGCTGCTTGTTTTAGAGTATTTAGGAAAATCTGGAGCCTGGGCCAAGACAGGCCACTCATATGGAAAAGCCACTGGAAACAAGCTTTGGTGGGCCCAAAAGTTGGTTGGGCCAGGGCAACAAGGATTCACCAGGGTAGGGCAAACAGTGTTAGCCAGGTTGAAGGAGTCTCAGATATGGAGCCTGCCTGCCGGTTCTGTGGCTCTATGGTGGGAGGGCTCAAAAAAAGAACAGTGGCCTTTGTCAGCTCTTATGTCCGAGTAAAAGCATTCCCCCAGCTCTCGCCCCAATTCCAAAAAGTTCAGTTTCTCTCTGTATGCCTCTGGTACCTTTCAAGCTGCTGCCCTGGTGCTGGAGCTCAGAAGGAGCGACTCAAGTAATTCTGTGTGCAGTCCCTTTAAGAAGAAGAGGAAAGGAGTTAGTCCAGCAGTTTCTGTCTTCCACAGCCTCAACTCCCACTGGTTTTTACAACCAGAAGTTATGGAGACTTATCTTCCTAGCACTGGAATCCTGGGCTGAGGGTCCTGGTGTGGGGCTGGAACCCCTCACTCCTGAAATATCCCCCACAATTTTTATCTGCCACATGTGGGTATGGGACCAGCTTGTACCATGTCTCTGCTTCTCCTACCAGTCTCAATGTGGTGTCTTCTTTAATTCTATAGTGTGGGAATTCCATTCAGCTTAATTTCTGACAATTCTGAATGATTGTTATTCTATAGTTTAGTTGTAGTTTTGATGTCACAAAAGTGATTTGTTCTTAATGCATCTCAGATATCACAAGGTAGAAGATACCTATTTGTCTCATAATTGGTATGTTTCATTTAGCTCTGATAACTTAGTTACAGTGTTGTCCTCCAGATTTCTCCACAGTAAAGTTACTCTTTTCCTTTGTAATTCTTAAAGAATTTATAGGGAGGTTCTTTGAAACTATGTAACTATCCATACCCTTTTAGCATCTATTGATAACATGTCTGAAACAACCATAAGGATAGTGTCTGTCCAATGATCTTGTCTAATTTCATCATTTCTTCTACTTTTGTTAGTTGGCATTATGCTGAGAGGAAGAGTTTTTCCCTTCCCCTCCCATTTATTTTTATTAATTTCTTTAATTAATTTCTTTATTAATTTATTAATTTCTTCTAGCATATACTCATGGAATCTTTTGTTCTCTGGGTTATTTTGATACTCAGATTACCCTAGTTTTCACCAGTGAGAGCCTCTTCAAGTTGGCTCCTGTGTTCTTTTAATATGGCCTATCATTTTTTAGCATTTTCTTGCTTTCTGGTATAGGGAGATGTTTCAGGGTCATCTTATACTTTCTCAGCCCCAGCTCTAGAATCTTAATAATGGAAACCTTGATCTGGGCACTAGGTATTGTTATTGCTACTGGGGTGTCATTTCTTCTAAATATCCTAGGTGAATACTGCTAGAAGTATGTGTGGGTGTGTGTACATGCACATGTATATAAATACTCTAATCTGTGCTCCCTTTCACACAGTGAGAAACCTGGATCTCATTCACAAGTATGTATTTTACTTATTTGCTCTGTCTCACAATATATAGTAAGTAATTTGACTGTCTAACCCATGGCAGTAAAGAAATATATTCTTACTAACTAGAGCAGGGTTTGGCTGGTGGCCTGGATGCCTGTGATTGCAATTAATTTTATTGGACACAGATATTTCTATTTGTTTACATGTTGCCTTTGGCCATATTTGGCTGCCTTGTTGCTGCAAAAGTACACAAAAGACTATATAACCTTTAAGCCTAAAATACTTTTATCTAGACTCTTAAGAAGTTTGCTGATTCTTTCATTGGAATGTAATGTTGCTTTATAGACTCTTTGCTTGCCAGTTTCACATACTTACATGTGTTCCAGTCAGACTTAGTTTTTCTTTTAGAAGTTTTAAAATTTTATTTTTTTAACTTTTTATTTAAGTTTTTAAAAATTTATTGGCACAACATTGGTTAATAAAATTACTTAGGTTTCACATGTACGATTCTTTTCTTTAAGTATAAAATTCTATGAGTTCAAATGTACAACTCTATAATACATCATCTGAATATTTCATTGCATGTTTACTACCTAAAGTCACCATTTATCCATCCTTATGTAAGATTTATTAATTTATTTTGTTGTTACAAGGTTTTCTTTTATTTGTAGACATACACAATCTTAATTAGTAAAAATAGGGAAAGAGATGAAAGGCTTGTATATTAAAAATTAAAACCATTGCTAAACAAAATGAGCAAATAAATGAAAAACCATCTCATATACGGAAGATTTAACATTGATAAGATGATGGTACTTTCTGACACAATATAAAGATTCAGTGCAACCCCCTCAAAATTCTAAAGGCCTTTTTGCAGTAATGCAGTAGCCCATCCCCCAAATTAGTGTGGAACTACAGGGGAAGGACTCAACTTCCCAATTTGATAACTTGCTATAAAGGTGCCATAATCAAAACAATAAACTACTGGCAAAAAAAGAAAGAAAGGAAACAAGACCAATGAAATAGAATTGAAATCTAGATATAAACCAAAACACCTATTGCCATTTTATTTTCAACAAGGGTGTTGAGATTATTTAATCCATAAGAAGAGCTTCTTCAACAAATGAGCCTGGATAACCATGTGAAAGTAGATAAGTTGTACCCCTGCTTCAGTCCATATGCAAAATATAACTCAAAATAGATGAAAACTTAAATATGAGAGCTAAACCTAGAAAACTTTTAGAAGAAACCATGGGGTAAATCTTCACAAATTCAGGCTTGGCAATAGATTCTTCGATTTGACACCAACGAAACAGAAGAAAAAATATATAAATCGGACTTCATCAAAATGAAAATGCACCAAAGGGCATAATCAAGAATGTGAAATGACAACCTAAAGAATGAGAGGAAATATTGTATTTGCCTTTCACATATATATAAAGGTTTAATGTCCAAAATATATTGTAAATATGGATTGCCTCACAAATTTGAGTTTGCGTGTCATCCTTATGCAGGGGCCATGGTAACCTATCGTTCTAGTGTTGGTAAATGTGCTGCCAAAGTGAGCACCCCATGTAAGATTTAAGTCTGATTCATTTTAAATTTTTATATAAGGTGTGAGGTTTGTCAAGTTTCAGTTTTTTGCCTGTGGATATTCTAAACTCATGAGGAAAAGGATTTTCTATTGTATTTACCCCTATTTTTGTTCATAAAATTGTTTGTGCCTGAAGTTTCAAGCTTCTTTCTGTTTGGAAACTTTCTTTAGTCTTTAAGGTCTACTGGTCAGAAATTCTGTTTTTGCTGAGAATGCCTTGATTTTCCCATTCATACTGAAAGATTCTTTCACTGGATATAGAATTCAGAGTTTTTAGCATCTGGAATACCGCATTTGATTTCATTTTGGCTTCCATGAGAGATCTTCTCTCATTCAAGTAATTGTTCACCTATAAGGAATTTCTCTAGCTGTTTGTAAGATTTTTTTGTCTTGTTTTTAGGGTGTTTTGTTATATTGTGTCTTATATACAGGGTCTGGCAGAAGTAACACCTGCTTGAGTGTGGTTGGTAGGGTAATAATATGGGTGTAATAATTTATAGTTTTAATTTGAACATTTCATCTAAAATGTCATATGGTATGCTTGAGTATGATATTGTTAGGTTACAGAATTATATGCTTATGATTTTGTGATAAGCAATTTTATAATAAAAAAGGAGCATTATTTGTGCCAGACCCTGTATTTCTTTGAGTCTACTACCTATTTGGGTTTGCTCAGTTTCTTGAATCTGTAGACTTGATGCTTTCGCCAAACTTGGAAACTTTCATCTTTATTTCTTTGAACATTTTTCAGCTCTATACTCTTTGTCCTTTACTTCTAGGACTTTGATGACACAAATGTTAGATCTTTTATTATGGTCATAGGTCTCTGAGGTTATAGATGTATAGTTTATTTTCTCTTTGTTGTTTACATATTCTATATATGATCTGTGTTCATGTTCACTGATTTTTCCTCTGTCAGCTCTAACTTAATATTGAATCCATTCAATGAAATGTTTTTTCCGGGTAGGGATGATAATTTTCATTTGCTTTTTTTTTTTTTAATCTTTTCTATTTTTTTGCTAAAATTTTTCCCCCAGAAGTACTATAATTGCTCATTGAAACATTTTTATAATAGCTGCTTTAAAATTCTTGCCAATAATTCCAACTGAATCATCTCAATGCTGGCTGGTACTTGTTATCTTTTCTCATTCAAGTTGTGATTTCCTGGAGTGGGTTTTTTTGTTTTTTTTTAAGATTTTATTTATTTTATTTTAGAGAGGGGGGAAGGGAGGGAGAAAGAGAAGAAGAGAAACATCAATCTGTTGCCTCTCGCATGTATCCAACTGGGGACATGGCCTGCCACCCAAGCATGTGCCCTGAGTGGGAATCAAACCAGCGACGTCTTGGTTTTCAGGCCAGCACTGAAACCCCTGAGCCACACTAGCCAGGGCTTGAGAGTGGGTTTTGATTGTATCTTGAACATTTTGGTTATTATTTTAGAAGATTCAGGATCCTGTGTCTTCTTTTTTTAGCAGGCATTCACTCTGTTTAGGTTTAGTGTGCAGGTCTTACTGGCCCACTTTTTGGATTGTGGTTCCAATGACTGTTTAATTTTATGAGCTTTTCTAGTTGTGACTACCCATATAAGAATAATATGTATTCTGCTGTTGATGGATGAGATGTTCTAGACTAAGAGAGGGGTTTGGAAATCTCCAACTATAATTGTAGATTTGTCTGTTTCTTTTATCAATTCTATCAGTTTCTACCTCATATGATGTTTTATTGTTAGATATATACACTTTTAGGGTTGATATGTCTTGGAGAATTGACTTGTTTATCATTATGTAATATATTTTTTACACCTGATAATCTTCTTTGTTCTGAAGTCTACTCTGTCTGAAATTAATAAGTATTTCAGCTATTTGCATAATAATTTATCTTAATTTTTTTTTACTTTGGTCTATTTAAAGTGGATTTCTTATAGATAACATAATTGGGTCTTGCTTTTTCATTGAATTTCACAACGCAACTTTTAACCTAGTGTGTTTAGACCATTCTCACTGAAGTATTGATAAGTTGGGTTAAAATCTACCATTTTGCTATTTTCTTTTGTTGCATTTTTTGTGCTTTGTTTCCTTTTTCCCATTCCTAGTTTAAGTTGAGCATTTTTGTTTTCATTTTATCTTTTCTATAATTTATCAGTTACACTTTTTAAATTACTGTTTAAGTGTTGTTTTAGGATTAATAATAAACCTTTTTAATTTATTGGGGTGACATTGGTTTGCAAAACCCTATAGGTTTCAAGTGTACAACTCAACAAAACATCATCTGCACACTGCATCATGTGCCCACCGCCCCAAGCAGAGTCTTTCCGTCCTCATCCCCCGCTTTGCCCACCCCCACCTAGCCCTCGCCTCCTTTCTGTCTGGCTGTTACCACACTGTTGTCTGTGTCTGTGTGTTACATATACGTGTTTTTTGGCTAATTCACCTTATTTTATCCAATCCTCCTACGCCCATCCGCTCGGACAGCTGTCAGTCTTCCATGTATCCATGTCTGTGTTTCTATTTTGTTTGTCAGTTTATTTTGTTCACTATATTCCACAAGTCAGTAATAGCATATGTTATGTTTCTTTCTCTGACTTATTTCACTTAGCATAATAATCTTAAGTTCCATCCATGCTGTCACAAAAGGTAAGCTTTCCTTTTTTATGGCATTGTAGTATTCCATTGTGTAAATGTACCACAGCTTTTTTGTCCAATCATCTGGGCTGTTTCAGATCTTGGCTATTGTAAAGAACACTGCAGTGAACATAGGGGTGTGTGTGTTCCTTTGTATTAGTGTTTCAGGTTTCTCAGGATATATTCCTAGAAGTCAGATTGCTAGGTCAAAAATATAATAAACATTTCGAAATAAATTTAATCCACCTTCAAATAATTTGCTGTTTCATATGTAATGAAAGGACCTTATAACAGTATATTTCCAATTCCTTCACATTTCTTATGCCTTATTTTTATATATTTTACTTTTACATATTCTATATACACCCAAGACATTATTACTCTGATTGCTTTTCTATTTTCTTTTTTAACATGACTACTAGGAATACTTATTTTTAAAATGTTATTAAATGGTGGCATTTATTGATAAGTCACCATTATTCAGTGTTATTTATTGGTGATGTTGGTTAATAAGATTATGTAAGTTTCAAGTGTACAATTCTAAAATACATATCTGTCTATTGCATTGTGTTCTCTCTACCCAAGTGAAGACCCCTGTCACCAGATACTTGACCCCTTTACCTTCTTCAACCTCTCCCCACCCCCTTACCCTCTGGTAACCACCGTACTCTGTGTCTGTGAGGTTGTTTGTTTTTGTTCGTGTGTTGCTTTCTGTAAGGTTGTAGACCGCACGTGTGGTTCCCATTACACTTCTGTTGCACAGTGCTGCTGTAGCGTTGCGCCCGTCGCTGAGCTTACTACCTGACTCCTCTCATTGGTTCTCCAGCCCTGTTGTTGGTGCTGTTCATTATATCATGTTCTGTTTTGAATTTTTCCTTCTAGGATCTGAATCTTGAAAGTGTTTCCCTACTTTGTTTTCCTAGTGTCTAGACTGAAGGATTTGGGGCTTATTCCATAGCTTTGAAGGGATAAGATTGAAATGGGAAGTATACCATAGTATATACTTTCTTTTAGGTTTAGGCAAGTCATTTTTCATATCTTCCTGGCATTGGCTACATGTAAAAGAATTAATCAGGAGCAGGACCCAGGAATCTAGATGACAGTTGTGTATACCGAAGTTTGAGACCCACTGCCTTTGCCATTTATTGTCGTAGTTTATAGTCACTTATGAATAAATTTCATCTTCCTATTAGGTTGTGATTCCTTAAGGGGACAGATTTGTGTTGGTAGTCTTCAAATTTACCACTTAAAATTTTTTCTCTGTCATTTCTACTTAACCTGGGGTTGAACTTTTGTTTTAACACATTTTCTTACTCACATGGTGTGCCACCTAGTGGTAGTAGAGGGTAACTTTCATTCCCCAAAGTTTAATTCCTTGGTGCTATATGATGACTTTTGAATGCTATTGTAGGAAGCTTTATTGAGAGAAGGAAGCCACCAATGGGTTTTAAATGTATGTTCTAACAAACATTAGTTTTATGTCAGGGTTATGTTTCTGTGTACTATGTGTGCTTTATGTATAGTTTGTCATTCCTTTTAATTGGAAGACTTTGTAGTTTAGCTTTATAAGATTTATGATTTTTATGACATTATAAGCAAGGCAAAACTACTTAAGAACAGAATGACTTGACTGGGCAGTTTAGGGATTAGAGGCTGTAGATGCCCTTAAATAACATAATATAGTAGGGGAAATAAAACACGTAGACAGGTTTCATTTTAATAATTGTACAGCTAATACTCGAAGAAGTACAAGTGAAGCATCATATCTGGAGGAGGACTGAGAAAGGCTTTATGAGAAAAGATATTTCCAAAAGTCATCTAATGGCATATATGATGTCAGTCTGCTGTGAAAGGACACTGGCCAAAGCATCCCTTCTCAGTGCTGAAGACTAATTAAGAAGAATATGGGCTCTGGAGCCAGGCTGTATGGGTTTGATCTGTGTAATCTTGAGCAAGTTATATATCCTTTAAGTCTTAGTTTTCCATTTTAACAGTGCTGTTCTCTTTTCCTGTAGGAAATCTAAGGATATAATCAGCAAAACAGCTTCTCACAGTACGAAATTCTGTGCTGATTGTGATGACTTATCACAGGAACTCAGACATTTTAACCAAGAAGGTACACAGTTGGTTGAAGAGTGTGCGAAACACTGTGATAAACTCAATAGCAACCTTGAAATAACATCTCAAGAGACTGAACAGAGATGTGAAGCTCTGAACACAAGCGTACTTTGTTTTTCTGAACAGTGGCTATCCTGCTTAAATAAAAGGGAAGAGGAAATTCAGAACTTATTGGAGGTAATAACTTTGTAACTGAAACCTTACTTTGGGGTGAATAGTGATAATCAAAAAATTAAGTATTCTTGGCTAAGAATTGGTTTCAAAACAAATGACATTTAAAAATATAATAATGACTTAAATGTTTAAGTGTATTATAGTTGGTATGCTTATCCATGATCTTGTTTCATGTGTATGTCTCCTAGATCTCAGAATTATTTAACCTTTGTCTGATCTGTATCTGTTCTCAGTTTTTGACTTGGTGTAGTTCCTTCGGTTAAGAGCACTCTGCCTTTTGGTCTATAATCTTCCACTTATATGTTTTTCACTTTTCTCTTTTTTTTTTTTTTTTTTTTTTTTTTTTTTTTTTTTTTTTTTTTTTTTTTTTTTTTTTTTTTTTTTTTTTTTTTTTTTTTTTTTTTTTTTTTTTTTTTTTTTTTTTTTTTTTTTTTTTTTTTTTTTTTTTTTTTTTTTTTTT